>VZRI01005993.1:8459-26964 GCA_013397515.1 Upupa epops
AGGATCTCGGGTAGAGACAGGACTAGGGGGAATGGAACAAAGCTGGAGATGGGTAGATTTAGACTTGATGTGAGGAGGAAGTTCTTCAACTTGAGAGTGGTGAGAGCCTGGAATGGGTTGCCCAGGGGGATGGTTGGGTCCCATCCCTGGAAGTGCTTAAAGCCAGGCTGAATGAGGCTCTGGCCAGCCTGCTCTAGGGTAGGGTGTCCCTGCTCATGGCAGGGGAGTTGGAACTGGATGATCCTGTGGTCCCTTCCAACCCTGACTGATTTGATAACTTCTTCCCAGGAAGGGTGATGGGGTACTGGAGGGGGCTGCCTGGGGGTTTGTGGAGTTTCCTTTTCTGGAGACATTTGAAACCCGTCTGGACTTGATGTGAGTGATCCTGCTGTGGCAGGGGGATAGGACTGGATGCTCTTTCCAGGTTGATTCTAATCTCTAATGCTCTGATCTGTGGCTTGGTCTAGGTGATCCTGCTGTAGAAGGGGGATGGAACTAAATGATCTTTCAAAGTCCCTTCCAACCTCTGGTGATTCTATGATTCTATGATAATACATTGTGAATACTGTGTATCAGCAGAGTACGAGTAAGCTAGTAATATTTCTAATTATGTTTAATAAAAATCCGCAAAAGGCTACTGATGCCTTTCAAAAGATTCCTTTTGACACTATTTACAATTGAATAAGGTCCTTAATTTGAAGTGGTGAGACAGACAGTCATTCTAATTAGAGAGTTAAAAGCAGTACCTATTGGAATGATGTGTAACAGCACAGTGACTAATGTTCTTGTCTGAAAAGCATACTTCTGAGAACAAAATATTTTTCTCTTTTACATAGAATCAGAGAATATTGTCACTTATGTTAGTTAAATTAATGAACAACTTTATGTAAATAAAACCATTTGTATGGAAATTACACAATACATCATCCTGTCCAACTACTAAAATTCTCTATTACACCTTGACATCTGGAAGTAACAATATGAAAACATAAGTAGTTGGAGCTCTTGATGGAGTAAGATGAGACCTTTCTTTTTCAAACACAATGTCTGAGTGGATAAAGCCATGAGCCAGCAGTGTGCCTTTGTGGACAAGAAGACCACATGGGATGCATGTGCAGGAGGACTTATGCAGTCCATTTCTGTGTCTATGCAAACCATAACATTTTGACTTGCTAGGCAAATTCAGTTTGATTTAATGATAAAGTGTTCTTACGTTTCTACTGAGTTTGTGAAAATAGGCAGTCAGGTAAGGGAAGTAGGGCACACTGAGCATGGAGCTGAATAATGAGCTCAAGCATTATTAGAGTTCATAGAATCACCCAGAAAAAGTATGTTACAAGTTGTGCAATCCCAGAGCTCACACAGTTTGCAACAAGGAAGGCGATAACATGTCTTTCATCCTGGTGAAGTTAATTGTTTCTTTCAACTTATTTCTTTGTAGGAAGTAAGGTGTCTTGGGTTATGGAATCAAAAAGATTGTATTCTATTTTCATCTGTTGAAAGCAGTTGAGAAGCTGTGTGGTTTTGTTTTTGTAACTCCAGGGGGATGGGGGAGTGAATGCCTTGCCCAATTGTTAAAATCAGGTAGGGCAATGTTTCTTGGGGTGGGGGAGTGTATGCCCTTTGCCCCACCTGGTTTTAACAATTGGGTCAGTAATGTTCCTTAACTATCTTTTGCTGGTGGGCCATTAAGACTCATATCATCCCATTGTGAGACTCTTCACCCAGTGGGGGGAGGTGGGNCGAACAGAGCTGCTGCTGAGAGCTGCCCGGCTCCTGCCTACCGTGGATGCTTTCCAGCCGCTCCCTGCCGCCTCCTGCCTGCTGTGGTTTCTTTTCCCGTCTGCGCCCGCACCGAGGAAAAGTCTCTCCATGTCCGCCGCTCCGGGAGAACTGAACTGCAGCAGGTTTTACTCTGTCGGGATCCCTAGGACTTTCTTTTGACTGGTTGTTTGGGTGTACTGTTGGGTTTTCTTAGTGTTCTTAATAAAGAATTGTTGTTCCTTTTCCCAAATCTTTTGCCTGAAGGCCTTTAAATAGAAAGAATTTGGTACCTGTCTTCCCAAACTGACACATAAGGAGAGACAAAAATATAGCCTTAAGTATTGAGAAAACTACAACAGTTTTATCTTGCTCACAAATACTTTAGTATGTTGAATTTTTCATTCTGTTTGTCTGTGTTTCCTTTACATAGAACTAAAAAAAGCCCTGAAAACCATGAAATGAACAATTTGAAATGGCAGTCAATGTAATTATGTTTTTACCACGTCTATGCTCAGCGTAATATTTTTCATGAGAGTAAGTATGCATTGTACCATTGTCTTCATTCCTTTAAAGGCAGGGTCTCTGAAATTAAGTATCAGAAAATTAATATCTCATACAATCCGTAATAGGTGCTTAATTATCTCAAACATTTAAATATTCTTCAGAAATGTTGGTTGCCCTGTCTTTTCACAAGATTTAGAGCCTCACTGAACCGTGGGTTTTGGCCAACCAACCAAAGCACAAAATACTGAAGCTTAAAATGTAAAAACTTCCAAACTGTACTCTCCTAATGTACATATTTCAGGAATATTAATAGCAATGTAAAGAATCCTTTGTTTTATGCTATTTTAAGAATTTGCAGCTACCTATTGAAGGATTTTTTAAAAGAGGGACAGTAATGAACACAATACACTTTGTTCATTTGTCAACTATAAAGGTAAAGAGGTGAAAAGTTCCTTTTCCATTGTTCATCAAAATAATACACTTTTTAACTGAGATATACATTTTCTTTTCCAAATGTCTATTACAGAAGCAAAGAAAATTAAATTCTATTCTCAAAACTGCAAAAAAAGGAGATCCCACTGATAATCCCATCTCCCCATCTCTTTCTGTAATAGCATGATTTACATCAATTTACCAACTACAGAGGAGATCCCAGATTCATCTGTGTCATCTGTTTGAAAAGATTGAAATATATGTTTTACTCTGAACACCCTCCTCTAGAAAAGCATGCTCTGTTTTCAGAGCATGGGAGTCTAAGTTCCCATCTGTTGCAGCTTTCTTGTATTTAAGCACACAGAAAATCAGAAACACAAAGTCAGTAGGAGATGTCTTGTAGAGATGCAGCATTGAAGATACATCACAGAAATGGTCCTTGTGCATGCCTCAGTACATAATTCAGAGAGCTTATAACAAGGGGAATGGACAGCACATACAAGAGTGGGCATCAACTGCCTTTTGAGGACTGCCTTGCATTTGAACCTGGCATCTTGTTCTCTCCTTCCTTCCCTTGTAGGCCAAAGCAAATAAAACAAACAAAATTACCACTATATCAGGATGGGGGGCAATTATCTAATTAAAAGGAAAATATCATCCAGATTCACAGAATGACAGAATGACAGAATAATCATGGTTGGAAATGACCTCCTTGATCACCCTGTGCAACCATACCCACACCAACAAAAAAAATGAAATACATGAGAGATAGAAAAACCACAAAATAATCCCCTCCATGCCTGCCACTATAGTCTGTCACAAAGTACCATGTCTACACACTTCTGAAATACTCCAGGGATGAGAACTCCACCATCTCCCTGGAAAGACCATTCCAGTGCCTCACCACTCTTTCTGTAAAAAATTGTTTCCTAATATCTAATCTAAACCTTCCCTGCCACCACTTCAGAACGTTTCCCCTGGTTCTGTCACTAGTCACCAAGGAGAAGAGGCCAACACCCATCTCTCTACCACCTCCCTTCAAGTAGTTGTAGAGGGCAATGAGGTGCTCCCTCAGCCTCCTCCTCTCCAAACTAAACCTGCCCACCTCCCTCAGCCTCTTCTCATAGTACTCATTATCTAAATCCCTCATGAGCTTGGTACCTCTCCTTTGGACACAATGCACATCTGAATAGCTTCCTTGAAGATTCTTGGAAAAATAATACATTAAGTTTACTGACTGCTTAGCTAAAAAAAACAAAAGAAATATTCTTTGTTTGCATAATTACAAAACATTAAAAAAAACCCATTTTTCTTTAACTCTTTATTTCTTCTTTAACAGAAATTCTAAAATTTATCTCAAGTTCCTACATCTTCTGAGAATTTTCTCATAACATGGATATTGTTTCAAAGTTTAGTTCCATATCATGTCAAACTGCACTTTGGTAACAGTAAGTTTGAGTTATCTTTATACATTTTTCAGCTACTCACAAAACCAACCATAACACTGTTCATGAAAGACATGTTCTCAGTGTAACACTACAGTCGAACTACTTGTTTTGTGATATCCAAAATCTTCACTATAGCTACAGTTAGTAGTAATAGCAGCCACAAACACTACAAACTATATGAATAAAATCTGAATTAATCCACACTGAAACCCCATAACTTGGGGCAACATTTCCATGATTTGTTGTTACTGTTTTTTTGGTAGATCAACCTGAAAGGACAAGTTGAAGAGAGGTTGCTGTGGCAGCTCCAGTGTTGCAGGTCTGAAAAGGTCTACAGCTGTTCCAGATTGTTACTTTAGTAAATATATTGACATTAAAAAACGAACAGAAAAAAAGAAGAAAGTCAACTTTTATTTTCTTTCTCAGATTATGCTTACCAAAGACAAAGCTTTATTATGCTTAAATAGAAGTAGCATTTATGTACACTAAATGTTTACAAACTCCTTGATATCTTCCTCGTGTAGTTATCTCTCAAAATTGCATTCTGACAACGGGAAGGCAAAAACAGCTGTTCACTTTATAGCAAACTGTTCCTTTTGCCTTTATACAGGTACATCTGTTTTGAACATTTTTATGTAGCTGTATGAACACATACATATACAAACATATGTGCCTGTACACTTGCAGATATGTACTGGTACTGATAGGCTGGGTAGAGCCTTTCCTTTGCTTCATGATCTGTCAGTAAATACTGGAGCTGACACTCTGGGTGAAATGACTAGGCAAGACTTAATAAAATTACATACTGGAAACATCTAAATTTAACTACAGGAACTTTCTTAAAAAAAAAAAAAAAGGTAAACCTTTGGATTTGATTTTTTCATTAGCTTTTTAAAAATAATCTGTGCATTTAGGAAACAACTCTTATTTTATATCCTCTTCCAAACCATACAGGAAACAGAAAGGTGGATTAAGCCTATTTGGTTTGCATCAACAATCCATTTCTCTGAGTAACATTAGTTACAGTAGGAAGGATATCAAAATTGGTCTACAGCAAATTTTTAATATTATGGCAGATAAAGTGAATAAATCTTCATTTAGGAAGGACACATCTATTCATGATTCTCTCCCTCAAATAAAAGTACTGACTCTGAACATTTAGCATCACTAAGACAACTTTAAATACTTGAAATGTTTCTATCCTCATTGTAGTTGGCCAGCAGAGAGCCACCCTGCCTTTTCAGATGATAAACAGTAACAGATATAAAGCTGATAGAGGCAAAGGAACTGTTGTCTGTTAGCTGCTGTTCCCATGCCCATACCACACATAAAGAAAATCCATGAGAGGAAGAAATGAGGACAGACTATGTCTTCCACTGTCTTCTCTCTGTATAAAGGATAAGTTTTACCAAAATAATTGAAGGTTATACACTATGTGTAAAATAACAGACAAATATATAAAACAGATCAATACATTAAATCTGGGTAAAAAACAATTATTAAAAAAATTAGTTTCTCTGAGTTATGGTTTCTGCTATTAATTATAATATTTTAAGGTAACAGTAGGTTTGTCTCATTTGTTTGCAAAGACTGACAGGGAAGATGTTTGCAGATGCATGTCAGTAATTTTACTCAAAGTTCTAAAGCAATTTTGCATCACTGTTTGAATGTCAGAAGAGGTTGCAATTAAATGCCATCTTATCTGGATGGACCCCACACCCCTGTTGTATAGTGCGCATGCGGGCTTGCGGGATGTGACGCGATAGGTTCTCTATTCTGCTACGTCTTTGGGAAAAAGGAGGCGTACACGAGTGCCAGGGTATGTAAGTGTACGCCATGTGATAATAAACACCATTTTGCTGTCATCACATTGATGTGCACCTCTGTGAAATGGTCAAGCTCAATGTCCCCCAGAGGAAAACGATCAGATCATGTAATGTTCACTGCAACACACCCCACTTAATTTACTGGCAATTCAAGCTCCAAAATAAAGCTTTATTCCACAATTACACATCTTTCCTACTATGTTCTAAAGCATAATCTTGGTGTTCTTGCTATGTCAAAATATCAATTGACAGTCATTCACTTAAAAATCTAGTATTTTTCATATTCATACTAGGACAATATTTATAGTGCTTTCTTGACACTGAGCAATGAATGTAAACAAAATGAAATACTTCGCTAAATTAAAAAACACAGAAAGAAATCTGTTGACAATAGGTAACAAAATAGACTGAGAAGAAAAAGGCTTTGAAAGACGTGATATAAAAGATAGTGATAAAAGTAAGGTTCATTTATGACTGAATTTAAAACCTTGCCAACAGGGCTTCTATTGTACTTATGAAGACAAGGTTTAAACTAATACTGCTATTACACAGAAATTTCTTATTTTGCATCTCTTTCTAAGGATCATTGAGTAAAATTTTCTAGAAGGAAAACTGAAGATACCTATTCAAAAACAGACATAATCCAGAATAGTTTTAATGACATTTAACCACCCACTGCTGTACAGTCACCTATAACAAGTATACCATTTCTATATATTGTAATTACAGTAAAAGATAAGTCTCAAGTGTACAACTAACCACTTAGAAAATGATATGCTATGTTGATAATTACAGACATTGCTAACATCACAAAATTGAAAAATCTTTTTCCAAGTTTCCTAATAATCTTCCCTGTAGGCAGTTCACCTATTATACATGAATTCTGCAGAAGGTTTAAGAAATTGTCATTATGCAGAAATATTTGTTTGAATAGTTTCTGCTGCCAAGAGCAAACTATAATTTCTCACACTCAGGGATACACAGGCTGTCATTAATTCAACTTTCATCCCCAAGTGCTTATTTATTCTATTCTGTAGTCACATGGCACAGTCTTGCCTAAATAGCATCAGTAGCACATATTCTATTTTTTTTGTCCCTAAATCACTTTTGCATACAGTTCAAAATTGACACTCAGTTATCAGATTTTATAAAAGAGTATGGCAGTATTTTTTTTTATTTTTTTAATCCATCACTGCCAGTACCTAGAAGAAGGAAATTTCAACAGGTCTGACTTGCTTCAACAAGCTTGAGATCACAAAGCCCATACAGAAGATAAAACAAAAGCGATGGTGTAGTAAGGAAGTTATCATCAATATAAACTGGAATTTAACAACAAATACTACGCTGAAGAGTGCTGATGCTGTTAAATGCAATCTGGTTTTGCCTGAGGATTTTAAACCTGTCAATCCATATGAAACTGCACTGACTGATGTGTTTCCATGTCATCTAAATATATTGAAGCATCTGAAGACTTTCCAACTCCTTTATAGATATGTATCTTTTTTTAATTGCTCACAGAAATATTCCCTGAAGTCATATGGTAACATAAGAATTTTAGACTCCATTATTTTCTATTCCTCTGAGGTACAAAGAAAGCCTTGAATTTAAAAGATGAAGATTTTTCTTTTTATTTTTGTACTTTTTTAAAGGACTGATATATGAGGCTTGAATGCTGGATGTTAGCAACTCTGGATTACTGGTAAATTAGTATTCATGGCTGATTAACATACATTCTTAAAAACATTTAATGATACATTATAGCTAATGCTGGGTATTCATTATTCATTGTGGATTAAGCAGTCCAAAAAGTAAGGAATCACATCAAGATCTTTATAATCTTGTTCAAAGTTCCTAAGAAATGTAAATTCCAAATATTTCACAATTACTAGCTTGTACATCTGCACAAATGTTGTAAAATTGTAAGGTAAGAAAAATGCAAGGAAAGCAAATTTTGAGGTAAGCAAATAAATTTCTTTAGGGAATCTGACAATTTTCAGACCCACTAACTTCTTCCAACTACTTTTAATCTGAATAACTTAAAAAAACAGTAGCATGGTCTCTCTATCTATATGTAATCTATTTGTATAAGACACCCATATACAGACAGATACAGTTTCACATCTGTCCTTATGAATCCTTACACATCTCCATAGTGTTACAAGGCTCTGAGAAAACTAAACTAAAATTCTAGTGGTTCAGTAATGGCTTATCAAACAAAAAAAAAGTAACTCCTTCTCTTTTATTTGCTAGCAAATTGTGAAACTTTATGTGTTTATTTTTAATAATTACTTTATGAAACTTGAAGTATTTACACTGGATGGATTTGTATGATTTTCTTCCACTCTGATAGTTTAAGTACTATCACATAAAGTACAGTAATTATTATTGCCTTGTCTGAGAGAAGGTTGTAAAAATAAGTCTCATGAATTTTATGAGGTCATCTAATTGATGTAAGAGAGCAGCAGATATTTCAGCTTGCAGCTGGGCAAGCAGGCAGCCTCTGTACACTGGGAGGAATATAGCTGCAGCAGCCACTGGACAAGCAGAACAGGTTGTATCCAGTCCACTTTTTGGAATTATTGCTTTTTCAGCATACTTTCACAAACATCAGCTGCAAAACAGAACGGCAGAAACAAAAGGCTCTCAACTCTCAGTGCAAGACCATCATTGAACTGGAAGTGACTGTATATAAATACATCAATTCTACCTTGAGTCACTACAAGAAAGGTTAAACATGCATAATGGAGATATGAAATTTTGCATCAAGGTACATTTATCCCACACAGACATTTTTAAACTTAAAGTATATAAGGATTCTGCACTTCTTATCTCTTGGCACTGTTGAGCAATCATGTCAATGAACACTTATTGAAATAAAATTCTCAATATGTTAAATTTATTTTGTTCTGTGTGTGAAGAAATAGAATAATATCTGTATTTCATCTTCACATTTCAGTCAGTGGGGAACATAACACTGCATATAAAATGCATATGACAAAACAAGTTTCTGTTATAGTAACCCTCTGTCAAGCTCTCTTGATTATCTGTTTTGTCTTCTGTTCCTTGATGTTTAGACTTTGAGTCTCCCATTATATGGATCAGACACAATGCAATCCTTCCTTTTGTGTGTAAAAGAAACAAGATTTACCAGGTTGATTAGAAAGACATTTTCTACATTCCATTAGTTTTGAGCAGTAGTTCTTGTGTCTATGACATGAATACTCACAATTTTTTCCACTATTGAGGAACACAACAATGAAATATAAAGGCAATGAAACAAATTAAAAAGATTTCAGAATTAAGCAATCACTAAAGTAAACATTTAAAATCTTTCTTGATATGGCAAAATAAAGTGATGCAATTTTATGTGATTAAATAAAAATATTGAAACAAAATTTTTCTTTCCGTAAAAGCTGTCACCAGAAATTTTGTTGTGTACAAAGCCCAAGTATACTTTCAGTACACAATGCCAATATTTCTCATAACCTCAGTGAGAGGTCAGCCAAGTATTACCTTTCGAAAGTGAACAGAATTTGTTCTTATCCCTGTCACTTTGCAAAGCAATATTGGATTTTCCTCTACTCTTTAGCTATTTCTAGAGGTATATACTTCCTGTCAATAGAATTGTTACCGTGTTTAATACCATGCCAAAATCCCAGGTTTTTCTGAAGTGATCACTACAAGCAATTGACATTTCCAGAGTCTATGCTCTCAATAGTTAATTGCATATTTATGAGCATTATAACATTAAGCATTATATGCCTAATGTTACAGTAGAAAAAATACAAGAGAGTCTTGAAATATCTTTACTCATCCTACAAGTGACATCCATATAGTACTATAAAAAACCTCATAAAAGGAGGAAATGTGAAAATATGCTCAGAGCTTCTAAAATTAGTAGGGCAAAAGCCATGAGTACAATTTCAAGGTATCAAAAGGAACAGTCAAGTTTCTGCTATTATATACTTATGTGTATTGTTACATGCTTATATCTCACTGAATCAGAGTTATATTTCCCCTTTTTCTTTTCAGACAAATTTGGAATATACAAGACACCAGATTTTCATGGAGTTTGCACTTTCCACTGCTGTTATATCAGTGAGGATCAGAAAAACATATAAATATTAAACTTTGTAGTGAGCAATTTTCATTCATATTCAGAAAAGCAATTCCTTCTTGCACAAAATGGACTTGACAGAGGAAAGAGATGAAGATGATACTTACTGCTTGCTAAGCAGTGGCAAAATATTGGGAATCCTCAGGTTTCAGAGCATATTGAGAATAAGGTAGGGTGGATTATTACAAAGATATATTTGTCCATTCGTATGCGTACAGCTCTAGGCATTACTCAAAATGAATAGTGCTAGAGAATAATAATGCACTCAGAATAATTGTTTTTCCTGCAGACTTTGTATATTAACAAACACTCTTTTGGAAGGACAAAACACTCAGTTCAGTACCTCAGTATGTTTTTCCCCTCTTTTTCCTCACAGGCAATATTTCAAAATCTTTACTTCTTACTTAAAATTTGTGTCATAATTTTGTTTATTTATTCTTTTGCAAATAGCCAGTGTGCTAAGCTATACTAAATGCTAAGGCAAGCTAGCAAGAGGTAGAATCAGAACTAAAGATACCAATAGCAGCCTTTCTGCAACTTACAGAACACAATCAGTAATGCTACTTCTTTGGAGGCTTTCAAAACCCATTTGGATGTGTTCGTATTTGGCCTGCCCTAGGTGATCCTATCTTTAGCATCAGAGTCTGGAACAAGATGAGGTTTCTTCCAACCCTACTATTTTGTAATTCTGTGAACATTGAACTAAATTCTGCACTAGTAAAGAAGATGTTAATGCTGACAGCAGTGTAACTGAAAACAGTGCCATTGAGAAGATGGTTTGGTTTGCTAAACCAAATGCTAAATGCATTTTTAATGCCAAATCAAGTTAAAAAAATGACATCAAGATTTGTGTAACAAGAGACAACCAGGAATGACAACTCCCAAGGACTGCTTTATTCTGCTAATGATCTCTTAGACAAACTGTTGTTATCTATTGCATCCATGTCTTTCATTGCAAGACAAATCTCCAGAGCAGATATGCTTCAAAATACACTAAAAGCAAAATAAAAATGCTATGACTTCAACCTATGCATTATGTAGTGCTATTAGATGGTCTTCATTGCTGTAACAGGTTAGTGACCTCTGTTGACACAGAAATATCTGAATACTCAAAAAAAAAGGATTTTCATTCCAGAATTTAAGTTTTGGGAGATAGCTAAACTGAGGTGTTTGCACTTCAACAACCAGTCACTAGATTAAAAATGTGTAGGTATATACAATCAGTTTGCAGAGTTGTCCTGTTTCAGGCATCATACAACTCAGACACTAATGAAAACTTAGCATAAAGGTGAAACTGGAATCGCAAAATCATATAATCCTCATGACTGAAAAGAACCTTGAGGATCACCTTGAGGAGTCCAGCACTTATCCCAGCATCTCCACAACCATGGCCTCAAGTACACTGTCTAATCACCTTTTAAACTCCTCAACAGACAACAACTTTACTACCTGCCTCCCTGGGCAGCCTGTTATAGTGCCTAACCACTCTCTCAGTAAAGAACTTCTTCCTGATGTCTAATCTAAACCTCCCCTGACACAGCTTGAGGACATTTTCCCTCATCCTATCGTTAGTGATTTTGGAGAACACACCAGCAGCAGTCTCACTAAAACCTTCTTTTAGGTAGCTGTAGACAGCTAAAAGGTCTCCTCTCAGCCTTCTCTTCTCTATACTAAACAACACTATTTCCCTCAGCTGCTCTTCATAGAGCCTGTTTTCCAGACCTCTCACCAGCCTTGTGGCCCTTTCTGGACCCACTCTAGCACATCAATGTCCTTGGAAGAGGTGCTTTCAGAGGGGATGGCTACATTGAATTAACTAGCAAAGGGGCACAAGACCATTAAGTGACATTAGCTATAACATTGCTCTTTAACCAAGTGACACACCAATTTCTGGTACATACTTGTGCTATTTCACCTGAAGGGCAGTAACGAGCTCCAGCAATGCCTAGAATCTCACCTAGAGACTTCAAAGCTGAGAGGCTTTGAGGAATGACCTGGAGCACCCTGTAAAGCTCAGAATATATGTATCAAAAAGACAGCAAGAGTTCAGCTTACCTCATACCTGATGTTTCTAGCCTGTACAGAAATTAATTGGCCATTTTCATGTAGTTAATTATACCTCATAGACAACACCCACACCTCAATCAGTTCATACAATTAAACATTTACAATATCCTAAAGTTTGTTAGTGTTTCAAGATACTCCCCTCTTATTTTTTTCTCTTTATTTCCCCCATGGTTCTTTTTTTTCAATAGCGTACCAAATTAAAACGCACAATAGCCATAATTGAGTTAGTATTATTCAACCAATTTTATACACCCATGTCTGCTGGAAATCTGTAGTCAATTGCTGCTGTCCAGCCAATAGCAAAGATTTTGCATCCACTATGTCTTTTGCATTGGAATTGAAATTATTTCTGATATCATCCTACAAAAATACTCACTCTGGCCTTTAATTATACTCCAAACTTCTTGTAGTTCTTGTATTTCTCATATTTCTCCCCCACACAACACTTCCCTTACATAATGACTGGTATTCATCCTGTGTCCTGCATTCTACATATACTGTTCTATTTGATTTTGAATATAGAATTTTAAAGATATTAATTTCTGTTTCTTAAAGTGAAGCATAAGAGCTTCCTCTGAAAAGCCATGTGTTAATGTCTGTTTTTTGAGTCCCTGTAATCTAGTCTTCTGTAGTCTTAAGTCTGGTAACACAACTTCACATAGTTTGTAGATATCTAAACAATCAGTGGAGATTAATATGAAAAACTACTTCAGAAAAATTCCACTTTCAGAAGGTACAAGAGATGAATACACTAAACATTTTTGTGAGAAAAAAAAAAGCTGAAAAAAATCAACACAAAAGAAATGAACAACAAGAATATTACTTTCAACACTTAATTTTGTAGTTCCAACCTGTTAACAGGATAGATGTCTATAATTCTTCTTCCTATGATAACTTTAAAAGGAAACAGATTAGAGGGGAAAGGTGGGTTTAAAACATTTTTTAAAAAATCACAATTCCTTGATTCTTGAATTCCTGCAAACATTTAACCTACATGGGGACAAATGAAAGCTGCTGTAGGTCAAATTCATCAGTACAAATCGTTCTTGTGCATAAATTTACTGCTGAGTTATACAAAATATTGATTAATCCTTTTATTTCTTGGTACTAACACTTTGGCTTTCTTTTCTTTTCAAATGAAAATATCTTTGACATTTTTTGAAAGTAATATAACTAGAAGCATCCTACCATTCTAAACACAGTAGTGCATAAATGCTGAAGGGCTTCCTTTGTTTCAACATTCAATAAAAATATTAAATAGTCCAGGTTTTTACAGAAGAATAGAGACAGAACACCTATACAGATGTGTGAAGGCCTGAATGAATGTTTGAATGAAGACCTGAAAAATTTACTGAGAGTTTTTCCAGTAATTTTTAGACCTCTAGTTTTATTCTGTTAATATACAAATCTTCTGCAGAATTTAAACTAAATCACTATGAAATGCTTTGGCATAATTACTCATTGCTGGGCACAATAGTGTTCATCTTAATGCTTCTCAGAGCTCTTATTATTGCCTTCAAAAAATTAATGGAATAGACTTCATTTGACATTATTGCTTGAAATTAGAGTCACTGCATGACACAGATTACATTTAAAGTCTACTTCTTAAGCTACTTATATGCCCTTACACCCTACCAGATGTCTGTGAAACACACCTTCTCTGAGAACAAAATAGAACAAACGATTAGCCTTTTGCAGTGATGAATCAAAAATTTTTCCATGTTTTCTCTTCTCCCTAATAACACATCCTTTATATTCACCTTAGTGACAATTCTGGCTCTTTTTCTTTTTGGTCCCTTTTCTATGTGCTGAAATCTAAACTCCTGGTTTACTAATGAAAAATACCACATAAAAGCAACATCCATAGCCAAATCCAAGTATTTTATGTCAAAGTCCAACAACCAATGCAAGTCACAATGAATTGATTCTCTATATCACTGTATATAGAAGATCAAAGTATAAGACCAGACATTCAGTCCTTTTGACTTTAGTGGGATTGCAGGAGTTAAACCATCAATAGAAAGCATTGTCTGTGGTACTTCTCAATCCAATGAAGTGTCAATTACAGAATTTCAGAGGACAAATGAAATAGGAATGAAAATCTAGAGAAAAAAAATAGTAGAGTTCATGTGATGAGAAAAGAGCATAAAAATATTAAAATAGCAGTAGTAATTAAGACAAAGGTAGCAGAAAAAGAAATAAAAAATCCAAGAAAAACAAGTGATGCATTAATGCAATCGCTCACCACTCTCTGACTGATGCCTAGCCCAACCCTGAGCAGTGACTTGCACCTCCCAATCAGTTCCCCCCAATTATATATTGAACGTGATGTTCTATATGTTGCTCCTAAAAGGCATTTCATATTTCAATCATATTTGTATTCACCTGTCACACTATGTCAGTTTTCCACTGAATATTTTTCCATATAGTGACGTTTTCCAACTACGATTATTCAATATGATTCAAACAATCTAAACATAAATGCAGACTCCTTTCAATAGTATCCCACTTCACAATGTGACCTAAAAGCAAGAGAGACTTCTGATAATGTAAATATTGTGTAATTAATACCTACTGGAATTTACTTCAAATGGGATTAATCAAGTAAGTCTTTTCCTGGTTATTAATGCAAGACACATTTGATCTATTGGAGGACCTTATGTGAACATCTGTTCCTTTTCATAGAATCATAGAATTATCATGGCTAGAAAGGACTTCCAGGATTAAGTCCAGCCCTCATCTCAACATCTCCCTAACCCCTAGACCATAGCCTCAGGTGCTCTCTCTACTATTTTTTTTAAACATCTCCAGGGATGGCAACTCCATTACCTCCTTTGGCAGCCTGTTCCAATTCCCAACCACTCTCTCAGTAAAGATCTTCGTAATATCCAATCTGTAGCTCCCCTGATGCATCTTGAGGCCATTTAGCTGCTGCAATTGGGAGACGGGACGCAGCTTGATGCAAAATGTTGATTTATTTTGTGCCATCATGTGTTTATATATTTTTCTCCATAGGTTGTGTGATTTAAGTTGATTGGTTCTTTCAGTCAAACATTCTACATTTGTCATCTACTGATTGTGTAAAGACAAATAACAATGCTTACATTGGCTAATAATAGAATCTTCTTAACACAGCTCATTTGTTGCTTTCTTCAAGGCCGGCTGCTTCCCTCCTTCATAGTCTCATGGGTCAGCACTCTGTTAGTACTTCTTCATTCCTTATCAGTAAGTTCTCACCATTCCTCAGCCCTCCTCCCAGGGTTTATGGCCAACAAGTTCCAACACATTTCCCTCTAAGAGCTGCACAGTGCTAGGTGTATTGCCTGCTTTTTCAGTCCCTGTCCTACATTTCCCCTCATCCTATCATTAGTAATTTGGGAGAAGAGACCAGCACCAGCCTTGCTATAATTTCCCTTTAGGTAGTTGTAGACAGCTGTAATGTCTCCTTTCAGCTTCCTTTTCTCTAGACTGAACAACCCCATTTCACTCAGCTGCTCTTCGTAAGGACTGTTTTCCAGTTCTCTGAGATCTAAAGACTGTCACAATATGTGTCCTCTGCACCTCTGGAAAATCTCTCTCTCCCCTTTCATTTCTCTGAATGATACTAATGTATGAATAACTGGGAAAAACAAAGCCATTTTAAAGCCTTCTTTACAGTGTCTGAGACAGTGAAAAGCAAAATCTCTACAAGATTTCTTTATATTGGTAGGACATGAGGTTACAACAGGGACTGGAAATACATTCATACGCAGTTATTAACAATAGGCATGAAGAGACAGAGAACTATGCTCAATTACTTGCTAAGAGCTGTCTTCAGACAAATGGATGAGGAATGTCACAAATTATTACACTTTACAAAACTAATTACAATTAAGCTGAAATTCCCACATTGTCTCGGTTTGGGAAGACAGGTGTCAGTTAGGGAAAGCTGGAGTCTCCCTTGGAATGGAGACTGTCAACACCCTCCCTCCAGAATATTATAATTTTGCAATTTAAGGGACTTCCAGGCAAAAGATTTCGGAAAAGGAACAACAATTCTTTACTAAGAACAGTAAGAAACACCAACAGTACACTCAAAACAACCAAACAAAAGAAGATCCCAGGGACCCCAACAGAGTCCACCTGACAGTTAGGGGGGAGGTGGTGGCTGGGTCCTCCTAGAGCTGTGGATGTGGCTCTCTTTTCCTCTGTGCGGGCGCAGAGGGAGGACCGTAGCAGGCAGGAGGCAGCAGGGAGCGGCCGGAAAGTGTCCGCGGCAGCCAGGAGCCGGGCAGTCACAGCAGCAGCTCTGCTCGGCGCAGGAAACAGTGGGGACTTCTGGGCAGGAGGCAGAAGCTCTCGGAGGGAGGCCGGATGCCGTGGAGCAGCAGTGGCAGCAGTGGGAGAGAAGCAGCACCGAAAGCACGCGAAGCGGCTCCCGCTCGGCACCGCAGGATTCCCGGAACCGGAAACCCAGTAGAGAGAGCAAGCCCCTGCTCAGCTCCACACCGCTGCAGCCACGCACACTCTTTTTTCAAGCCCAGCTACACGCAGGCGCCGCAGCTTCAGCAGCTCCGCACCGCCAAGAGCCCCCCCCGCCCCCTCCTCCCACTCCCATGCAAGAGATAAAAACCACATATCCTCCCAACCGCTCCCGACAGATGAGAATAGAATACAAACTTTACATTCCACAACCCAAGACACACATGTACAAGGATCAGTCTCATGGCCTTAACATATGGTAAGAGAAATAAACTCTACTGAAGAAGTGAATATTTTTAAAGCATGATAAAAGAAAGGAGTATGGAGGATGAAGTTAATTTGATTCATTTGTTCATTTACGTTCACTTTAATCACACCCTTCACCTGAGCCAGACACCACAAATCCATTTGGTGAGGACCAACCTGTCACCAAACTAATAAAATAATCGCTGTTCTCACAGGTGTAAAGGAAAAACTAATAGAATCTAGGAGTGAATGGGACTATCCTTCTGCTCAGCCAGAGGAATTCTGTTATAACCCTTGTTTGTACGTTCATTATGTTGTAGTAGCATCTAGACCACCAATTTAAGTGTTGTGTGACTACAGGACAGAGAAAGCTACATACTTCTCCCTAATACTTTAATAATTCCACTACAGATACATAAATGTCATGGTTTGAGATGAGCTGGGATCCAGCTCATGGGAACAGGGGCCTAATATAGCACCTATAAGAGGTTTTGGGAAATCAGGAAAAAAAATCTCCCTGTGTCCAGGCAGAGCCCATCTCTGGCTCAGTCAATCAGTACCTCCGTAAATGAATAAATTTGGGCAAGGAAATATGCTTTATGAGGTTTGGTTACATTTGCTTGGAGAGGGATGTATTTTACTGGGAGCTCTTGTTTTTGTTAGGAAATGGTGTGGAGAAGAAAAGGCTTGCTACAGTCCCAGCTCAATAGAAGAAGAAGGAAAAAGACTTGCCTCAGAACATGGTGAAAGGGGATGGTGAAGGCAGGTGGTTCAGAGCCCAGGGAAACCAAAGGAGCTGGCAAGAAGAATAGATGGTTTTGGCAAGGGCAGCCACAACTTGGAGAAGACCCGAACTGGAGTGTCTGTTAGGTTAGGCCACAGCATGAGAGAACTTCCCATGCCTCACTGAATGGAGGCCAAATTGTGGTAATGTCTTCTGGGAAGGGGTCTGTCACCACATTGCCACTGGAAAAGATTTGACTAGCTTCTTTTCTTCTGAAGTCAGGCTACAAAGCCTGGATTTTAAAAGGGCTCAGTATCTCTCCCTGTTGTTTGCTTTTGTTATGTGTCATTGAGGGTAATTCGTTTTTTCTTTGTTTCTTTTGTGTATTGAGTGTGGAAGTAGTTAGTAACCTGCTGTGCCACTTAGACTCTAACAAGTTTATGGGTCCCAAAGCTTAAGGAGTTGGCCCAAGAGCTAGCTGAGCCACTCCCCATCATTTATCACTAGTGCCATTGAGCAGCAGGTGCAAGGTAATCAGGGGATCATGTCCAGCCAACATGGGTTTAGGAAAGGAAGGTCCTGCCTAACAAACCTGATCCCATTCTATGACTGGATGAGTTGCCAACTGGATAAGGGGAAGACTGTGGATGTGGTCTACCTAGACTTCAGGAAAGCTTTAACACAGTCTCTCAAAGCATCCTCCTGGTAAAGCTGGCAGCCCATGGCTTGGATATGCACACCCTCCACTGGGTTAAAAACTGCCTGGATAACTGGGCAGTTTTTAGTGATTGTGCATGGTGCCCCATCCAGTTGGTGCCCAGTGAGCAGCGTTTTCTGCTAGGGATCAGCGCTGGACACAGTTCTATTCAACATCTTTATGATGACCTGGATGAGGTGATCAAGTCTACCCTTAGTA
>VZRI01005994.1:0-16874 GCA_013397515.1 Upupa epops
GAAGCCCCCTCCCTGGAAGTGTTAATGGCCAGATTGGACTGGGCCTTGAGCACCCTGGTCTAGTGGGGAGTGTTCCTGCTCCTGGCAGGGGCTTTGGAACTGGATGATCTTTAAGGTCTCTTGCAATCTGAACCATTCTATGAACCTATGTACAAAGCTAGCAAACTCTTCAAGGGAAAAACTGTTGCACATCCTTTCCAAGTTCTGTTTACGCAAGTCTGCCCTACACCTGCCTGTTAGAAGTCATGCACAACAGATTCAGAACCCTCTCCAGAGCATCCACAGTCATCAATGAGTTTTTTAACACAGAAATACCTCAGTATGTTCCTTTCAGAAACAAGTCCCTATGATTTTTGAGATTTAGCTTCCACCATGTACAAACGCAGTTCAGACCAAGCTGGTGTGTGTTACTGATGACTCAAGACACCTGACAACACTCATGCAGGATGTAGGTAACCTATCCTCATGGACCAGCAAGGTTCAGTCTTGCCCTATTTAAACAGAATTTCCAATCAGTGCTTGAAGTCAGATGTTACGAACAGCAAGTGGCTGCCTGCAGCTGAGCCACCGCTACGTAGGACAACACTGTTAGCGTGCTTTGGTAATGATTTGGCTGCTGGCAAGGCAGTTAAAGCCTCATTTCATCAGCCTGAAGAATCTATTAAAGACAATAGACTACTCTTAACATCTAACAAGTGGACTGCTAGGGAAGCCCTGTTCCCCTGCAACCCTGCTTGTTTGAAAAAGCTGTGGAAGTGTAATCATTTATCATGCAGGGAAATCGGTATCTGTGCAGCGTGTATTAGAACTGCTAAAAAAAAATGATGGGACTTCCATCTCACCCAGATGGGCCTCTCATGATAGGAAAGACATGGAGATGCTGGAACAGGTCCAGAGCAGAGCTACCAAGCTCGTGAGGGGTTTAGAGAACCAGTCATGTGAGGAGAAGTTGAGGGAGCTGGGCAGGTGTAGTTTGGAGGAGACTGAGGGGGAACCTCATTAACCTCTCCAGCTCCCTGAAGGGAGGCTGTGGAGGGCTGGGTGTTCTCCTCTTTTCCTTGGTGACTGCTGACAGAACCAGGGGCAATGGTCTGCAGTTGAAGCAGAGGGGGTTTAGATTGGATCTTAGTAAGAGAGTCTTTGCAGAAAGAGTGTGGAGGCACTGGAAGGGCCTTCCCAGGGAGGTGGTGGAGTCCCCATCCCTGGAGGTGCTGAAGAACTGTGTAGCCGTGGTGCTTCACGCCCTGCTTGAGTGGCAGCATGGAGGGGGTCAGGTTGTGTTTGTCAATTTCTCAGGTATTGAAGTTTTTTGTTGAGGTGGGGATGGTTGGACTCGGGGATCTAGGAGGTCCTTTCCAACCAGGATTATTCTGTGATTCTCTTCGTATGAAAGACAGAAGCAGCTCACTCAACATAATAAATCCAGAAGAAATACCATAAGCTTAAAGGCAAGTGCATCTAAACACGAGGGAAATCACCTAACAGAAGTCAACTCACCGAATGTTGCAAGGCCACAGACTCTTGTGACGTA
This sequence comes from Upupa epops, assembly GCA_013397515.1. NCBI lineage: Eukaryota > Metazoa > Chordata > Aves > Bucerotiformes > Upupidae > Upupa > Upupa epops. The sequence continues at coordinate 1,532 of VZRI01005994.1, forward strand.
TTTTTTCTTTGCTCTAGGAATTTTAGCTATTGTAACTTTCTGTGGTACAGTCTTCTTTTTCTGTTTTATCTGACCTCTTCCACCTTTAAAACAAAGAGTACAAAGTGGTATCATGAGTTAAAGGATTCAACACTTCATCAAAGATAAAAAGCAAAGTAAGGTCAGATTTCAACCCAATAAACAAACTTCTATTGTTTTACCCACACAAACTAAAGAGACGTTTTGTCTGTTGTCTCACAGGACTTTTTCAGTATTTAAGAAAGGTTCTAATTCTTCAAAACTCAGCATTACAAGAAATAATATTATCTTATGCTTATTACCCTGGCAGTACTGGGTGACAACCAGCTGAACAGGAGCCAGCAGGCTGCCCAGGCGACACAGAAGGACAACAGCAGCCTGGCTTGGATCAACAATAGTGCGGTCAGCAGGACAAGGGACATCATTCTACTCCTCTACTGGGTACTGAGGAGGCCTCCTCTTTGAGTACTGGGGACAGTTTTGGGCCACTCGCTTCAAGAAAGAAATTGAGAGGGTTGAGCAGGTCCAGAGCAGCAATGAGGCTGGGGAAGGGACTGGAGGGAAAGGCTGATGGAGAGAGGCTGAGGGAGCTGGAAGTGTTTATCCTGGAGAGGTGGAGCCTCAGGGCAGGCCTCCCTCTCTCCAACTCCCTGAAGGGAGGTTGTAGTTGGGGGGGGGGGGTTCAGGCTCTTCTCCCAGGCAACCAGTGACAGGACAAAAGGGCAGGGCCTTAAGCTGCCAGGGGAGGGTTAGGTTGGATGTTAGGAAGTCCTTCCTCATGGAAAGGGTGATCAGAGCTTGGAATAGACTGCCCAGGGAGGTGGTGGAGTCCCCATCCCTGGAGATGTTTAAGAGTAGAGTGGATGTGGCACTTAGTGCTATGGTCCAGGTTGTGGTGATGTCAGGTCATAAGCTGGACTGGATGATCTCAGAGGTCTTTTCCAGCCTCAATAATTCTGTGATTCTGTGATTCTGTCTGATAATCCTGTGTCCAATCACAGCTTGGACAGAGCAGACCCCTGCCACAATTATCAAAAAAGGGGCTTTTCCCCAAAATTTACTAATCACTGCATTTGTTCTACAATCAACCCTTTTTCAGGCGTTTTGATTTGGTTGAAATCCTTGCAACGAAGTGTTACTTTAAGCTTTCTCATGAGTTTAACATTCTCAGGGTTTGTGTTTGAGGAAAAGTAACTTAGTCCTGTCCTGAGGCCTTGAGGATGGCCTACTCACAGGTTACACTGTGGCTCAAGGTATCACTGCATGATCCTGGTGTGAACCACACAGCTCTATAGGAGCTAAAAGAAAACATGTCTCTGAAACAGAAGCCAACTAAGGAGCCAACTAACAAACTTCTGTGCGATTTAACTTCTTCCTTACTCTGTTTCTAGGCCAGTGTGAGGGAACACTTCACACATCAGGTATTTATTAGCCTGATTAACACACACAAAACACACATTCCACTCATTAGAATTCTCCACATCAGATTAAGATCTTGATTAACTCATACTCAGTCATCAGGTTACTCCACGGTAACGAAAGCTTCCTGTTCTAAAGCTGCCTCAACATGAAAACATAAAGAATTTATGGCAAGCAATCAAATGCCCTGTGATCACATTTCTAACAGGGTGCACTTTGGATTCTATCATATTTAATTGATTTCTCATTATTTAAGGCAGTAAATTTCTGTCGCAAAATGTCTTCTCTTTCTTTCTGCAGTATCTTTTTGCTTGTTTTTTTCACCCTCTCTTATACAGAATCACATCTCTATTGAGGGTGGAAAAGACCTTTAAGATTATCCAGCCCAGGACCTAACATCACCACACCAGCTAGACCACTAAGGGCCACAGCCAGTCTGTCCTTAAACACTTCCAGGGATGGGGACTCCACCATGGCCCTGGGCAGTCCATTCCAGGCTCTGAGCACCCTTTCCATGAGGAAACATCCTAACATCTAACCTAACCCTCCTCTGGCAGCATCAGGCTCTGCCCTCTCATCCAGGCACTGAGTGACTGGGAGAAGAGCGGTACCCCCACCTGACTACAACCTCCCTTCAGGTAGCTCTAGGGAGGAAGAAGGTCCCCACTAAGTCTCTCCAGGCTAAATATCCCCAGCTCTCTCAGCCTCTCTTCAAAAGACCTTCCGTCCTGTCCCTTCCCCAACCTTGTTGCTCTCCTCTGGACCCACTCCAGACCCTCAGTTTCTTCCTTGAAGTGAGTGGCCCAGAACTGCCCCCAGTACTCAATGGAAGTCTCCTCAGTGCCCAACAGAGGGGGAGAATTCCATAATGTAAGTTTTCATGGATCTTTAAAATATTTGTGGATTTTTTCCTAGAACCTGAACACTTTTTTTAGAGCAAAACCTAGACTAAAATCTCATCTTAAAATCCCACACAATGAATTAATACTGAAAGAAAATGCCGTGAAAAAGCATCTCTTGGAAAAGCATCCAAGCTACAGAACATAGATTGCTGTTGTCACTACAGTCTAGTGAACAAGATAAACAAAAATAAAACATCTGCAAGTGCCACACGAGCCAAAACTAGAATTGTATTGGGTTACCAAGTGTAAAGTCTGAAGTGCTGCAGACACAGCTAACACTCGAGGGAAGTCATCTTCACTCACTGTTACTCCTAACCAATTCTGTCAGCATGTATCATCACACGTAACTCTGCTACCACTGGAATACAAGCATTTGGTATCTTTTGTGTAGTACAAGTGCAGCTGACAATGAAACCACGAGGAATCAGTAGCACAGGCCACACCAGCAGGTGAGGAAGAGATGCGCCAAACTGCTTAGAAATCAGTACCACAAGCAACTATTTAGACCTTGCCTCTCTTTTGCTTTTTCTTCTCCTCCTCTTCTCCCGCTGTTCCTTGGCCTTCTCCAACTCCAGTTTCCTGGTTAGGTGAATTTTCTTAAATCCATCCAGACAGGTATGGGGAAAAGAAAGAGAACACAGTTGGTGGTCAGGCAACTACAGCCTGAGGGGAACAGGAACTAAGGTACTGTAAGATTTTGCTAATCTGTAAATGCTACGCTCAAGTGCGGCAGCCCCGTGACTGATGCATGTTCCACCTTCATTAGGGTACTTAATGCAAATTCAACTTAGCCTTAGCTCACAGAGCTACAGCTTCCATTCAGCCTCCTCACATATTTTCTAAAGAAAGATGGGAAGTTATGTAGTGTTAATATTGAAATTCCAAATGCCAATCCACAAGCTCCCTGTTAGTAATGACATTTCCTCCAGCCACCTGCATACTGGACAGACACAAAATCCAATAAACTTAACTTTGATAGAAAAATGAGGACCTGGATGAAGAAAATTATTAACTTTCACACTTGATACAGTGAGAGAAAGGAGAAGGATGAGAACTGGAGAGGCCCAAGCATTTCTAAATATATCTAAGGGTATGTGTGAGGAAACAGTGAAGATTCTCACCTACTGTAAGCTTCGCAAACTCATCTGGAAAGTTCTTTTCTAACCACTGTCTGCATTTCGTCACGTCAGGCATGTATTCGCAGTACTAGAGAAGAGAGAGCACATAAATGTTGTTAGGAGAGCAGCTATCAAAAACACCCTACAAAAACCATCACAAGCAGAACAACATTTATTAGCTATTCAGCTCAGCCTTTTGTCCTTTAGGGACTGAACACAAAGACTGTAATAGTGGGTAAGAACCCTTGTGTTATCCTCAGGATGACAGTGGCTGAAGCACAGAACTGGAAAAGTTCTTTCTAGGAGAAGGAGAAAAGATCAGAAAGAATCATCAGGAATCACAAGACAGGAAGAAGAAACTTAGACAAGAAGAACAATTAACTCACCTCTGTTGGCAATGAACAGACTGGGGAAAGAAGGGAGAAAAAATAAAGATTACAACAAGGTTTTTCCTTCTCACAGCCTTAGTGTTAAATTCAAATGGATATTTTACAGTGAGGGGTGATTTCTTAGGCCACAACTTCTTGTTATAACCACAGATTGACTCCTAAGAAATGCTTCACTGATGATACCACTCCACCTTCTAATTTTTCTCTCATTAATCACTTGCTCACACACTCTGCATTAGGATAAATCTATCCCAGCAAGAGCAGCCAGCCAATGAATCAAGGATATGCCTACAGCTTTGGAGAAAATTAGAGGAAGAAACACCAGTTCTGCCCAAAGCAAAAGTCAAATGTAATAAATTACCATGTGAGTTCATCAGATTTCCTTGCTACAAGAGCTGCCAATGTCCAGGAGAAGGGCTCAGCCCCAGAACAACCCCAAACCAGTCACACAGATACTTGTGCACAACTCTTACTTCAAATGGACTGAAGACAAAGCAAAAGAATCATAGAATAGTTTGAGTTGCAAGGGACCTTAAAGATCATCTAATTCCAACCCTCTTGCAGGCGCAGGGACACCTTCACTAGATCAGGTTACTCAGGGCCTCATCCAACCTGGCCTTCAATCATTCCAGGAAGGGGACAGCCACAACTGCCTTGGACAACCAGTTCCAGCATTTCAGCACCCTCACAGCCAAGAATTGTTTCCTCATGTCCAACCTTAATCTCCTCTCTTCAAGTCTGGAAACCCTGTCCCCTTGTCCTATTGCTACCACCTGCATGAAAGGCCCTACCCCAGTTTTTTTTTAGCCCCCTTCAGAGATTGGAAAGTAGCTCTAAGGTTACCTCAGAGCCTTCTCCAGTCTGAACAACCCCAACTTGCACAGCCTGTCCTCAGAGGGGAGGAGCTTCAGCCCTCACCTATGAGAAAAGCACAACTATAGAAAAAAATACCTGCCAAGGTTATTTACTGCCCTTTAATTCATCCATGTAACAATTCCAAACACAGCGCAACAATTGCCTTCATGGATTCTCATCTTATTTCTTATTGCCATACTAATGTTCAGAGGTCTTTTCTGTGCTAAAAGCTTTACTGGCTTCCTGTGAGAAGAGATCTCTGCTCAACAGGTCACTGTCTGAGTAGAATTCCCATTTCTTTTACCAGCAGAAAACTGCATTTCAACAAAACTGCTTTAAATAAAAACCACCACACCAGCTATTTCAGAAGCATGACCAGAAACATAAAGGCTGACTGATTTAGCTTCTCAATAAAAGTTGAAAAGAAAATGACGGATTCACTCGTTCTTTCTGTGAAACTGCCCTTGTGAACAGCACGTCACTAGAATCATGGACAACTACCCGTTCAGCACTTGCCTCCGCAGTAGAGAACCCGAAGAGGATAGTCGGCATCTGACCTGGCACCACTCCTTACGTCTCCTCTGCAGTCAGGGACCACGGGCTCAGCTACGTCTGTGGCCATGTCACAAGCCTGAAGAACATAAAACAAAAGAATCAGAACTAAGTTCTGTGTTAAAGTTATTCACATCTTTCTCAACTCAATAAGAACCCCAAAATCTGATGAATCCCACAAATACCACTGCAATTGCACAAAGAACAGGAGAGTTCATAGGGAAAAAACAGAAACTGCAATATAATGGAAAAATATGGGGAAACTGTCTATTAAAGTTGTGATGCAGTATGGAATTCTAGCACATAAGGGGAAAAAAAATCCCCAAAGTGCCACAAAATGCAATGTAAAATGACACCACATGGAATTACAGAACATGCTGGGTTAAACAAAACATGAACTATCATGCTAATTTGGTGGCATAAGAAGAGCAGGTGCATCAGGGGAGCGAGGGAAGTTACCCCCCCCTACATATATTGGTAACGAAAAGGGTCACTGAAATTACCGTTTGTAAAGCTACAATCTAAAAAATAAAACCCATGCATCACAGAATCAACCAAATTCTACCCACCATACATTTAATTAATGGCTCACAAACACGTTTTCAGGTAAGGGGCTTGAAAAAGAGAATAGGGAGGGGGTTTGCAATGAATAAGCTCCTCAGGACCACAGGAGCGATCGGGGGTGTGTGTGTGTGTGTGCGCGGAAGGATCAGGGCCAGGACAGTGCTCAAGCTGTGCCTGGACAGTGAGGGCTGAAAGAAAATGCCAGGGAACTGCAGGGAAGGGCGGGAGGCGGTCACAGGAAGGGGAAGGATGCTGAGGGACCCATGGTGATACGACTGCGAGAGGGAAAGCGCTGGGAAGACGGAGATAAAAGCGCGAGCAGGCCGCGATTGAGATCATGGGGAGAGGGGATCAGAGCTGAGGGAACTGGAGGCACCGGTACCTGAGGGGGAAGGACGGCGAAATACGAGAGGCGGAGAGACCGCAGCGGGGGAGGCGAGGCCGCAGTACCGGCGGAAAGGTGGGTCTGGGAGCGTGCAGGGAAAGAGGCCGATACCGGAGCGGGTCAGGCTAACGGCGGCGATACCGGGAAGTCCCGGAACCCCCTGAGGCCGCGCAATGAAAGGAGGGGGCTGTCCCGGCACCCCGCGCGGTACGTGCGCCCGCCCCCCACGCCTTTGCCGCCTTCTCGCGAGACTACCGCGCCGGAAGTGTGGAGCAGCCAGGAAAGCTTTGAGCCCGCCCTACGGCCGAGCCCATTGGCTCTCCTGGCACACGTGATCCAGCGAACTACGGCGTGTCCGAGCTGCCATTTCCCTCCACTTGGCCGTTGCGCGGAGGCCGTGGGCCCGCCATGCCGCGATACGCGCAGCTGGTGATGGGCCCCGCGGGCAGCGGAAAGGTGAGGCGAAGCGGCTGGGGGAAAGGATGGCGAGGGGAGGCGAGAGCGGCGCGTGACGTGATGTCTATGGTTTATCCTTGCAGAGCACATACTGCTCCACCATGGTGCAGCACTGCGAGGCGCTGGGCCGCTCCGTGCAGGTAGTGAACCTGGACCCAGCCGCGGAGTTCTTCAGCTACCCTGTCACGGCAGGTGAGCGGCGAGAGGGGCGGACACGGCCCCCCCGTGACCATGAGACAGCAACGGGTCTTGCGGTCAAGAGGTCTGTGGGCTCCTGGGGTGCGTTAAGAGAAGTCTGCCCAGTAGGTCATGGTTCTCCTTCCCGTCTGTTCCGGTAAGGCCGTGTTTGGACTCCTATGTCCAGTTCTGCGTTCCCCAGCTCAAGAGTGACAAGGTGCTACTGGGGAGAGTCCAGAGTAGAGCTGCTTAGAGAGCTGAGGCTGTTCAGCCTGGAGAGGAGAAGACTGGGAGGAGATCTCATCGTTGCTGATCAGTATCTAAAGACAGTGTCTGGAGGACTGGCTCAGGCTCTTCTCAGTAGCACATGGTGATAGGTCAAGGGCTTGTGGGAACAAACTGCAACACAAGAGGTTTCATCTAAACATTGTTATTGTTTGGGTACCAAAGTCTGGGCTTGGCCTGCTCTGGAGACGTTCTGGACTTGCGTGGACATGTTCCTCTGGGATCTGCTCCAGGGGGTCCCACTCTAGAAGGCGCCTGAACTACAACTTCTCTCGAGGGTCCCACCGGTCTGTGATGCTGTGAAGAACCTGACCCCACCATGTGTTTCTGTTGTTGCAGATATCCGGGAATTAATAGAAGTGGATGATGTCATGGAAGATGAATCCTTAAGGTTTGGCCCAAATGGCGGCTTGGTGTTTTGTATGGAATACTTTGCCAATAACTTTAACTGGCTAGAGGAAAGCCTTGGGCATGTGGAGGATGACTATATATTGTTTGATTGCCCAGGTAAACAAACGTCAATGCTACGGAATCATTCTGTGTGTGCACCGTAAAAATCACAGTGCTTTTTCTCATTGGTTGTAATAATTCAGACTGTTGTTTTCATTATTAATGGTTGTGAGAGTCACTTTGAAATGTTTAAGAAGTGAACTTGGTCTGTTTCTTTTCCGCTTGTCTTGTATGAGTTCATCCACATATAGTCAAAAGCTGTCTGAAAAGAAAGATGTGTTATCAGCTTTTATTCATATTCAGTGTAATACCTGTAATCACAGAACTGATAACTGTGCCCATTAGCTTCATGTTTCTGCATCCTAATGTCCTCAGTGTGCCCTAGGTCAGATTGAACTCTATACGCATCTGCCAGTGATGAAACAGTTGGTGGAGCAGCTTCAGCAGTGGGAATTCCGTGTCTGTGGAGTTTTTCTGGTGGATTCGCAGTTTATGGTGGAGTCTTTTAAGGTATGTGTTGTAAAAAGTTCATATTGGTAAAGAACGAGAAGTCTGAGCTGGGGTTGTTTAGCCCAGAGGAAAGAATGCATAGCTTGTGGTGATCTGATTGCTGTCTTCAGCTGCTTCAGGCACAGGTTGCAGCAAGGAAAATTCCATTTTGCTGTGAAGGTGGTCAGACTGGAAAGAGTAGTCTATGTTCATGGACTTAGATAAAACTTAACTGGGCTAAAGCCCTGAGGAGCCTCGCCTGACTTTGTTCTATGAACCAGATAACCTCTAAAAGTCCCCCCCAACCTAAATTCTTGAGAGCTTTCTCAGCTCTCGGGAGAAGGCCAGCTGCTTTCCATGTCTAGCTGTACGAATCCTAGGATGGGCTTTGAGTTTTGATGGCACAGATTTGAGGCTCTGGAAGTAAGATGACATATGGAAAAACTCTGAACCTGCCCTTTCCAGCAGAGATAAAGACACCCCACTTAGCCTTATAGGTCATGTAGTCACTAGATTTGGTCTGTGGTAGAGTGACCTGTGTGTTTGATTTGTGTTTTTCTATACTTGACTGTATAATCTTCTGTATTCCTTAAGTTTCTGTCTGGAATTCTGGCAGCACTCAGCGCGATGATCTCTTTAGAGATTCCACAGATTAATGTCATGACCAAAATGGATTTGCTGAGCAAAAAAGCCAAGAAAGAAATAGAAAAGTAAGTTAAAAAATAATGTGTGTGTGTATATATATACACTTTGTAGTGTGATGTCTTGAGGCAGGTACCACTCAAAATTCAGTCTTTAAATTTCCTATGATGAAAGCATACTCTTCTGGAACAGGAGAAGATGCACTTGGTTTGTATAGAATCATAGAGTCATCATTGCTGGAAAGTACTTCCAGGATCATCAAGTCCAGCCTTCATCCCAATGTCTCCCTAACCTCTAGACTGTGGCCCTAAGTGCTAGGTTGACTTGCACATCTCAAACGTAGCTTTTAAGTGTCTGAACAGGACACTTAGGATGTAGCGTTAGGAAGCTCCCTTCATGTTTGCATTTATCTTTGGATTTTTCTGTAAAAAATTATCTTTGAATAACTTTTGTCACTCTGAATGACATTTCAGGGTACTGTACTTCATGCCTAAACTGGAGGTGATCCTCTCAGTTCTCTGATAACGAACACACTGATTGACTGCTGTGTTACTTTTATCTTTGTGCTAAAATTACAAAATGAAAGGTTTTCCCTGAATCATTAGAAAAAGTATTTTTAAACATTTGAAGGTGCTGGAGCAGTGCAGGGAAGGGCAATAAGACTAGTGAAGGGCTTGGAGAATAAATCTTACGAGGAGCAATTGAAAAAGCTGAGGCTGTTTAGTTTGAAGAAGAGGAGGCTGAGAGGAGACCCTATCAGTCTCTACAACTATCTGAAAGGATGTTGTGGAGAGATTGATGCTGGTCTCTTCTAACAAGGAATTAGTGATAGAACAAGAGGGAATGGGTTCAAACTACAACAGGGAGGGTTAGACTGGACATTCATTAGGAATTTCAGTTTTTCAGTGTGGTCAGGCAGTGGGAGCAGGCTGCCCAGGGAAGGGGTCGAGTCATCATTCCTGGATGTGTTTAAAGATGGTTTAGATGTGGTGGTGAGGGATCTGCTTCAAGGGTGAACTTTGTAGAATAGGATTAATGGTTGGACTTTGATGATCCTAAGGGTCTTTTCCAATCAGAGTGATGCTGTGATTCTCCTGATTAGAATTTAGTCCTTGCAGATCACACAGTGATAGATGGGTTTGTAGCTATAAAAAAAATCACAAGGTCTCATTTGCTGTGTAGCCAAGGATTGTTCCAATGTTAACGATGACTTTGTTTCTCTCAGGTACTTAGACCCAGATATGTATTCTATGATTGAAGATTCTACAAATATATTGAAAAGCAGCATGTTTAAAAAACTGACTAAATCTATCTGTGGATTGGTAAGTACACTGGTTTAACTGGTGCCTTTCCGTTCAATCCTGTATTTACAAACCACTGCCACGGTTTTTACATAGTGTGTGTCAGCAGTGCAGAGGGGGAAGCCATAAGTGTCATTTAAGGAATGAGTTCAGAATTATTAAGAACACAGGAAGTTCCTTCTCACTGGCATCCTTTGGATCCTTTCTCTAGATAGATGACTACGGCATGGTTCGATTTCTCCCTCTTGATCGATCTGATGACGAGAGTATAAACATAGTCCTGCAGCACATAGACTTCACCATTCAGTACGGAGAAGATCTTGAGTTTAAAGAACCAAAGGTAAGGTACTTCTCATGGCAAGATGAAAAATTGGAAAGGATTCATTGTACTAACTGAAATAGAAGTTGTTTGCCTTGCTCATCAGTTACTATCATAGCATGGTTCATAATAAGCCTAAATGTGATTACAGTCTTCTAGTGACAACACTTAGATCATTTTCATTTGCAGTTCCAAAAGTGAAATTCTCTAATATCTTGTTGTGTATTCAAGCTGATCAGATCCTCGTGGTACAAAGTTAGGCTTTGGTTTTCAAAGATAATGGAACTTTAAACTTCAAAGGTCAGAAAGGACTGTTAAGATCACTAAGATTTCTTCCTGTGTGACTGTTCAAACACTCCTGATAGTTCCTGTGTTGAAGTCAGATGTTGTACATGAGGTACAGACTAAGAATACATTCTCTCACGTAAAGTACATGACAGCAGACTGCTCTGTTAAAAATCTGTTCCAGGCTCTGTCTAGTTCTATTATTCAGCTCATAAATCCTAAGGAACAAAGCCAGAGATTTTATTCCACTTGAGTTTTGTACTCTTTAAGCACGCAGAATACCTGGATCTAGATTTCTAACCTATACAGTTTTGATAACTCTACAGATAAACTGCGTTTTGGAAAGTTTAGATATCTGTTTCTGTTGCTAAAATAAAACCTGACAGATGACACAATGTACAAAGTGAGGAGAAAACGTCAAGTTTTAGCTTTTTTATTGTTTTCTTTTGGGCAGGAATGTGATGAAGATAAATCTGCTCTTGTGGATGAATACTTTCAAGATCGTGTGGATGATTAAAAAGGATGTTCAAAACCAGGAGGAAAATACTTTCCTTGTGTTAAAAGAAAAATCCCCCTACCCAAACATTTTCATGTTTTGTCTGTAAGATATGTAATATTTATAGTGAAGAGTGAGCTATGAATTGTTTATTTTAATAAACACTTTTTATTCTTATGTGTGTGTTTTATAAGAGTTGCCTATGTCTAGATTTGCTTTATTTGAGCATAAGAATGGTTGAGAACATGTAACGGTTTGTAAAAAAGGCAAAGCTGACTACAGGTATGTTGTAATAAATCTTTATCTCCAGCACTGAGTAGTTATTTCCATTATTACAGAGGAAATAATTGTTGTAAAGGATGAAAATTGTACTTTATTAGTTCAACCTGAATTAGGCAAGGAGATAAGTGGCAGCTTCAAAGGGACATTGGGTTAGTGGATTGTCTGTCACCCTTCTTGAACAGTAGGAGTGGTTTAGGTTCATAGATTGATTCAGTTTGGAAGGGACCTTAAAGATCATCTAGTTCCGACTATATATAGAATAGTATTGCTTAAGTTGGAAGAGACCTTTAAGATCATCAAGTCCAACCATTAACCCAGCTGTCCCAAACCCACTGCTAAACCATGGCCCTAAGATCTGCACGACTTTTAAATGCATCCAGGGATGGTGGTTCAGCTCCCTCCCCAGGCAGCCTGTCCCAAGGCCTCCATAAAGAAGTTTTTCCTAATATCTAATCCAAACTTCCCCTGGTGCAACTTGAGGCCATTTCTTCTCATCCTATCGCTTGTTTGTTCATGTTTAGAAGAGACAAACACCAAAAAGGTGTACAGGCCTGTATGCTGTGGAGTGATGCCGTGACTCGGATTCGAACCGAGGTTGCTGCGGCCACAACGCAGAGTACTGACCACTATACGATCACGGCATGCTGCTGGGGCTCAGTGCTGCTTTCAGTTGCAGTAAGGATCTGCTTTTTCCAAAGCAGAGCCTGAAGAAGGAGAGAAGTCTGACAGACCAGGAAATCCTGCATGTCTAGAGAAAAGGGCTTCTCAGCATCACTATGTTAAGGGCTAGGAGGATTGCATGGGATCTTCTATGTGGAACAAAGCAAAGCCAGCAAATAAGACATCACACAAGAGCCATTGAAGTGTTTTTTCAAGGTGAGGTTTCCAAAAATTGCTAGCCATACAACCTCCACAAGCCTCATGATACTCAGTGTTCCTAAAACCTTACTCCCAGCTCCAGAGAATTAGTGAATGTTGAGGTTTCAGTTTCAAGAAAGTCATTGTAGTCATCAGTAATCAGGTGAAAACCAGCTCTTCAGATGTTGAAAACATGGGGCCCAGCACTGTCTACAGGGGTGGGCAAAGGCAGCCAAGCTCACAGCCCCCATGGCAGCTGCTTTCCTGCCCCAGGAGGGCTCTAGGACTGAGAGCAGCAGATAGCCAGCACTGGGGAGCTGCTGTGAGAGAGGAAAGGCAGCAAATCCCTATCTCAGCCATGGAGCTAGGAATGTATTCTGTTACTCCTATTCCACATGTCTCTCAATGTTCTATCTTTCAGACCTGGTTCATAGGATTCTGGGGGGAGTTGGGGGCTTTGAAAGACCATGCTTAAGAGGAAAGGAATGCTTTTCCTAGCCCCCTCTTTGCTCAGCTGCCTAGGCATGTAACACACAGATGGGGATCCGGCTCTTCTCCCAGTTGACCAGTCAAGAGGGCAGAGAGGTTTAGATTAGATATTAGGAAGCACTTCCTCATGGAAAGGGCGATCAGACACTGGAATGGACCACCTTGGGAAGTGGTGGAGTCACTATCCCTGGACCTGTTTAGGAAAACATTGGATGTGGAACTTAGTGTCCTGGTCTGGCCAACAGGGTGATGTTAGGTCCTGGCCTTGATGATCTCAGAGGTCTTTTCTAGCCTCATTAATTCCATGATTCTGTGAAAAGCCTGGGTTATATTTGGGTTGTTATAGTTCTGGTGCAGGTTAACTTCATAGTGGGGCAAATCTTTATGCCCACGTGGAGCTAATCACACTGTGGCAGCAGGACCTCATGGGACTGTCGCATCTGTGGGATGAGTCACGCTTGTGGTGTGTCCAAAGGACAAACCCTTTGACGCACCTTTCCAATCTCCCTTGTTTTTTTCTCTGACTCATGCTGTGAGTCATCTACCTGGGGACAAATTCACCATAGATCATTTAGGTTGGAAAAGACATTTAAGATCATCAAGCACAACCCTTAAGCCTGCACTGCCAAGTGCATGATGCCTCTTTCAAGTCTGGGAATAACAGAAAACTAAGTGGCCCTGTGTGATCTAGCTGTCTAGAGATGGTGGCCCTACAGCAGCTCAGTTTTGATGGTGTTCTGTGTTCTAGACGCAGAGAATGATTTGGTTTCACTGTAACAGGAGTATGCACCTTGAAATGACTGCATCCGTCCAAACCCAACGTGTTTTGGATCGATTCTGTGCTTCCTTACCCCAAGGGCGCACTGCAGCCAGCTGCACTTTGCACATTAGGTGCCCAGAAATGCTGAGAAAACCAATTTGTGAGCAAACTGACCCTGTTATCCCAAACACTGAGTGCTTTCACTCAATCTGTAATAGCTGACCCACACTCAGAGCTAAGGGGTTCTTTTTGTGCAGGTTTGCACCAAGCTGAGAGCTCAGTGCTCACCCACAAAGCGAGCTCTCCAGACTGTGAAAACATTCATTCATACAAACCAAATTAGCATAATTAATATACTCATTAGTTATCGTGTTTCTGCTGGCGATTAGAACTTTAGGCCCAAAACTAATTGCCTAAATAATTCCTCACTTTGAATTAAAATTACAGTGACATCTACTTTCTACTCCTCATGCTCAGGAGAGGGGGGTTTCAACTGGGTAAGGGGCTATTTGACCTGTGGGTGTGATGTTTAGTATCATAATGAGGGTACAGTGAGGAGAGTTCAACTGGGGGACGTAGACTTCTAATTATCTCACTGACAGCATCTGGATTAAGATCTTCGAGCCTTAATTGCCAAGGTGTCCTTTTCTGTAGTAACTCAACCATCCCTTCCATTCTTTGGGGAGGATTAGGTGTCTTTCAACTGTCCCGCTCAACAGAGAGCAGAAGCACTTCGAGTTAGTGCAGCTCTGAGAGATTATTTCTGGTTACAAGAATTATCCTCCATCATCCCCACCTTGGGGCAGACCCTCACCTCTGGCAGCTAGGCACACCCGAGGGGCTGGCGGAGCTGCGGGGCGGTGCGAGGTCCCGGCTGCGGTTTCCCCTTCTCGCACCGCCTCTGCTGCCTCATTTCCTGCGGAGCAGGAAGGGCTGCGGCGAAGCTGCGCTCGGCTCCCCCGGCCCAGATCACACCCGCCCGTCAAGATGCCGGTGAGGGGACTCGGCCCCGCCGCTGGAGCCCCCCCCGCCCCGATGGCGGGGAGGGGCAGGGGACTGAAAGGCTGGGGAGGGGTAGATGTGGTGGGGGTGGCCCGGGGCTGGGGAAACGGGGGACCGGCCACGGGCAGCTGCTGTGCGGGAGAAATGGGGCCGCAGCTGCAGAGCGCTGAGCAAGGAATTGGGCTTTAGAAGGCTGCTGCAAGGCCAGCGCCCTCCTCCTCTGCCCTCTGCCAGGGATCCAGCAGCATGGACAGGGTGGCAGCTGCTGGGTTTCGTGTTGCTGCCTTCCTCTGGTTGAAATAATCTGCGTTTCTGCTAAGCGGCACTCACCCCCCCAGCTGCATCCCCTCTCTACCCCTGCTAAACCACTTATGTGCGGAGATGAAACCTTCCTGTCACACTGGGAATGACTGGGAAGAGCCTGAAGCTAAATCAATCAGCAGTTAAAAATCACTTTCCCAGGAAGGATTTATTTGTTTTTAAACTTAGACCAGTTTTGGGGTTCACAGAGAGGGCTTTGTTATGTGTGTGTGTGTGTTAAGCTTCGCTTTATCTATCATTACCGAATACTTGAGGTTTAACAGGGCCAAGGGCAGGGTCCTACACTTTGGCCACAGTAACCCCCTGCAGCTATGGACTGGGGGATGAGTGGCTGGAGAACGACCTGGTGGAGAGGGACCTGGCAGTACTGGTTGACAACCGGTTGAACAGGAGCCAGTAGGGTGCCCAGGTGGCATGAAAGGCCAGTGGCACCCTGGCTTGGATCAGCAGTAGTGTGGCCAGCAGCACTAGGGATGTCATTCTCTACTGCATACTGGGGAGGCTTCCCCCTTGAGTACTGAGGGCAGTT
>VZRI01005996.1:1045-16485 GCA_013397515.1 Upupa epops
GGATGCGTTCCTGTGCGACTTGGTCTAGGTGATCCTGCTGTGGCAGGGGGATTGGGCTGGATGAACATTTGAGTCTCCTTCCGATCCCTAACATTCTGTGACGGATTTCATAGAGTCACAGAATCATTATGGATCGGAAGGGACTTCACAAGATCGTCCAGTCCAATCCCCTTGTAGAACACTTTAGCCTAGATCAAATCACACAGGAACAGTCCAGGTAGTTTTAAACGTTTCCAAAGAAGGAGATACCACAACCTTCCTGATCAGCCCCTACCAGTGCTTTTTCACTGTCACCGTGAAAATATAAATAAGAAGTTTCTTCTCGTATTTATANTCACTGTCACCATGGAGAAGTTTCTTCTCCTATTTATATGGAACCTGTTGCCCCTTCTCCTGTCATTGTATGCCACTGAGCAGAGCCTGGTTCCCTCCTGCTGACATTCCCCCTTTCCATATGTATAACCATTAATGAGGCTGCCCCTCAGTCTCCTCTTTTTCCGAGCTAAAGAGACCCAACTCCTTCAGCCTTTCTTCATAAGGGAAATAAATGCTCTTTGTGGCTTTGCACTGGTTGCTTTCAAGCAGTTCTGTTTCCTTAATGTGTTTGAAATAATTATGTTTGTCAGGGAACTCTTGTGTATTTTAAACAAGTATTGTACGCAGCCGGTGGGTATTTGCACAGATGAACAGAACTTTGCTTTTAACTGTGTTTGGTTTGTGAATGTTTGGGTCAGGTGTTTGTAATGTAATCACACAACAGAGGAATACTAAAAGGTTTTCTTATTGTGTGTCCTGCAGACTATTAAGAATATGATGGACATTGAGAAGGTGAAAGGATTTTGTCAAGTTGTTGTAGCCAATAAAGTTCGAGAAGGAATTGCCCACTTGATCCAGTCCTGTGGGCTGGGAGGCATGAAACATAACACTGTGGTTTTAGGATGGCCATATGGCTGGAGACAAAGTGAAGATCCAAGGTCGTGGAAGACTTTTATAGGTAAGTTTTAAAGGTTATTTGTGGTCAGACAGAAGAGAGGTTTATTACACACATGGTATGCATAGATGATTCTAACAGAATACTTTGTTTTGGTCTGTTTGCCTAGTGTTGATTGTGAAGTAAGTGATTTCTCACTAAGCAGCTCTGCTAAAATACCAGTTTTTGTAGATAAAAGACTGATGAAAGATCTAAAAGATTAATGTGGCAGCTAAAGTGCATCTGTCTATGGAATGCTTTAAAAAAAGTACAGACATGAGAGATACGGATTTTATGGCAAACTGTAATTTGTTTCCAGATAATCTGTGTCTTCTTTGTAGGTCCTAATCTGTGAAACCATCTTTCTTCCCTATTAGAGCTAAATCACTCCTTGTCTATACCCTTGTCTTTCCCAGTGGTCTAGTTACTGAACACAGTCAAATTAGAACAGAGCAGATGCTTTCTCCTCATACTTGGCTTTGAAAATCATAGAGTCATTAGGGATTGGAAGGAACCTCGTAAGATCTTCTAGTCCTATCTCCCTGCCACAGCAGGACCCCTAGACCAAGTTGCCCAGGAACACAGCCGGGCATGTCTTCAATGTCTCCAGAGAAAGAGAATCCTTTTATTTCAAATATGAAAGACGCTTGTGTTTATCTGAAGGTGTTTTATCTGAGCTGTATCACAGGATGCTCTGATGCTTTGCTGTACTTTGTGTAAGCAGTGGCATTTATAGTTTCCTGACATTTGCTCAGTGAGTAATTTTTTTTTTTTAAAGGTACCAGAACAGGTTGCCCAGAGAGGTGGTGGATATTCTCTTCGTAGAAATGTTTGGATGGGGCTCTGGGCAATCTGGTCTAGTGAGAGATGTCCCTGCCCATAGCAGGCTGGCTGGAACTAGATGATCTCTGAGGTCCTTTCCAGCCTAAGCCATTTTATGATTTTTAAGGTCTGGATCACTCTGGCAGATGTGGAAATAACTGGTTGTTCTTCCCCTTTCTGAAAGGTACTGTTCGCTGCACAACTGCAGCCCATCTGGCTTTACTGGTTCCCAAAAACGTGTCTTTCTACCCCAGCAATCATGAGCGTTACAATGAAGGCAACATTGACGTGTGGTGGATTGTGCATGATGGAGGCATGCTGATGTTGCTTCCTTTTCTTCTCAAGCAGCACAAGGTAAGGATGTTTATCACCCAACTACTTCTGTGTGCGCTACTATAAAGAAACTCTAGTAATAGAGCTTGTGTTGATAAATGAGAGTGAATGCATTGATAAGCTTCTGTTTTGCAGAGCAAAATACTGAGTTTACATTCTCTCACCAGGTTTGGAGAAAATGCAAAATGAGAATTTTTACTGTAGCTCAAATGGATGATAACAGCATCCAGATGAAGAAGGACTTGGCTACTTTCCTCTATCAACTCCGAATAGAGGCGGAGGTAGAAGTAGTAGAAATGGTAAGGGGTTTGAGCCTGTTTTCTGCTTCATGGTGCAAATAATAGTATTTGCTGATGACTGGATTACAATCACAATATTCTGTTCTGCTTTCTACAGCACAATAGTGATATCTCAGCATATACTTACGAGAGAACTCTAATGATGGAGCAGAGATCTCAGATGCTGAGGCAAATGAGACTGACAAAAACAGAGCGGGAAAGGGAGGTATGTCATTTGTGGTTGGTTGGTATGGACTGCAGATGTGTATAACACAATATGCCTTTTTAGTAGTGCTTTATATAGCTGTTGCTTCAATTTAACTTCTTCCGAAGACGTTCCTTTGTGTAATGTGTTTCCCAGAATTTTGTGTACACATTGAATAGGCTGGCTATTGCTGTACTTGCACTGTCATGCTAGAAATTACTTGGTTTGGGGGAAAGTGATGGCACTATGAACTGTAGAAACATGCATGTTTCTCCATGATGTAAGTGATACCGATGACTTGAGCACGTAAGTCTCAGCCCTTTATTGACCTTTATATGGTATATCTGGATTATATCTCAGTTTATAGTATATCCTGGTTTTGTTCTGAAGATTTAATTCCAGCTTAGACTGGTAGGACACAGCTACAAAAGGTTCTGGTGGTCAAACTTTGTGCATGATTTTCTCCAGGTTTTTTGTTGCTGTGAGTTTTGAGTCAGACTGGTCCATTATTTCAGACTGTGTCTGAAAACCAGATTGTCTGTCTTTCTTGTATAGATACAGGCCTCTGATAGTCCAAATTCTGCTTGGCTTATGCTTATCAGAACTGTTTAAAGTCAGCCAGGGTTATTGGCTAGGGCACATGTCTGGTATCAGAACTGACCTCAAGGCTAAACTGACTATACAAAATAAAGGATCTAATGGAACAAGCAGCCTTTCATTGGTTAAACAGAATCTGAGAACATAAAAGGAAGTATCTGAGTTCACCATCTAATTCATGTCCCCTCTAGGCTCAGCTGGTGAAGGATAGACATTCCATAGCACGTCTGGAGAGTCTCTACTCAGATGAAGAAGATGAGGGGGACTCGGTTCCTGAGACCATTCAGATGACCTGGACAAAAGAGAAATGTGATGCTGAGAAACGGAACCGAGGCAGTGCTGTAGGAAGCTTTAGAGATCTCATCACCATTAAGCCGTGAGTCTCGTCTAAGTCAACAGCTTGCATCTCCTGAATCTCTACATGTTCTGAGCTTTTATTACCTCTTGGTGTCCTAATTCTTGATTTAGACTTGAGACCTGACTACTGGAAAGACAGCAGTGAGCCTCCTGAGAAGTTTCTAATCGGTGAAATGCAGCACACACCTCTGATAAGCTTACTTGGTCTAGTCAAATTCTAAACTGGAGCTGATAAATACTATTTCTTACTGTCTCCCAAATGCCTCAGCAAAACACACAGCTAAAAACCGGACCGATGATTTCACTGATCTAATCAGAATTTTTAAAAAGACTGATAACTTCATTATCTAATGTGTAGTATGAATGTTTAACACAGCAGCAAAGAAGCAGTGGAGATGGTGATGAATGCCTGTGAATGGAATACATCCATGAAAAGAAACCCCTAAGGCAGACTTGTGGAAGGAGCGCTAACTTGTAACAATAGCCTTAAGTACTGCCACTGGAGTGCCCTTGAATAGTGAGAAAGCAAGCTCTGTTCTGGCTTCATAGAAATATGTGTGAATCTCCTGTGGTCTCTCTGGTATACGTGTACTATAACTTACCCAGAGAGTTCACTGCGCAGTTTTGCGTATGTGGCAAAGTTACAGGTATTTTCCTCCTGCCAGAACAGTGAGAATTCAGATACGGTTTAGCCTGAGTCGTACTGTAGAAATTCTGCTGAATTTGGTGTTAACTACATGTACTTTTTCCTCTTCCATGCTTTCAGAGAGTGGGAAAACTTGTAAGTTTGCTATTTAACTTAGAAGTCTGTTACAGTAGTTGAGAGTGAAGACTATTTTCGCAACTTAAAGCTGGAAAACTTTATGTAATTATGGAAGGAAAGGAGTTAGAGTTGAGCAGTCTTAGCAGTGTTTTTAAAAGGAACAGGATTAGCCACTTGAGGTAGTTATCATTATAAATAGCACACATACTACAAGAGTTGTCTCAGGATAGAAAACAAGTAGAGGTCTGAACCTATTTTCTTAAGCAGAGTATGACACAAGATTCGGGAAATGTTACTCATTTAGAGAAGCTCTTGTTCCACAACATGACCAGGATACTATTTCTAGCAGTCTTTGGACACTAAGCAGAAGCTTTTCTTACAGCTTCTTCAAATCACAGGGGAGATGCAGATTTTGTCCCTTTAGAGAATCACAAATATTCCAGAATTTCTTTTCCAAAACTATCCGTAGTTAAAGCAGCGTATTGTTTCTGGTGCTGGTTTCTTCCTGTAAACATAATCTGGCCTCTGTGTTGTCCCTGGCTTTCTGAAGCTGACATGGTGAAGACAGATGATGTCCTTGTCTAAATTAGATAAGAACATGAAATAACAGAGAGGTAATTCACGGTGGGTGAATTGTGCTGTTTGAATTCTTACCATTACATCTTCTTTTTTCCATCTGCTGAGGCATTTCTTTGCAAACCTCAGTACAGCAGCAAGGTTCTTAAAGAGTTTCACTGATAACATATAAAATGAATTATCAAGACAATACATTAACGTCTTGCTTATTTCTGCTAATACTTGGTCCTAACATATTAAAATGACCAGTGAAACAAGTGGGAAATTCTCAAAGCTGCCAATACACTCTCCCTTTGCGAAGTCTATTTCTGTATTGCTTTTCCTTTTATGTTACCAAAATATGGTTGATTTCCTGTAGGAAGGAAACATTCCCTGGCTCAAAATCTCCAAAGGCTGCTTTCCAGTTCTGTTCCTGTGTGAATTTGTGTCATTTTGTGATGTGTCCTGAATAATTAATCCTGTTACTTCTCTTAGCCTGAATGGTTAAGGAGCAGATGCCTGTGAGATCATATTGCATCTGTTTCCTTCTCTCCTATAAGTTTGGAACCAGGTTGCTACTCAGATTGGAAAGGGTGATGGAGATTGTAAAGATAGTTGAGTCAGTTGTTCCTCGTAAAGAGCCAGGCAAAGAGGCTGAGTAGAGCCCAGATGAAGAGAAGGTTTAAACTTTTGCTACACACCAGCAAAGGCCGTGTAAGCAGACCTACATCCAGGCATTTGTAGGCTGCACCACAGCTCTCTGTAGAGCCTCAGTCTTTCTCTGGAGCTGTCAGCTGCTGTTGAAAACTAGTAGGCAAGTATGCTCCTGGGAAGTGTGGCTGAGGGCAGTGGTGCCAGTCTTCTGCTTTGTTCCAGTGGGTCTCTGAGAGAGTGTTCTAGAACTGAGTCTGGAGAGGTGTGTGATGTGCTGCCATGGGAGTGAGGAGCTTGGAGAGGGCTGCCCAAAGAGAAGGCTCTGCAGACATAAGTGTCCATAGACCAAGAGCATGTCCTGTTGTACAAATGTGTTTTAACTCCTTGTGCAAGACTAAATAAACTTGTGTAATGTGCTTTTGAAAACCAAAATAACTTTATAAGCTGGACACTTGATGCCAGGACTCTTAAAACCTATGGACTAGTAGTGCTTCTGTGAAATCTTGTATTTTTGAAGTTTGAAAACATTTGCAGTGTACAGAGTTGACGTTTAACAGCGTATTTAGGAGATTTGAGGTTTGCTTTTAAGGGCTTTTTTAATCAGTCTCCAGAGATGTGTTTGTAACAGTAAGTCTGAATGTGTTTCTTCTACAGGAACCAGTCTAACGTCCGCAGAATGCACACAGCAGTGAAGCTAAATGAAGTCATTGTAAATAGATCCCATGATGCCAGACTTGTTCTCCTCAACATGCCTGGTCCTCCAAAGAATACCGATGGTGATGAAAACTGTATCCTTTCGGGCGAGGCCTGTTCCATAGTCACGATCTTTCTTTGATCTGTGCTCTTGAATTCATTCATTTTGCCACAAATGCTGTCAAGCTGGGGCATGTGACAAAGTGTCCACACAGTGGAGGCTACTAGCTTGTGACCATTTGGTAGTAATTGCTTAAAGTAAAAGTTGCAGCTGGTTGTTCCGGAAGCCTTGTTAGCTAGACTGCCTTAATTAAGAAGTCACAGCAGCAGCGCTCTGGGCAGAGCAGTGTTTCAATTTGAGTGAAAGAAGGTCATGAAGGAATGGACATCTCAAATGTAGCTCACATCACAGTGTGGCATGTGCAGGGTTCTGTAAGACCAGTGCTCAGACCTGCAGTATTTAGGTGCTTACAGGGATACTTGCACTGTGTTTCTAAGTAAAGGCAGTGGTGAGGGTTGTGATTTGGCAGACCTGTTGGCGTGACAGTTCTCTGTCCACAGTTGCTCTTCTGTCTTGGTTTGTGTTGTCAGGTTAGCCAGTCTGTCACTGGCCTGTGCCAAATCATATACATCACGAGTCACAAATCACAGAGCAAATGACTGTTTTCTCCTAAATTGTTAGCAGTTAACTCCTGTTTCACAACAGTGTGCTAGCTGGACAAACATTCCTCTTCAGCATAAAAGGGATTTCAACCATCACAGCTGTGACAGGTCTCAAATTTGAGGTTACAGGTGAGGATGCTTATTTTCTTCACTCTTCCTAGGAGAGGCTGAGCCACTGTGACTAAAAAACTCTCAGTGTAGTCATAGAGAGCACCTGGAGGGGATTGTGGTGTAATCTGGTGTTACCAACATCAGATGGGTTCAGCATGGGGCAGTGGCAGATTTGTTTTTAAGTCGTCTGAAGCTGGCTCTGTCTGATGTATGAGCCCCTCGTCTCATCTTAGAGGGTGCAGCTTCAGTGTCCTCAGCCACCAAAACTGTGCCACGGGAGCTGTCTGCTGTGTGTGTTTTTGGTATGTCTTTTGTACTTGACTTTACTGAAACAGACATGGAGTTCCTTGAAGTCTTGACTGAGGGTCTGGAGAGAGTATTACTCGTTAGAGGTGGTGGCCGAGAAGTCATTACAATTTACTCCTGATCTAGTACAAGCTTTGAAGACTGGTCTGCATTTACCTTCCTGGCGATAACAGACATTCCGATTTTAAATGGACAAGGAAAAAAGGTGTTTTGCCTGACTTTCTCCTCATCCAGTCCTATTCATTGTCTTTCCGTTTTTAACATACATATCTTTTGGGATTGCAGTATCATTTACACCATCCAGTTAGCAACCTAAGTTAATTGTGAAGCTGCCACATTATTCAGTTTCTGCTTTGGTACCCCAGCATTTGTGCATGTAGTTTTAACACTAAACCTATTTTTAGTCAGCACTGCTGTGCGCAGTATTTTTAGTAACTGTATGTAAAGTTAGGACAGGAAAGCCAGTTACTGTAAAAAGATTTTAAAAGCTTTTTATATTAGGTTTGGAGGGGGTAGAATTACATGATATAGCCGTTAGTTTCTGAAGTTCAGCTATCAAGCATTTTGTAAGAGCACATTAAATTGTAAGAGAGGACTGAAAAAGCTCTTGTTTTTCTGGATTTATTTCCAGAACTAAACTCTCAGTATTGGATAAGAATTTATACTTCTAATACATTTATTGATAGAGATTTAAATAAATTATGTTGATATAGTTGAAACGCTGTATGTAGCTTGCTACAAATTGTGTTGCTTCTGAGAGCTGAGGTTCTGTGAGGCCAGATCCCTATTTATTTTTGTATTTATTTGTCAGAGATATTGGACACGCAGATGCAGAATGTGTAGGGTGACAGAGTTCTTGATCGAAGGACCAGTCCTGTGCAGTTGTTCCATGCTTTAAATTTCTTGCAGACCATCAGTCAAAGTATATTGAGCATGATGGAGTCCTGAGCATAGAGCCAGGCGCTCTGCTGCACACACAGTGATGGGATTGCACTCGCGCAAGTACAGGGGACCTGCTGCTTCCTTGTATGCTTTACACCCTTAGAGGAAAAAGGAAAAAAGAAGACCTGTATTAACCGATAACAGGCTGGATAAAATCTCCAGAGACTTAAGTTGTACTTTATGTACAAAACATTCGTATTTTTTCAATAAAATGTTGCATATACTTTGAACCGATTCTGTGCTCTGTGTGCTGTGCTGAGCTAGCCCAGGAAAATCCCTCTGTCCTTCCCTCACAGTGCTGCTGTCGTCTGACTTCATGATGGGACTGAAATCTGTGAAAGGGTCCAGGCCTTGGCCTGTAGTGACATCGTACAACTCTGAGTAAAACATTCTTTAAGTGAAGCCTGTTCTCTCTGTGACGCAGGGCATACCTGATGGGAGCAGGATGATACTAGTGTGTGTGAGATCCCTGCAAGACAACAACAAGGAAACAAATCTTCAGAGGACTATGTAGTAGTAAGCAAGTACACATCTACTTGCAAGTGTTCTTTTACAGGAGTAATAACATCTGTGAAAACCTTTTCATTCCTGACTTTTGTGGATCTAACAGTGTGGATCCATCTTTTTCTTAAAAAATGGAAACCTGTAAACACCCTTAGAAATAGATGCGCCTCTTCCTTATGAAATTTTGTGTATAAAAAGGGACTTTGGTGCCATGTGTTACCAGAATGGTTTGTGACTTTTCCTGTGTTTTTATCATCATCCAGGTGAATATTATTACAGACAGTGTAGATTTGTTTTTCAGAGGCGGTTCTATACAATACGGGTTAAAAGCCCCAACTGATACAGCTCTGTGCGGACCCCAAGGTGCTAAAAGGCTCCAAATGTGTAACCCTCTGTATAACAGTCAAGTTCCTCTGAGACTTAGTTTACAGTGGAGCTCAGAGTCTGTAGTCCATGGTGGTGTAAATGATGCACTGTGGAAAATGTTGTGTAAGCAAAACTTAAATGGGTAAGGTAATTTCAAGGTGAGTCAGCCTTTGGGTAACCAGATGGTCACTTTCCCTTTCTGTTCTTTGCTAAAATCTTTTCTTTAGTAAGGAGATGAGAATGTGGCAACTAAAATCCAGCATGGTTTATGCGCTTTGCATACAGGTATAGAGAATCACGCTTCAGTACTCTACAGTATAGTGGTAATAATTACTGAGTTATTAGAAGAAATCCTACAGCAGCACATAGATGTCATTTTGCTTTATCTTTCACCTCCACCACACTCAAAATTGCAGAAAGTGTCTCGGAAAAGCTGTTTGCCTGTTAGGGCACCGTGTTCCGCAGCAACTGACGCCAGCAGAGGGCACTGGGCTGCCTTACTTGCTGCTTCCAAGGCCGGCAGAAAAGGCTCCGCCGTTATCCACAGCATTTGGAAATTAATGTGGAGTGGTAGTTTTTCAATGCTGTTAATCAAAACAGTACTACTTTGAGTTCTAGATGCATTGATGGGAAATGAAACGTGATAAATTGGAACATTGCCATTTAAACAGTGCATCCTTCTCCCCTGTCCCATCTGCATCATATGTAATAGTTTTTGCTTCTTTCGCAGTTTCCTCGGAGAGGGAAAACGGCCTCATTCTGTGCTCTGGAGGTCAAAAGTTCCATTCCTTTCTGGAGTAATTATTTCCCTGCACAGTCCTTGGACTAGGTCTGTAGGCAGATGCTGCTTTCCTCTGGGAGGAGGTATCTCTTGCTCTGGCTTTGAAGTAGTAGCAGGCAGAACTACAGTGCAGTCCAGCATCTGGTGGGTTTTGAAGAACAGTTCCCGTCAGAGTCACTGTATTCCCAGCTCAGACAGCTCTTTGGAGAGAATGTATCCTGTCAGAGGACAGCTGACTGAAATGAAGTCTCTGGTTAGCAATGTCAGTCCAAAACTAGCACTCCAGTCTTAAAACAATGCAGGCAGGCCTCTTGCTGTTAGGATATGAGTTGTAAGGGCACATCTCTTCTTTCATTGGAGAGGGTACTTGACAGGCAGGCAGATGCTCATTCCTGGCAGGCCTGATGTTCTTATCTTCTGTCAGGTCCTGAAGCAAGCCCCATCCTAGTGTATCAGGACAGATGTGTGATGAGCTGAGAAACAGGTGAAAGGCTGAGCAAATAGGATAATTTCAACAGTAAAGCAGCACCCAGCTAGTGCTGACTGGCAATGGCAGGTGTCCCCAGTTTAAATCTGTGCACAGGGGAGAGGTTCTTTCACTTCTCAGTACTATCTCATGATGCTTCCAAGGTAGCTGTTGGTACTTAACACTGCAAGGTTTGAGGCACTCCAGCTCACAAGGATTTCTGCTATTTCATGGCAATGGGTGCCACTACTGAAAGAGAAATGTGGCAAGTGTGTTGGTGGCTTACAGAGACAGCATTATTAATGGGTTAAGAACAAAGCTGGAAACCGCAGGCAGGGGTCTCAGCTTTGTAGAGGTCTGTGTTATGCAAGTAGACCAGTGATTCTGTGATGTTAGAAGAAATGACAGAGACTGCACGCTACATGGGTTTTATTGATTTATTACGTAAGCGTAAGTGCTAAGTCACCAGTGTTTGGATACTACTAATCTGTTTCACCCAGACAGCAGGTACCTTCAGTGCTTCAGCTGACATGTAGTTCTTGCTCAGCATTCCTGTCAGCTCAGATGTAGGGAATTTCATAAAAGATGTTGAAATACTGGTGGTTGCTGTTGCTTCTGAAGGCAGTCCTGCCTACCCCCTCCTGCTGCTGCTTTTGCCTTCTGCTTAAGCCAATTCTGTGCTGGCAGGAGCAGTCATACAGCCCTGTAGCGGTTGGATGGGTCTTTGCCTGTTGGCAGCAGTGACAAATTAGGCCTCATTAGCTGCAGGGTTAGATGAGAGAGAGAAGTTAAATGTCTGTCAAAGTCAGTTCTCATAACGTGATCCTTTTTAAGAAAAAAACGAAGTAGACAATCCATGCCATACTTTGCTGCCAGGTCTAAGCTGGGCAGTGACACAGAATGGATTATGTTGGAAGGTACCTTGGATATCAACTTGTTCGAAAATGTCCTCTTGACGTAACAACTTCTCTTGGTAATAAAATAGCCGCTGCCAAGAGGACATGCTATTGTCCATACAGCTCTGGACATAAGGCCATCTCCATGGTTCCAATACAATACAATACTGGGGGGACTTGAAGCACAGCTGTCACAGTGTAGGGCATGCACTGCATACACTGGGAGTAACGCTAGCTTCATATCTTCTATAAGATAGGGTTGGCACTTGGGCAAGAACAATGAATCTGAGTGAAGGAAAGGAGTTCATTCCAACTTGGCCTACACGATCCGGTTTTGAAAATGGTTCCTTTGAAAAGCTCTTCAGCAAACGGCTGTTAAGAGCTGAATCTCAACAAATGCTGTTTTCCATGTGACTTGGTGTGAGAGTGTTGGTAGCTCTCGTATGGACTATGAAGTACATGGAGTAGTCGTGTGTAATGTGCATGATGCTGTCGATGCCAGCAGTATGAAGTGCCTTCTGGTAGCTGAGTCCTCTGCCTTGTGCATCTACTAGAGGCAAATCCAGCAACTAGCAGAGCATATGAGTGAAAAATAGTTGGTAGAAATAGAGAAAGGATTAAAGAACCCAAAGTGAAGAAGCTTATGAACCAATACTGATTATTGCTCCTCAGTTTCTCATAATCTGTTTGTAGGAGTTAATTTTTGGCTGGATGTCTCAAACGTCAGTATTTACTACTTTTACAGATGGCCCATTTGCAATCTGCAAGTAACAGTAAGGATTGTAAGAATGAAAACTGAGAAGACATGAATTCTAAATTCAAGACTTAATCTAGTTAACAAAGAAGCAAACAGCATGGATGTAGTAGTTTGTCAAGCTTGCCTGCGTTAAATAGCCAAGTACGTAGGATTTTCTTGTTGCACATCTAAAATTTCCGTAGTGTAACTATTAATTTTGTTCTGCTTTTAAACTTGCAGCTGGGATTAAATGGTTTTAGTTGCTATTAGATTTAAAAAAAAACCACCTCATTTGGTAAGGAATCAATTGCAGATGCTTTAAAAAAAACAGAGGAAGAAATTCACCACAGAAACCAAGATCTAAATGGAATATGTAAGTAGTCCCCATCCAAACAAGCTGGCTACAATCAGGACTGAATGTATTTTCATTTGGCTCCTTTCATGTCCTTCACCAGAGACCATACAAGCTGTTCCCACAATGGAACAGCTCTTTGGCTTACCTGCTTTTTTCTCTCTTTCAAGGACAGGTGCTATTGGCTTCCTCAGAGGCCAGCTGTGCTGGGGGTGAAACTCAGGCCTGTCTATTGTCTAGGAACTCAAACTAGCACAACTATCTTCTGAGAGCAGCCTCAGCTCTGGTTTTCATAAAGGCATTTGGTTGGCCCCCATTCATTACCATTTTCAACAAGTTGCTTCAAATTACGAAGATGCATCTCACCTCCCAAGAGTGAGGGACCACTCACTGGAGTGGTCCGCTGGGTCAGCCAGCAAGAATGAACTTACAAACCACTTGAGCTCTGATCCAGCCTGTCTCTTAGGAGGGTGCAGTTTAACTCCCGTGCCCTGTTATTCACTGAAGCTAAAGCTGTGTAAAATTCTGCTGTGAGCAAAGCTTAGCAGTTGTGTTGTTCCGAGAGTAGCGCATGGAATCTACAGTGTGGAGTTTTTTTAACCTAAGCTTGTAAAAACAGCTCCTTTAAACGGACATAGTTTAGTCCTGGTATTTGAGAACAGACCACTCACCCATTGCTCTTTCTGCTAGCTATGGGGTCAGTAATTAATGGGATCTGGAAGGAAAAACACATCCTTGGGTAAAACAGGAGTGTTCAGCATCCACACAGACTGGACAGACAACTTGGGAATGCACACTGAGACTCTGTAACAGCGTCTTGAAAGTCAGGATGGCTACAGCCTGATACAGCTAGAGCCCAGTCCAATGGTTGCACCTTCTGCCATCTCATGCACGTAATTCCTTCTGGCTGCCTGCATAGTGGCACCTCACGCACCAGACTGGCACGGCAGATCAGTGAGATTCCCTGACAGTACAGGCTCCTGTTTAAAGCACGCCTGTGTAATGCACAGAAATAAACAGTGCTGCTGGCATCTGTGAGACACATCTCGCTGCTGAAGATGTGTCTCATGGCTGTAAAGACTGGTACTTGTTGGAGAGGGGGTGGAGGAAGGACAAGTATGTGAGCTGAGCCTGCCAAGGCATGAGGTTTAGACCTCCCTCATGCCCTCTAGAGCAACACATGTTTTTGTCCCTGCACTTTCCCCTCCCTTTTAAATTTCCTCTATTATCAGGGGTAGTGTTCATTTTCTTGATACTTTTATTCATCAAATTAGGACGAAAACAAGAGTAGATGTGACAGACAGGATTCTTATAATTTCTGACCTGTACTGAAGTAGAGAGTCAGACAAAACTTGGACTTGATGATCCTGGAGGTCCTTTCCAGCTGTAATGATTCTATGATCATTACAGATGATTCTTCCCCTCTACTCTGCACTTGTGAGACCCCACCTGCAGTACTGTGTCCAGTTCTGGAGTCCCCAACGTAAGAATGACATAAAATTCCTGGTATAGATCCAGAGGAGAGCAACTGTAATGATCAGAGAGCTGGAGCACCTTCCCTATGAGGACAGGCTGAGTAAGTTGAGATTGTCCAGCCTGGAGAAGAGGAGGCACCCAGGTGACCTTCTAGCAGCTTTTCAGTCTCTAAAGGGAAAAGCAGCCTGGAACATTTAGGCCACACAGTTAACTGCGTGGTGACATTTCCCTGGCTCAGAATGGGTGACATCAGACTGTCAAAGAAGGTTGATCATGAGGGCCACCTTGACATTGATGATGAAATCTGGGACTTCAGGTGAGGTTTGCTGATTACAATACCAGCACACACCTCCAGGGACAGCCCTGGGACACTCCTCTGTGGGCACTCTCTTGAGAAGGCAGATATTGGTGGAGTTCCATGGGACAGAGGAGGAGCAAGCTGGACATAAATGATGACTTCTAAGCAACTGAATTTTGGAAGGTTCCCCACCAAGGACCACAGAAAGATCAGAAGGCTGGCAGGACACTGCCAGGACCAAGAACCTACGGACTCCTGGGACCCGGTGGTGGTAGCTTTTACTCTCTTATCCTTTTTCCCCTTTTCCATCATGCAGCTGCTCTATGGCCAAAACAATAAAGCTGTTGAACAGAAGCAGAACCTCCATGGTGGGGTCACCTTGCTTTTGTGTTCTGCACTTGGAGATCACAGTAAAAGAACCTTCACGAGTCCAGAAGTAGCCTGTGACATATGTGCATTTTTTGGAACTTGTAGAGCTCACAGAAGACATCGCAGTCCTTGGGAATCCAGACTCAGAAGTCTTCATGCTAGGCTGTGCTGAGTTTTTAATTACATTTTGGTATCTCAGACAAGCACTGGTTGTTCAGTTTAAAATCAGGAGTTACTCCCAATGTTACTGGGAGTCTCAGTTACTGGATTTAAATAGAATTTGGATTACAATTTTTGAGGCTGAGGGCATCTCCACAGGTTGTTTGTACTACAAATAAAAGTAGAAATGAAACCTTAGCTAGGTTCAGGTATCTGCTGACTCAAAGAAACTATTTTTTCTTGTGTGGAACTCCTTGTCAGAATTACGTTTGAAAAACTTATGAAAACATGAACTGAATGAAGTGAAAGAGCCCTTCTACAATCAAGTTCAACAACAATGCAAACCTCGATGCTTGTTATGTGATTAACATTTATTACCAAAATGAGTGCCAACGTCATGATGTTTCATGTCTGAATAAACTCTTTCAACAGAGCAGTGAAACCCCCTGCTGAGTGACTGCCATGACCAGGTTGTGCTGGTTTGAAAGTTATTAGATTTTCAAGTATCAGTTGTGGTGCTTTTATGCCAAAAAAGCACTTCATTGTCAAGCTGGAGGCAGCTTTCCTAGCAGACCTCCTGCATCAGTGTCTGGACTCTGCAGGTGATTGGTGGATCAGCAAGGCGAGGTGGTGGAGTTTCTGTTTATGTGAGAGAGCAACTGGAATGTCTTGAGTTCTGTCCAGGAGAGGATGAAGACAGAGTTGAGAGTTTGTGGGTGTGGATCAAGGGGCAGGCTGCCACAGGTGACACTGTCCAGGGTGNCAGGTGACACTGTCCAGGGTGTCTG
>VZRI01005997.1:19449-48806 GCA_013397515.1 Upupa epops
GGGGCTGGAACGTCTGCAGAGAAGGAGACTCCACAGCCCCCCTGGGCAGCCTGGTCCTGTGCTCCGGGACCCTCCTGGGGAAGAGGTTCCTGCTGATAATTCCTATACAGACTATTCCTATCGATGCCAAACACTATAACAGCAGTTTTTTCAAGAGGGAAGACGTAGGGGGAGCTGAGGGACATGGATTAGTAGCAGGTTTGGTGCAGTTATAGGTTGGATTTGATGTCAAAAGTCTTTTCCAACCTAAATGATTTTGATTCAATGACTTTGAGTGCTGCCTTGCTGCTGTTGTGTAGCTGGTACCCTTCACAGAACGTTAACATCTCTGTTAGTGGCACTTCACCCGTTCAGCAGCAACTCAGCCATTTCTCTGTTAGCCAGCAGCTGTTCGATGACTTTTAATAATTTACACAGAATCATAAAACCATAGGGATGGGAAGGGACCTCGAAAGATCATCCAGTCCAGTCCCCCTGCCACAGCAGGATCACCCAGACCAAGTCCAGGCGGGTTTCAAACGTCTCCAGAGAAGGAGACTCCACAAACCCCCACCCTGGGCTTGCACAGTCCCTCCCCTCTGCATCTTCTGCTCTCCAGGCCCTTTCTAAAAGGCAGAGCTCTTTGAAGGAGAGACCCAGATCTGGATTGAAAACTCTACCACTGCAAGTTGAGGTTAAAATTCAAGCTTGGCAGACTGACACAAAGGACAGTGACAGAGAGCCCATCGTTCCCAGCTCCCCCAGATAAATACTTTCCAGCAGGGAGGTGCTGCGTTAGTATTGGTGACATATCGATATTTCCCACATTTTCTATATAAATTAATGAACTACTGGAGCAAACAGCCAGAAGGAGCGGGACGATTTGTCACTCCGTAGCATCCCCAATTTGCTGTCTTCCCAAGGCTATACATTTATCAGGAATAACAAATGGGATTCGTACGGCTCCCTCATTACCGTGCGGTAGCCGCAGCAGTGCACCTCGTGGTTTCTTCGGGTCACGCCAGGAGAACCTCCACATCTTGAGACAATCTTTCATCTCCTTAAAGAAAACCAGAGAACAATTAGAGCGTCTTGAAGGAAAGAGCTTTTCAGGTTGCTTTGGGTCTCTTGTGAAGTCGTAAAACGGGTTCAAGCAATTCACGAGCCCAGGGATAGAACTGTATTGCCCACTGTTGTACAATCATAGAATCCACCCTGTGAACTTCATACGTAGTTTCTGGTTATGTTTAGAAGATCATCTATTGCTCTGGAATCACCTAGAAGACTTCTGAATGAAGCATTAACCCTTTCTATCATAGAACTATTAGGGAGCGGAAGGGACCTCAAAAGATCATCCAGTCCAATCCCCCTGCCACAGCAGGAACCCAGAACAATCTGTGATTTGAAATCTTAGCTTTGGTGGCTTAAGGGGTTTAATTTTTTGTTTTCATTTAAGTTTTGCCTCTATTTTTTTATCTAATACAGGTTTGTTTTTCTCACTGAGGAAACAAGGTTCCAATGGTTTATAAACAAAGAAGCATGAGCAGTAGGGCAAGGGAGGGGATCCTCCCCCTCTATTCTGCTATCCTGAGACCCCATCTGGAGCACTGTGTCCAGTTCTGGAGCCCCCAGCACAGGAAGGAGATTGAGCTGTGGGAGGGTGTCCAGAGGAGGGCCACGAGGATGAGGGGAGGGCTGGAGCGCCTCTGCTATGGGGACAGGCTGAGAGAATTGGGGCTGTTCAGTCTGGAGGAGAGCCCAGGGACATTTAGAGCAGCCTTCCAGTCCCTGAAGGGGGCTACAGGAAAGCTGGGAAGGGGCTGTTTCCAAGGGCTGGGAGTGGTAGGAGCAGGAGGAATGGTTTCCAGCTGGAAGAGGGGAGGTTGAGACTGGAAGTCAGGAGGAAGCTCTTCACCAGGAGGGTGCTGAGACCCTGGACCAGGTTGCCCAGCGAGGTTGTGGCTGCCCCCCAGCTCCCTGGCAGTGTTCAAGGGCAGACTGGCTGGGGCCTTGAGCACCCTGGTCTAGTGGGGGGTGTCCCTGCTCCTGGCAGAGAGGTTGGAACTGGCTGACCTTGAAGGTCCCTGCCAACCTGAACGGGTCTATGCATCTATGAACTGACATTCAGTCTCTCTCAGGCAAGAGTCTGAGGAGCTTTCACTAATGGCCGAGCTATCTCTGAGGGAAGAAGCCACCACCTATCCGTAGGGAATCAAGCCAAGCGATCCAGCACAGTCTTGCTGTTGGCTCCGTGTGATTGTTTTTATAGACAGCTTATAGCTAATGAAGATCTTTAATCATAAATGCTACCATATAATTTGATGTCTATGCTCTGCGTGTCTGATTTCTCTATATTCCAGAGACTTCTCCTCCTCTCCTAAACACTTTCAGAGCTCATTAGCACATTGCTGGAGATATGATTACACTTGCAGTTGGCACAGCATTTTCCCCTTGATTGCAGGGTGGTAAACAGCTCCCTTTGGTGCCTTTCCCTCTCATCTGGAGCACAGAACCAACCCGCTGCGACCACTTATGAGACAAGTTTGGCAGCTGCAAGGTCCCAGATGGAAAGCCCTCCAAAGTGCATTTCCAGTAGCATCTGGGTGTGCGATCAGCTTCCTGGCTGCCTCCTCACAAGATCTCCTAGCTCTGCTTCTACACGCTCCCAGTTAAAGCAGCCACAGTGAGAGACCCAGAGAGGTTCTGCTTCCCCTCTACTCTGCCCTGGGGAGACTACAGCTGGAATCTTGTGTCCAGTTCTGGGCCCCTCAGTTCCAGAAGGACACAGAGCTGCTGGAGAGTCCAGTGCAGAGCTAGAGAGATGATGGAGGGAGGGGAGCATCTTCCTGATGAGGAAAGGTTGAGGGAGCTGGGGCTTTTCAGCTGGCAACAAAGGAGCCTGAGGAGGTACCCCATGACTGTTGATCAAGATGAAAAGGGTGGGTGTCAGGAGGAAGGAGCCAGGCTCCACTTAGGGGCACCTAATGCTGGGACAAGGGGCACCGGGTGTCAGCTGGAACAGAGGAGGTGCCACATCAAGAAGAGAGGCAACTTCTTCCCAGTGAGGGTGCCAGAGCCCTGTAAAGGACTGCCCAGGGGGGCTGTGGAGTCTCCTTCTCTGGAAAGGTGGGAAAGACTGTGTGAACAGCTCCTTCTAACTACCAACAATCCTCGATCTCCAGTATTGCTCAAAGTTTACCTTTGCAGCTAAGATAGCAACCCAAAGCCGTACATCACTCTTGTCTGCCAGAGAACTCACGCCGTTGTTTTGGAAGAGTAATACATTGCCATCAGCTTCTTGTATAAACTGCAGTTAACTTAATTACATCCTGCCTTCCTAAATTCCTTCTGTAGTGTCGTTTTGAGAAGACATTTTTCACTCTGTCTCAAAACCGTTGTGTAATCCTGCTTTACGCAGTTCAACATCTGCTGCATCCCACCCCAGTGGTGTCTGATTCACGGGGAGCTGAAGCGATCGCTGTGTGCCTGGTGAATAAAACACTTGGCTGTCCTTTGGGATAAATCTAAATGCAAAGCGTCGTAACGAATCTGTAGCCACCAAGGACTTTGTGGTTATCACCGTGTCGCAAGTGATAGTGATTGGGAACATCGCGAGGAGCAGTGATGGAAGAGTGGAAGCAGTTTGTGGTTTAAATGCATCTCACTCCAAGTAGAAAAAAATCTCTAGGAAGAGAAATTCTGACAGCTGCTGTCCCAGCTCCTAGAAGACACTGCCTGATTTCCTGACAGTTCTGATCCCCTCCATTCCCGTGACAGAAAATACCTCTGGATGCCTCCTGAGAGGAGGTGCAGACCACAGAACCCCCTCTGTCTAAACCCTCCTCCATCTGTGTGTCTGAAATCTTCCATGAGCACAGTGAATGTGGAGTGCTGTACCCCCAAGTATTGAGTGTGGAAGCACTGTGTTTTACTGCCAAGGCAATAGCGAGAGAGAAGCTGGATCAGTGGGGTTCCAGCTGTCTTAGTAACCACAGGAGCATTTAGGTTGGAAAAGGCAGCTAAGATCATCAAGTCCAACCGTTACCCCAGCTGACCCAAGGCCGCTGCCAAACCCTGTCCCTGAGCTCCAGATCTCCGTGACTTTAAACAGGAAAGATCTTACAAGATAGTTACTTGCCTTTGCTTTTCAAGTATCCCTCTCCATGGAATAAGTTGTCCAGGGAGGAGGTAGAGTCACTGTCCCTGGAGAGGTTCAAAAAACAAGTAGATGTGGCCCTACGGAACAGGAGTTAGTGGGCAGGGTGGGCTGGGCTGATGGTTGGACTGGAAGATCTTGTCATCCATTCTCTCCCAACCTTTAGAGATGTGTAACTCCTCCAAGACTGTCCTGTCTAGTCTCCCCTCTAATACTCACAGCACTATGCCTCAGGGAAACTCTGAGAACTTGTCAGCAAGTTTCCCTCAACATCAGCCAAGATTTGTGCCTATGTTTGTTTTCTTTTCTTTCCTCTTCCTCTGTTGCTTTTCTAGTCTTTGTTTTCTAGTCTAGTTTTTGGTTAGTCTCCACTAACCAAAGTGAAATACAGTCCTTCCACAGACTCAGAGACTGGTTACTGGTTAGAAGAGACCTCAGATCTAGTTCCAACCCACTACCATGGGCAGGGATGCCTCTCGTCAGACCAGGGTGCCCAGAGCGCCATCCAACCTGGCCTTGAACACTTCCAGGGATGGAGCAGCCACAGCCTCCTTGGGCAACCTGTTCCAGTGCCCAGTGTGAAAGATTTCTTCCTTTTATCTACATTAAATCTTTTTCAGCTTAATTCCTCTTTTAGCTTCAAGCCAAGACCCCTTGTCCTATTGCTTTTTGCATGACTTCCTCTTTGTCAGGATGCATCCCTCTTATCCTTGGAAAAGGTGATGCTTGAATATTAACCAGCTTTTCCCATCCAGGCCCTCCAGGGTTTTATCCTCCCAAGCAGATCCCTGAAGAGACCAAACCCTGCTCTACTGATATCAGGATAATGAGTTTGCTGGGTGCCCTCCCTACTGCCCTAAGACGTGTGAACATCTTCAACTCCTTGCTTATCCCTCCTGCTCAGTGTTTGCACTGAGGAGTTGAAGCTGGGCAACGACGAAGCTGCCCTAATGGTTGGGTTTTCTTTGTATTCCTCTCCAGATGAAAAAGCCCCGTCACATTAAGTGCTTCAGATAATAAATGACAGAGAGAGTCTTGGCAACTACAAGGCAACTTGTAAGAGGGAGAGAGTGAGCAGCAGTATGATGAGTTATTCTGTTCCCAAATTTTACTGCGCAAGCAGAACAACTAAATACATCACAATTATCACCCCAGCCACGTCGCCTTCGTCTAGGACAATAAAATGATGCATTTAAATATATCCTATCACGCAGTACGCTACAAATGTATAATACATCACGGAGAATTCAGATTCAGTCTGCTGCTCAAACCATAAAAGCTCTGATTTAAGGATTTTTGTTGTTGTTTTCTGTAGCGCTGGGATGCTGTGGGAAGTAAACTCCTGAAACTTGAATTGTAGAATCATTAGGGATTGGAAGGGACCTTGAAAGACCATCCAGTCCAATCCCCCTGCTACAGCAGGATCACCCAGACCCAGTGGCACAGGAACAGATCCAAGCGGGGCTGGAACATCTCCAGAGGAGACTCCACAACCCCCCTGGGCAGCCTGTTCCTGTTCCAGTGACCCTCCCTGGGAAGCAGGTCCTGCTGATATTGATAGGGAACCTCCTCTGTTCCAGCTGGCACCCAGTGCCCCTTGTCCTGTCACCAGATGACCTTGAGAAGAGCCTGGCTCCATCCTCCTGACACCCACCCCTCACAGATTTAGAGACATGAATGAGGTCCCTCCTCAACCTCCTCTTCTCCAAGCTCAAGCGACCCAGCTCCCTCAGCCTTTCCTCATCAGGGAGAACTTGGTGAAGATAGGGCTTCTTTTCATTCTATTTTCTAAGCTCTCCTTATTCCTGTTCTTTAAACACACTGAGGCACCGTGACACGTTTACCCTTGCACTATTGGTCTTCACTCAGCATGGAAGGACAGGACCTTAGTGGAGACGAGCTCTTCTAAAGGATTCTTGGTTGGGAAGTTCTGCTGGATGTGAAGTAGTTTACTTAAACCATGTGAACCTCATAAGTCTCTCTAATTAAAACCCCGAGTGAACGGTTTATTTCCTTCTGAGAATTCCAATCCCTTCCTACTGGATGTATAACAAGAGTGACTCTCATTGTCTCCCCAATTTTTAGTGGCTCTTACCGAAGGAGGTTTACAGCTACAGCACTAGAAATAAGATCTACAGTGAGGAAATTTTATAACCTAGAGAACAGCACAAGAAATAAAGCCTTTATGCTTTAAAGCTTGCTCTTACTCACAGCTATCTGTAGGAACTTAACGGGGTTTGCACTAATTACAGCTCCTAGAAGACATCATTTTCTTCATTGTTCAGCTTCCACCTGAGCCCATCTCTCCAGGCACAGAGATAACACTGTGCAGCTGCAGGGAAAGAACAAACTGTAGTGGTCACTTGGTTCTAAGGGGGGTTTCACAAACACAACTTCCAGTTGCGAGGGTTCCAATCCACTGGGCGTGTTGGTCTTTCCATTATGGACCCAAAGGTCACCCTCTGTCTGCCCTTCAGTAGCCCACTGTCTCTTTACAGCCACGAAGCTTCCTGAGTTGTCTGGAATTCTGCTCACCATAGATTTGAAGGTGACCACAGGAGCAAAGGAGCAACAGGAACTCAGTGGGGAAACACAGATGCGATGCCCTCTGGTTTCCCTGCTCACGTGTCTTTTGACTTCAGCCAAAGCTTCATCGTGAATAAAGAGAAGGGAAAGAAAGGTACTCCTGAAATAGAAGAACTCAAGAAACCTCAACAGCCCCTCCAGGGACTACACCTCCAGGGATGGGGCCCCAACCACCTTCCTGGGCAACCCATTTGCCATTCATCGTGAGTCTCTCCACAACTAATTTGCTCCTGCTACTCCAAAACATCCTTAAATAAAGATTTTACTTATTTTCTTCATCAATCTTTTCCCTTGTTTTTTTTAAACTCTATTGTTAAAAGCAGAAAGAAATTTCACAAGGAAAATAACTGCAACTTTAAGGGCCCTGAGAGGTTTCAATTCTATTCAGTGCATGGTCACGTTAATTCTTCCCATTTTCCTTGCTGAAATATAAGATTGCAGTTGTTTTTTAACGCACTCCTAAACGTCGCGTGCTTAAACGTTAGAGCTGCAATTCCCTTCCACTGTAAAGGAGCTGGGAAGAAGCATTTTGGTAAATCACTTGCAATTTCGTTCGATTAAACCCTCCTTTATTCTTCTAGTTAACCACCAGTTCAAGAGTTTCTTCTGGGACAAAGAAAGCAAACTGGAGAGGGAATAGAGGGGATTGTGCGGGGAACAAAGGAAACAAGCAACAAGAAAAAGGTCTCTCTGGTGGGTTATGGTCCTGTAGATTCTTCTTCCTGTTTCTCTTATTCCAGGGAGGTGGCTCCTGCAGCTTTAGCTACACATTCAATGCCCACTGCCTCTCAACAGTACGATTGCTCTTGCCTTTAGCAATGTTATCGTGATGGATCTGGTCTTTCAGTAGACAAAGAATCATGGAATCATTAAGGATCAGAAGGGACCTCGAAAGAAGATCATGCTCCATGCCAACCACTTAGGGTTCCTCCTGAAACAGCAAATGGTGAAGGAAGCTACAGAATGATTCAGGCTGGCAAAGCTCTCTGAGCTCCTCCAGCCCAGCCCAGCACCTGCCATCACCCCACCAGCCAGACCAAGGCACTCAGGGCCACAGCCAGGCTGTCCTTAAATGCCTACAGACACAGGGACTCCCCCACTGCCCTAGTCAGTCCAGTTCAGGCTTCGAGCTCCCTTACCCTGAGGGTGGGCTACCTAACATTCAATCTAACCCTCCCCTGGCAGCTTCAGGCTCTGACCTCTTGTCCTCTGAACAGTTCCCAGAAAGAAGAGCCTAGAGAGAGTGCTGTAGAGAAGGAGAAGGTTCCCCCTGAGTCTCCTCTTCTCCAGGCTAAACACCCCCAGCTCCCTCAGCCTCTCCTCATCAGCCTTTCCCTCCACTCCCTTCCCCAACCTCATCGCTCCTCTGCACCCACTCCAGCCCCTCAATCTCTTTTTTGAAGGGAGGGGCCCAGAACTGGCCCCAGTACTGGAGGAGAGGCCTCCCCACTGCCCAGAACAGGGGGAGAATGATGTCCTTGGTCCTGCTGGCCACACAATTGCTGATCCAAGCCAGGGCACCATTGCCTTCTTGTGCCACCTGGGCACCCTGCTGGCTCCTGTTCAGCCGGTCATCACTCAGCGCTGCCAGGTCCCTCTCTGCCATCAGGAAAACAGCACAACTGCAGTTCTCAGGAAGCCAAAAGTCCTGCAAACGCAGTGACTAATCCTGGTCTCCTCAGATGACTCCAGACTTTTTTTAGGCTTCCCTGGGATGCTCAGTGCAAACTCCGCTTTGTCAGGAATTTGGAGAGGACCCAAACAGTTTATTTTTTTAAACCCAAGCACTTCATAACCGGAGCGTTTATCCTCAGCTGGCTATCTCAAAGGGTTTATAGGTATAAAGACTTCCTGCGCTGCAGACAGTCCCCAAACGCATAATCCCTGCTGAGCAAGCTGGTCTGGGGAAGCTGCTGCCCTGGCTGGGGCTCTCAGCAGGCTGCAGTTTAAACACATGGAGGGGGGTCAGGTCGTCTTTGTGCTCCAAAGAGCTTAGGAGTGCAAAGCCAGTGGAGAGTGCATCCTGGCTCCTGTTAATGCTGCTCTTCTGTCTGCTTGACTGGCATTTTACCCTTCCTCTCTTGTTTTCCCTTCTGATAAAAAAAGGAACAAGTCAATCCCTGTGCATATCCAGCAGCCTGCTGTTCACAGGCAAGCAGGTCCATGAATAGTAAACACTCTGAGGGGAAGTTCTGAAAGCAGACCCTGGCAGAATTTGCCAGAGTGCTTCACACTGAAGCAAAACTACTGCTCCCAGGCTCTTCTGAGTGATGAAATCAAGGTTCATCTCAGACCTCCTGTGTTTCTGTAGATCTCATAGGAAATGAAACTGCATTCCCTAATGAAGAAGGAATGAGTCCAGTTCTGGGCCCCTCACTTCAAGAAGGACACAGAGCTTCTGGAGGGTGTCCACAATGATTGAGGCCAGCAAAGCCCTCTGAGCTCATTCAGCCCAGCCCAGCCCCTGACATCACCCCATCAGCCAAAGCAGGGCACTCAGGGCCACAGCCAGGCTGTCCTTCAACACCTCCAGGGACTTCTCCACTGCCCTGGGCAGTCCAGTCCAGGCTCTGAGCTCCCTTTCCCTGAGGAAGGGCTTCCTAACATACAACCTAACCCTCCACTGGCAGCTTCAGCCCTTGCCCTCTAATCCTGGTGCTGGCTGCCTGGGAGAAGAGCTTGATCCCTACCTGACTGCAACCTCCCTTCAGGGAGCTGGAGAGAGGGAGAAGGTCCCCCTGAGTCTCCTCTTCTCCAGGCTAAACTCCCCCCGCTCCCTCAGCCTCTCCTCATCAGTCTTTCCCTCCAGTCCCTTCTCCAGCCTCATTGCTCCTCTGGCCCCACTACACCCTCAATCTCTTTCTTGAAGTGAGGGGCCAGAACTGCCCCCAGTACTTGAGAAGAGGCCTCCCCTGTGCCCAGTGCAGGGGGAGAAATAAGAATTTCAAATATATTTGAAATATGTTTTAAAATAAAAAGTGTAGTTATGCTTGCAGGATGACAGGAGACAGCCCTCTGCATAGGAAGAGGAGCACTGAGACGCTGTCAAGGGGCACTGAACGATCTCTTCAGCAAAAACAAAGTTGGGATTTCCATGTAGATATAAAAAACAATATTAGCTTGACCCAGAGAGACTCATCAGGAGAGTTCAACATTTATAAACCACCATATCCTGAGTAGTTCCAGAGGAAAAGCAGTAATTTCTTGTTTAGTTAAACCAAATGCAGCAGTAAGGAAAATAACTCACATTTTCTGCTTCATTTCCTCCCCCCCCTTCCTCTGTTGAAAACACTCCTCATTTTTATGTGTGTCTGCGTGCTGCACTAGAGGACATTTTCAACTCAGTTTATGCACAGTTTGAAATTCCTTCTAGCACCGTGGAATTATTACCCTGGAATTTACGCTGCTCCACTTTATTTTACAGAGTCTTGTAATCAGAGGGAAATTTAAATTATTGGAATAGACAGCTATCACCAGGATGGAGAGAGAAACAGGAGTAGTTCATAGCAATGACTTTTATCCTTTAAATTAGCTGCTAAAGGATCACAGAATCCTTAGCGATGGGAAGGGACCTCGAAAGATCACCCAGTCCAATCCCCCTGCCACAGCAGGATCACCCAGACCCAGTGGCACAGGAACACAGCCAGGCGGGGCTGGAATGTCTCCAGAGAAGGAGACTCCACAACCCCCCTGGGCAGCCTGGTCCAGTGCTCCGGGACCCTCCCTGGGAAGAAGGTCCTGCTGAGATTGAGAGGGAACCTCCTCTGTTCCAGCTGGCACCCAGTGCCCCTTGTCCTATCCCCAGATGACCTTGAATAGAGCTTGGCTCCTCCCCTTCAAACCAACCAGCCCTAGCTCCCTCAGTCACCCCCTATCCACCCCATATCAGTTTAATTCCCCAGTCCCGTTGCTTCTCTGGACCCACTCCAGCCACTCAATCTGTTTCTTGAAGTGAGGAGCCCAGCACTGCCCTCAGGATTTGAGAGGAGGCCTCCCTAGTGCCCAGGACAGAGGGAGAATGATGTCCCTAGTCCTGCTGGCCACATTATTCCTGTTACAATCCAGGAGATCAACATTCCAGAGATCATGGAATGACAGAAGAGAAAATGCCTGTTGGAGAAAGGCCAGGTAATGCTGAATAACCTCAGAATCAGGCACAGTCATCACAGAGAAGCCTTCAACTGGGAAATCAATTTGCACTTCACTACAAAAGAAACGCTGCACCTAACCAAAAAATAAAGCTGGTTTTTATTCGTTTGCATGTGTGTTCTTCAGGGAGATTAAAAGGGAAGCGTTTAAAAAGCCAGATTTTAAACCAGCCTTTCATTTGACGATTTGTATTACAGTGGCTTAATCATTATCTCTATAATTTACACCCTCTTAGCAGTTGCTTTCATTGTGGTTTCATCAACAAGGGGAAACGTCTGTGATAAAGCTGTTTGTGTAATCACACGCGGCCTCAAATCGTAAAATATGATTCACAGCCCCTGGATTGGAGAGAAATTGATTTAAGGAAGTTGGTTTGTGAATGAAGGTGATTGTTCACACTCCCTGGAGAGAGGGAGCTTCGGGGCTCTGGGACAGCCAGAATCAACTTCCTCTACCCTCAGTGAGGAAGGTGTTACAGAATGACATAGAATCAGAGTCATTAGGGATCTGAAGGGACCTCCAAAGATCATCCAGTCCAATCCCCCTGCATCACATAGACCAAGTCACACAGGAACACAGCCAGGCAGGTCTGGAACTTCTCCAGAGAAGGGGACTCCATAACCCCCCTGGGCAGCCTGTTCCAATGCCCCGGTACTCTTCCTGGGAAGAAGGTCCTGCTGACATTGATATGGAACCTCCTCTGTTCCAGCTGGCACCCAGTGCCCCTTGTCCTATCCCCAGATGACCTTGAG
Source organism: Upupa epops (assembly GCA_013397515.1). Lineage (NCBI taxonomy): Eukaryota > Metazoa > Chordata > Aves > Bucerotiformes > Upupidae > Upupa > Upupa epops. Next base: position 31,072 of record VZRI01005997.1, read on the forward strand.
AAGAGCCTGGCTCCATCCTCCTGACACCCACCCCTCACAGATTTAGAGACAGGAATGAGGTCCCCCCTCAGCCTCCTCTCCCTCCAAGCTCGATAGCCCCAGCTCCCTCAGCCTTTCCTCATCAGGGAGCTGCTCTCCTTCCTTCATCATCTTTGTTGTTCTACTCTGGACACCCTCCAGCAGCTCTGTGTCCTTCTGGAACTGGGGGGCCCAGAACTGGACACAGTACTCCAGATGCAGTCTCACCAGTGCAGAGTAGAGGGGGGAAAGAACCTCTCTTGATTTGCTAACCATCCCCCTTCTGAAGCACCCCCGGATGCTGTTGGCCCTCAGCCTTTCATGGGATCCGATTACTAAAAGAAAGGTTCAAAGAAGCCGTTTATCCATTCCTTTTCCTTCCACCCTGCACACTCACAAAACCCCAGCTAATTACTTGAGGCTGAGAGATTTGGTTTAGTATCTGTACGATCACATTCTCATTAATGAAAACAGCTACTTCCAGCCATCTCACCACATTTTATTGGGAGAAATCAAACACAGCAGTAAAGAGATATTTCCAGTAAATTAATTTCACACATGTTTTTGTTGGATGCCTCAATGGGACATCTCTATTAATGCGAATATTCGAGTGGTTAAAAGCAAGAACTCAACACAAATGAGTTCACTTCCAGCTGCTAAACAACCCGGCTGCAGACACAGGATGGGAATTGGCCACTCTCTGTCCATCGTTCCTTTGCTTCAGGAGGTCTTTTTCTCTCCAAAAGGGTCGCAGCAGTGATAGCTGCAAATATCTATGAAGCAAAAAAGCAGCTTTGCAAGGCAGTGGAATTATAGAAATGAAATTCTGAGCGATGGCTCCAAACTCCTGCATGGGGATGATTCACTGTGTCTGTCTACACGAATCCTTTATGGAGAGGAAAAGAGTGCTGGTTATGGTCACACAAAATTAACTGATATCAGGGGAGTGCACGGAAAGAGGTTTCTAAAAGAAAGAGATGAGTGCCAGCGGAGTCAGGAGAGCATTGCCCATTATGCCCATTACCAGATGGGGATTTGCTCTTAAGCTTCATTATGTTGCCCACTCCCACCAGCAGGACTGTAAATCAGAAAATGCAACGGGGGGGAACTAAACAGCTAGGTACTAGTTGAACTTTCTGATACTCAATGTTGGCATTTCTTGCATGTTAGATTTCTGCTCCTGCTTTTATCACAGAAAAATTGAGGCTGGAGAAGCCCTCTGAGCTTATCCAGCTTAGCACCTGACATCACCCCAGCAGCCAGACCAGGGCACTAAGAACCCACAGCCAGGCTGTCCTTCAACACCTCCAGACTCGGGGACTCCCCCACTGCCCTGGGCAGTCCAGTCCAGGCTCTGAGCACCCTTTCCCTGAGGAAGGGCTTCCCAACATCCAACCTAACCCTCTCCTGGCAGCTCCAGGCCCTGCCCTCTCATCCTGCTGCTGGTTACCTAGAAGCAGAGCCTGACCCCCACCTGACTACAACCTCCCTTCAGGGAGCTGGAGAGAGAGAGAAGGTCCCCCTCTGAATCTCCTCCTCTTCCAAGCTCAACACCCCCAGCCTCTCCTCACCAGCCTTTCCTTCCAGTCCCTTCCCCAGCCTCGTTGCTTCTCTGGTCCCACTCCAGCCTGTCAATCTCTTTCTTGAAGTGAGGGGCCCAATCTATTTATGATACCAAACTCTGAATTTCTGCAGTTTACAGCTGTTAGTCTGGAGGGAACTGCAAGACGTTTACACATTCCAAGGTTACTGAACTCATTTACTCCATTCAACTAAATGAACCCAATTTTCCCCTACACTTCTCCCAAAGCCAGCTTCAGACTTTGTGCCAGGCACACATTTTCCTGGGCAATGTATTTTAAACACAAAGCAGACATCTTTCCCAGCAAGTCAAAATAACTTGCCCATGAGGCTCACTCTAAAACCAAGCCTTTCCAGATACACTGGTCATTAGGAGTTGGAAGGGACCTCCAGGGATCACCGAGTCCAAACACCCTGCTCAAGAAGTGCCATAGAAGCTATGGCAGGTCACACAGGAACCCATCCAGAGTGGTCTGAACGTCTCCAGAAAAAGAGCCTCCACAAGCTCCCTGGGCAGCCCCTTCTAGGGCTCTGTCAGCCTTAAGGTGAAGAAGTTCTTCCTCCGATTAAAGTGGGGCTTCCTGTGCTCCAGCTCACACCCACTGCCCCTTGTTCTGTCACAGGGTGCAAGCAAAAAGCGACTGTTCCTTCTGTACACCCAGCCCTCATGGATTTACAGACAGTAAGATAGAGACTTTTCTCCTTGCTGCTGGCTTAGGGGGACCTGTGGAGCTGCTCCTGCACATGGAGATCAGTGCATTTACAGAAAGTCACTGTTTGGACGAGCTGCTGGCTAAGCTTAACGATCACGCTGTGGATCCAGAGCTCTCATTTTGCTCCATCCTAGGGTACTTATCTTTGATTTAAACATCAAACCCTCTTTTGGTAGGGACATAAAGATGAGATTTGGCAGGTAGCTCCTCTTTGTCATCGTTTGCCAATAGAGTGGACAACCAGCACTCAGATTGCATCCCTATCTATTCAAACTCTCACTGAGATCAGCTGGTCCAATTCAGTCAGATAAAACTTGCATTCAGAAAACCTGAACAGCGGCATCAGATCAGGGCATCCAAATTGAAGCTATTTTTCAGTTATTTTCTTCTTTGAAGACTGAAGGTAACAGCATGGTTTTACCCCTCCTGTGCAATAAACCATCACAACGCTGCTCTCGGACAGGGCTCAATTACTGGAAAAGTTGCAGCATGAAGGCATCAGGAGTTCTTGTGAGAAACTATCTGATTAACAGCCTTTATGATGATGAGTCACAGGGCACAAAGATCATTTCCATCCTCTTTTGCATGGCCTTGAGGACACCGCAATTACTTGGAGAACAATAACATCACCCGTGGCTCTCCTGGCAGACCTGGAGGTACCATAATAGACAGCGACAGACAAACAGCGACAAAGCAAACAAAAAGCTGTGTGATACAGACTCTATCAAGAAGATAAAAGGGTGGGAGAGATCAGGCATTAGAGAGGTTGCCACTGCTGTTTACCAATGGAAAGTGTATTATTTCCTTGGGAAAATAAAGCTGAGTAAAGAAGAAAAGTAAACTGAGCAGGGTGATGCTCAGCACAGGATCTGCCTACAAACTCTGTGCCCTAAACGCAGATCTTCCCAGACTTTGGGATAACTGAGACCTTTATTGCATGAATATGAATAGATTAAACCAGAGCAGAGTTTTTCAACAGATTTTTGCCTTCTTCAACTGTGTAGAGAGCATGCTGAGATCTAGACAGAAATCAGAGAGGTTATGCCCTACCGTACTGCACTCGTTAGACAGAGGGTGCTTAACTTGTTGTCATGCTGGGAGGCAACAAAAGAAATGGATCTGAATATCACTCTCTCTGAAGTAGGACAAGGCCAACCAACAGGATGAGATGTGGCAGTGCCACTGCCTCAATTAGCAGTTTACTCCCTGCAGTACATCTTTGCTCTGGAATATTAAATGAATGTTGTCTAATGCAGTCCTTGGATTCCTCTTATGCCAATGCTAAGCTGGATATTTATTGTGGGAGTTAGATCAGTGCCCATCTCATCCATCTCTCTAATGCAACTCTGAGCTTTCAGGAGGGTCTGTTAATTTACAGTTTATACTCATAACACAGACTGCTTTTGGAGTTCATAGGATCATAGAACCATAGACTGGCCCAGGTTGGAAGGGACCTCCAAAGGTCACCTAGTCCAACCCCTTGCAGCAGGCAGTGACAGCCTCAACTAAATCAGGTTGCCCAGAGCCTTGTCCAGTCTCCTCTTGAATATCTTCAGGGGTGAGGCTTCAACTCCCTCCCCTGGACAACCCATTCCAGTGTTCAACCCCTCTCCTGCTGAACACCTTCTTCCTGACATCCCATTTCAATCTGCCCTTCTCCAATTTGAAGCCATTGCTCCTCATGCTATCACTACAGGCCTGGTCTAATGGTTGCACTTAAGATACTCATCACACTAAAAACAAGACTCTTAGTCTTGCAGTTTGTGGAACCCTTACCCTGAACTTGCCCCTGGATTAGTAAATATTAGCTAAACCATCTCGTATCCCCCCTCTTTCTTGGATTTGTAGTGGACAAGCATGCCAGGAGGAGTAATAGCTTTGATTTATTTCACCAAACTCTTAAACAAGAGATTAGTTGTAGCCTCTCCGTTAGGTAGCTCTTATCTGAGCACTTACTACAACCCACGAAACCTCTTGCTTCTCACTTTCAGCTGCTGACTGTGGGAAGTACAAGACAAGTCACTTCTGGGTCTTTCTGGCTGAGGCTTCTCTGTTTTTCAAAACTTGAGGGATTTGGGGTTTTTTTTGGGGTAGTGCTAAACAATTCTGTCCCTGCTCCACGCTGCGCTTTGCCTGTCATGCGCTGACAACGAGGAGCTGCTGCTCTGCTGCGCATCCTCATTCACTGAAATGAATTTCCCTGTCAGGAAACCAAAGCAATCTCTAAACTGTTGGGTTTTTCTTTTAATCTGTTGCCAACTCAAGGCTCTGGGTTTAGTCAGTTCTAACACATTCTCCATCTCCAGCACAGACTTTGTCAGCTGCCACACTGCTTGTGCAAAACAACCTTCCCCGCTCTCCTCAGACAGACTTTCCATTCAGCCGAAAACACCTTTACTATGATCTTACGTCCTAGAGACTCGGTTGTTAATACCACAGCCTAACCTGACGATATCACCCAAGCAACCTGAATTAGAATCAGCTTTTTTCAGACAAAAGATGACTTTTATCCTGAATAAACTAATGGCAGCTCTGAGTCATGCAAGAGCTCAACACCATTAATTTCTATGTACCTTGGGAAAAAAAAGTCACTGATTTCCTGACTTTAATGATGCTGCTGAGATTGTTGCTACTGATTCAGTAGGGGATTTAATTTTTAATGGTGGATGTCACTGTTTTAACCTTCAGCTTTCTCTACTCGAGCTCCTGTATTTAGCATGCCATGACTTCAAAACACTTCAAAGTCACTCAAAGCCTCGTCCCAAAATACAAACATTAGAAAAGATGTCAGGCTGCAGGTTACAACTGATAAAGTCTGCAAAACTCTGCTGCTGCACAGAATCTGTCTGCCCAAGCTGTAACCTGCTTCAGACTCAGCTCTGCTTCATTAACCCTATTACCCACCTAATGCAGAGCTGCCTTCAGCTGGCAACGTGAACACCCGCCCTCAGTTCTTCCAGCCACCTAAGGAAGCATAGAAAGAGATGCAAAGCACAGTAAAGATGCAAAAAGGGATAGGAAAAAGCAAAAGTGCTTCGATTATGCAATACAATCAGGAGAACATGTGCTGGAATGCATTAACAGCATTGAGCAGGCAGCTGCAGATTTGCAACATCCTGATGAGGCAGGGACATAAAAAAGAGCAGATGACTGACTGTACAGATTGGAAAGCATCACAAAACATTGAAAGTGGCTCATTTTCTCACTCAGGCATTTGATTATCCTATTTCCCTTTCGGGACTGCTGATTTCCTTGTATTTCTGTGTGTACGGTGTGTTCCTGTAGTGCATCGTGCAGGTAGCTTCACAACAAACACCAAGGCAACGGTGACTCCCTTTCCACAAGGAGTCCTGTGTTAACAACAAGGGGTCATGGGTTTCAGCGACTGCTGGGAAGATTCCCAATGGAGTCCAGAAGAGAATTCTTCACCATGAGAACAAATAACCACTGGAATCATCTCCTATGGGAAGAGGTTGATTGCCCTACACTGGACAACTTTAAAACCCAGCTGGACAGGCTGTTGGACTAGATGACCCCTCGAGATCCCTTCCAACCTCATATTCATTCAATCTATCAATAACCTTCTCCAAACAGAACAGAAAAAGCAGGGAAATCCAGTGAGAACTAAAGAGATGTGGAGAAAATACCTCCAAATATATGCAGGAATCTATCTGGGTGATGCATTGATGCTCAGGAAATGGATTTTGAAGTCATGGGGAGTTCTCTGACAACATCAATAAACATTCACTGGTAGCAAAAAGAGCAAATCTTAGCTTGAGATTTATTGGGGAAGACGTTGATAGCAAAAAGGGAACTGGCACTATACAAATCCCTTCCTGGCTGCTCACCATAACCCCTACGCAAGTCCTCTGTCTCCTAAAGTCCATTTTGAAAGGGCTAATTATAACTTAGGGAAAAATAGAGGAAAGCAGCGAGAGCAGCCCAAGGAAGATATGCTCATGGAGAAGAGAATCTTCCCCAATGGCAGCTCTGCAGCACCAAGAAGCCATCTGTTGAAGGCCGGACATCAAAATCGCTGAGCAAATGCTTGAGAAGCAGCAGAAGAAACTTCCCGAACACAAAGGTGACTCCAGCTGCCAGCTGCAAAGCCAGTGTGGGCAGAATCAGATCTTGAAATTTCAGACTGAAAACCACTCAACCTGATCTCCCAGCAGATAAAGATGTGAGACAAATTCAGCCCCGGCACAGAAAAGCGGGCAGAGTTCCGCTCGGAACAGCGGCGCACGGCAGAGCTAGCGTGCGGTGCTAACGTATGTAAATGTATACAGGCAGTAATGACTAAAAAGCAGGAGGGTAAACACTTTATTTATTGACTCGGCAGATCCCAACAGGCAGCAGTTCTACAGCAGCACAATATTTTGCACTCGAGTTCCTATTCTTTGTGTGGCAGCTAGTGGGAGATCCATTAGCACTGTTAATTATCACAGACTGCTGATTATTGTCAAATTATATTTACCTCACGTGACACAAATATCCTTACGGTGGTTGTCTTGGAGTGATTATTTGTTGGAGCAGAGGAGGAAGTTTATTTATTGAATGGTAAATACTAGATTCAGGGCCTTGCTGTGGTGCCTAAAGCAGCTCTTAAGGGAATACGAGTCCTTGAAATCAGTGTTATGGAAAGGACTAGAGGCAGAGAGAATGGGCCCAAATGTTTGAGTCTACTGCTCTGTAGTTCACACATCTTTTTATAGAGAATATAGAATAAGTTTGGAAGAGACTATGTTCTCTTTAGAATAGGATTTGGTAGACCAGGTTGTTAGAATATCACAGTCTCCCAGTAATGATGAGGCTGGAAAAGACCTTCAAGATCATCCAGTCCAACCTAAAACCAACCCAGTAACCCTAAACATCTGACATCTAGCTCATGTTGAAACTTAACTTTTTCCTGCCTCACTGTAGGACTGAGTCAAACAGGATGAAATGCTTGTGTTTTCATTTCCATCCCTGGGATAGCCCAAGGAATTTCTTTTCCTCGAAAAAGGAATCTGGACCATATAGAGCTAGAAGTTGTGTTTTCTTGGGAAAAGCCCTCAAGTGGAGGAGTAGCTGTTTTATAAGCGCCAATCATTTTTCTCCCCACGTCGCAGCTTAATTTTACTGGAAATGCTAGCGAAGCCCTCCCTGCTGATAGCAGTGCTCAGGAGAGCTCTGTCAAAAGATGTTTGCAGCATGATAAAGGTAAAAACAAAGAAGGATGCAAGTCATTTAGCTGCCAATGTATGGCAGATAAGGAAGAGTAAGATCAGCTATGACTGACTTTTACTACCTCTAGGCTTCCCTAGCTCAAATCTGTTTGTTTTCCATTTCTGATGGATTTAATCACTTGTTTTTCTGACAACTATGAAACCTAAATTTAAAAAGTATAAGACAGCCATGGAATCATAAAATCCTCCTGGCTGGAAAGGACCTCCAGGATCATCAGGTCCAGCCCTCATCCCAACAGCTCCCCAACCCCCAGACCATGGCCTCAGGTGCCTTTTAAACACCTCCAGGGATGGGGACTCCACCACCTCCCCGGGCAACAGTGAGGCTTGTGTTCAGATATTAGATGTTGAGCCATATCCAACACTCACAGCAAGCAGCTATCAAAGGGAAAACTGGGAGGCATGAGAGAGCATGCAAGGAAGCAAAGTTACAGGGAGGAGATGGTATGCAGTTGAATTGACATTGTGAGTTGTCACGTTTAGTGACCACACACTCACTTCTCTCATCCTTTGGGATGAAGAACCTTTCCAAGATGATTTTTTTCTATATAAAGAATTTAAAGAATTCATCCCTTTCTTTACAGGCTGCAACTCAGATCTTTCCCAGCACAATGCATCTTCATCGGAAAACAGCTTTACTCATCAGATTTTCTCTTTATTAAGGGTCTGTAAACATAGACAGGAAGACCCCAACAAGCCTGTGCGATGGGGATGAGACCAAGTGAGCATTCATCTGGATTAAGGAGTTTTACCAAGCCTGGCATTGTGATGAGGAGAAACAAAGTGCCATCTAGTGAAGGCAGTGGCTGCTAGCAGAAAGAAAAGATTAAGATTTAAAGATTAGCTCGACAGTGTCAGTTGCCAAACAGGACTGAGTGCAGCCAGTGCTCTAGTCCTAACAACTCAATTAATGCAACAAACCAATTAGGGCAATTATTCAAATCCAGGACTTCTCCAGGAATTTTTCAAGTTGGTTTAGAAAAATAAAAAATCCATGTTTTAATCCATTGTATTTGTTCAAAACAAAGCAGGGGGTTATGGTGTAAGAGACACCAACACCCCATCACGATGCAGAGCTACTACACAGGGCAGAACTGCTGGAGGTCAGCTTGTACCTATCACCCTCTCAAGTTCACCTGGTTTGAACAGATCCTTCACCAAACTGAACAGGGCATTCACCCCCAAAATCATTAAGGCTCAGAACGTCACTTCATGGTGACTCAGTGGAGTTTTATTTCTTCAAGACTTGTGTTTACCACTGGGCAATAGCCGAACAGCTATCTGAGGTAATTAAACCTCAGAAGAAGGTTGCCTGAGACATGAAATCACCAAGCAAATTAAACATTGCCTTTTCATTTTCAAACACCAAGGAATGACATTTTGCCTTAGATCTGAGACCAGGATCAGACTGGTGGGGGTTGGAAGAGATCTCTGGACATCTTTCGGTCCATCCCCTCTGCTACAGCTCATCCTGCAGGCTCTCATCCAGGCAGAGCTAGAGCCTCTTAAAGAGAAAGAGACAGTATCTCTACTCTAAGGATTTTTATAACTTAGTATGAACTCTTGTGGAGAAACACTGTTTTCAGAGGGAAACTGAAGCAAAATGTTAGACTCAAGTACTTCTCTTTCATCCCGAGGTCCTGATTGTTTCACAGTACTTGACTACTCTACCCTCGTGCTTCTAATTGCAGTGCTTCTCACCAGCCCTTTAACTCTAAACGCAGGCAAAACACTCCAGCATCACAGCCCCAGTGTTGTGACCTTACTTCCCACCAAGAGAAGTGAAACAGGTTGTGAAGAGCCCATCAGGGTTTAGGTACTGGACTGTTAACAGAGTAATCAGCTTTGAATAGTTGAGCCGTAGAATCATTAGGAACTGGAAGGGACCTCCTGCCACAGCAGGATCACCCAGACCAAGTTGCACAGGAACAGATCCAGGCAGGTCTGGAACGTCTGCAGAGAAGGAGACTCCACAACACCCCTGGGCAGCCTGGTCCAGTGCTCCCGGACCCTCCCTGGGAAGAAGTTCCTGCTGATATCGATAGGGAACCTCTCTGCAGCACCTTCCTCCCCTCCAGCAGATCAATACTCCCCCACTACCACACCAAAGCACACAACCCCCCAGAACCTGGCATTCTGGGTTTAGCTGATTTATTTCCATTCATACTTCTACTTTTGTTTTATTTGTAGTTGCCTTCCAGCGTGACTGTCGAGTTCCAAGTGTGATCAATCACAGAGAAGTTGCTGATAGCTCTTATTACAAGCAGTACTATTTGATTTTATTGTAGCTTATGCTGTACAAAGAGTAGAGTTAGAAGCAATAAATACTGAAGCTCAAGACTGAGGATTAGTTTCTCTGACTGATTTCTACTCACGCTGTAGAGTTTCACCACGTAACACTCATCTCTCTGTATTTAATACAACACGGCTGGTAATACATCTTACTCCCTGGAGCAGATATTGCTAATTATGTCCTGCCCAAACGCCCTTTGAGGTGTTTGCCTCTGGTTCAAGACTTTCTGCTTGTACACTGGATAGGTTTTGTCTCCTATTCCCCCTTCCTGATGCAAGGAAATGTAAGTTGAACTAGAAAAGAGGACAGAACAGAAACAGAAGCTTCAAGTTTTCCTTTAGCATCCTACTCCTTTGCTCACAACTGCCTCTACCAACTTCATTTACTAGTACAAGACACCCTCAGGTATTGGCTGGCAGAACATAAAGGTAAATAGAATTAACATTAAGAAAAGATTAAAAATCATTCACTGCAAGAATCACTTCAGTGTGAGCAAATACACGTCCAAATGGCCCTGCAACAACGCCAGTCCCCTTTCCTAGACCAACAGAATGATCTTTCTAAGTGAGAGCAGTGATTTTCGATTTCCCTTGCAAGGTTTCTACCCTTTTAGCAACATCAGCTTACAGCACCACAGTTAAGCAAACACAGTTGGGTTTAATTTCTCATTAAACATCTGAGCTTCTTCCAAATTATCTGTATTCAGACATCATGATCTCTGAGTTCTTTTTCAAGCTTAATGGCTGATTCTGTGGTTAAGACAGGAAAAAGGACTCACAACCCCCCAGATGCATCCATCCTCCTCTTTGGTGGCAAACTTGAGAGGATTGGACTGGATGATCTCTTGAGGTCTCTTCCAATCCCTAACGCTCTGGGATCGTGCCATTCTGTTTGCCCATGGCATGCGCAGTGATTGCTGTAACAGGAAAACCCTTTTGACAAGGCAAAGGCACTTGCTAGAGCAGGCTGAGCATCGTTAAAACACTGCTGGGTACAGCTGAATAGGCTTTGTCTCTGTTATGTCATCTATCTCCAAGCCATTAAACACCCCGTTGTAGGCTGTTCTGTAGTTGTCATATCAGGAAGCAGCCTTATTCTCATTTAATTAATTTTTTTCTGGCAACAGATAAAGACAGGGAATGGAAATAATTAAGCCCATATAGGTTTATTCTCTTCTGCTGTTAAATCATTATTCAAGGATAAAAACCTTCCCAGTTTCACCCTTCATTGAACATGTTTTTTCCTCAAATTCCTGCTGTTTATTAATGCTTTGATTCATTTCTTCACGCTGAGGGTGCTGAGACCCTGGACCAGGTTGCCCAGGGAGGTTGTGGCTGCCCCCCAGCTCCCCGGCAGTGTTCAAGGGCAGATTGGCTGGGGCCTTGAGCACCCTGGTCTGGTGGGGGGGTGTCCCTGCTCATGGTAAGGGGGCTGGAACTGGATAATCTTGAAGGTCCCTTCCAACCTGAAGGTTTCTATGACTATAAATTTTAGGGTAAGTTCAGCCTTTGCTTTCACTGCTAAAACATGAAAGAGTATTGCCCTTCTGGAAAGTCCAACTCAGTTCTTTAATTCCCTTTACTCCTCAACTCAGCCCTTTAATTCCCCTCACTCAAAAGCACGAGCTGCTGCATAATGATTATATTCTGTTTACAAATAATTCATTCAATAAAGCTTTATTTAATGAAAATTGTCTCCCCAAATATTTACAAACCCCTCTCTGCCACTGTGTTTTATCTGATGGAATATTTCCGACACTTCCATGCAAAGATAAATCTCACTCTGTACCTGCATAATGATTAACTGGTGTTGCTCTCATCGGGGATAAATGATTCAAACCACTTCAACAGCAGGATTATGAATAAGGGATAACTCCCTTCCTGGCAGCTGATCTTGTTTTCTTCTCAATGTGCTTGTTCCACAATTGTGAGCACACTTGATTTCATCAGTGCGGGAATATTCACTATTTGAAGCCTATTTGGATATAACCTGCTCTTGGCAGGTTGTTGGAAGAGTTTTTCAGGGCATAATGACAAGGAAAGGAATGTTCTGGCTCAGTTCCTCAGATGAGTTTTCTGTTGCAAACACTTTTATTTGAGGAACTGTTGCTGATTTAACAGTTGCAATGAAGATGCAGCCAAACAGTTCATTTACATTGCACGCAGAGCCTGCTAAGAGTAGTATTTTACTTCTATACATCCCTCTACTTCACTAAGAAACTAGGAAATCAGGGGGTTGATTATGAGTCCCCATCCCTGGAGGTGTTTAAAAGGAGAGCAGCTAGAGCACTTGAAGTCTAGGGATAGGAAGATAGTGAGATGAGGGCTGGACCTGGTCATCCTGGAGGTCCTTTCCAGCCATGAGGATTCTATGAATGTCCCTATGTTTCCTCTTAAAAAACCTACACTTCAGCCTTACAGTCTCAGCAGGTTTCAGAGTCAGAACTTCACCCTCCAACCATCCTGGATCACAACCTGCAGCAAGGCTGCAACTCTCCAACTGAAATACCTCACATTTCCCTCTGCCAGCCACAGGGCAAAGGGATAATTTCAACTTGTACTGCACCAGCAGAGGGTTAGGCTGGATGTTAGGAAGAATTTCTTCACCTAAAGATTATCAAACACTGGAACAGGCTGCCTGGGGCAGTCATGTAGCCTCTATCCCAGGAAGGATTTAATGCTGAGGGGCACAGTTTAGGGGTGATCTGGCAGTGCTGGGTCAAAGGCTGGACTTAATGATCTGAAAGGTCTCTTCTGAGCAAAGAGATGCAGTGATTCTGTGAAGTAACCGCACTGAAGTGTTTCACCCCCATCAAGTCAAGAAACAAACGGACCTCAGGCACCATGAGTAGATTTAGTATCATCCACTAGAATTCTTCTCATCTGTGCTAGTCTGGAATTTCAGCGACTAATCCACGTTATCAGCTCTCCACTCTTGGAGAGAGGCAGTAAACAAAGAGATGCCATTCAGCAGGCATTTGTGAGGCATCATTAGAGGAAGGTATTAGGCAGGGCATAGCTTAAATTACCTTCTCATCATGCACAAACTTGCTTTAATAAACTTTCAGCCTGTCAAGACCACAGCTAAAACACTTTTAAGGTCCAACACTTCAGCACAGCTAATATTCTTCTTGACATTTGATGTATTGTAAGAGGAGCTTCAGGTGTAAGACACATCGTAGACAAAATAGTTTCTGGCCTCTGGAAGAAACTCATAAAATGGTTGAATTGTCAGGCAAGTGACAGCTGGTGAGGGACAAGAATGCAAATGGATTTAGAGCTGCAGAAGCTCCTGAAGGACACAGGCATTGAGTTAAGCTGTCTGGAAACATCTCTGGGCTGGCATTCTCCTCTCCAAGGGCTCTCCGCCTTGATTGCACCCTACAGAGCACGAGGCCAGAGGAAAGCACAAGACCTGAGTCAAGTTTAAAAATAAAACCCACAAGAAAAGAAAAGCTATTCACTCCTAACACATCTGAGCTGGATTGTTAAGGGGGTTCAGTTCAAGGAAAGCTGAGTGAGGGCCATCCCTGTCTGTCACGCAAGATTTGCTGAGGAGCAGTAAGCATGTCAGAATAACCACAGGGCACTTATGCTAGCCTGTAAAAAACAGTGATGCAGTGGGCAGTTACAGCCCTGCTACCCAAACCATTATCCCTAAGTCATCATGCCTCCCCAAACCCTCCTCACACCATAAACTTCACTCTCTGCTGAATCACTGGAGCCCCTGTTCTGTCAGAGATATTAAAACACATTCTGCTACATCAAGCAGTCTCTTCTGACCGTAAGACCAGGCAACCACGTTAGCTGAGAAGCAAAACCAAGCCAGCAGCCAGGACCAAAAGCAAGTGTGGGTCTACTTAACAGTTACTAGGAAATACTGGTACAGCACAATCACCCACAGTCAAACCTCTCCCATGAGACAACAGAAGTGGAAGTTCAGGCTATAAATACCTCCTGCTATTACAACCAAGTAGTGGAAAGGACCTATTTTGGATGAAGAACGTAACAGCAAATCCAAACCCAGCTGAACTTCACAAGTAGAGACTAACAGCATGCTCTCTTCTACTTCAGAGTAATGTACTCTCAATTAACTTAAAAACATAATTACTCATAAATCAGAAGACTCAGAATAAAAAGCAATTCATTGCCTTAAACAAAGGACAACATCCAAAGGTACAACCACATGAAAGAAAACAGAAGAAATAAGGCCCTGGGATGAACTTAAATAGCCCCTCAGGGAGGTGGCTGGGGAGGCAGATGTGGATAAAACAGGTGAAGCAGCTCTGGGGTCTTTAAGGTAACCAGGGCTCTGGTACACTCAACAGGTACCACTGATCAAGATCAAGTAGGGGTATTTTAAGACTTCTCAAATGTGGAAGTAAACCACAATGAGTCATTTTTAGTTCTCTTAGCAGCAAAGTTAAAAGAAAGCTGAGGAGAGACTGTTTTTTTCCTTGAACTCTTCTGTGCTTGACAAATTTTGCTGTTGTCAAGTAAAGATTTGAAGACTGGTTTTACGCTCTTACTTACGTTTTGCAGGCATGCTTTTTGTGGGAGCTCTTATTAGAAGCTAAATGGCTCAGAATACATTGACCTTCTGAGTTTAGGGAGCTTAAAGTCCTTTGTGGAGAACCCTTCTGCTTATTGCTTTTCCTCTTGATTCCAGTACTTGGTAGGAAAGGGATGATTTTCTTTCCACTTAGAGCTTACTATCATCACATGCCTATAAATGTGTATGTGGGGGTACATGAGTGTCAGGTGAGGCAGGGAATGCTTTAACTAAGATAAATATTAGTTAAAAACTTTAGTAGAAATAAAGGATGAGTCCAACAACGTGCTTTTTCCACTGTTTAGTTAACACTTTGCTCATAACTCCTGAAGCAGCGCCTTGCTGGTGGCACAGTGCGTACCTGTGTGTTTACATGTTGTACACATCTGTCAATACATATGTGAACAACACACCAGTGGAAAGCCTGCTGTGTCAAACATCCCTGTTCAGTAGTACATTGTCTTTTTCTAGTAGCTGCAGCATACACAGGGGTTAGAAAGAAGTCTTGGGGGGGTTTCCTTTAGTGTCTTCCAGGCTTCTAAATAAATAATCATTAAAATCACCTGCCTCCCTCTGGTTGGTGAATCACAGAATCACAGAGTGTTAGGGATTGGAAGGGATCTTGTAAGATCATCCAGTCCAATCCCCCTGCCACAGCAGGATCCCCTAGATCCAATCACACAGGAACAGTCCAGGCAGGTTTGAAATGTCTCCAAAGAAGGAGACTCCACAACCCCCCTGGGCAGCCCCTTCCAGGGCTCTGGCACCTGCACTGGGAAGAGGTTTCTTCTCCTCTCGTTGTGGAAACTCCCCTGTTCCAGTTAATACCTGGTGTCCCTTGTCCTAGCATTGGGTGCCACTGAGCAGAGCCTGGCTCCTGAAACCCACCCTTTCCATCTTGATCAACAGTCATGGGGTCACCCCTCCTAAGGAACTGAGAGTCAAGGTAAGGAGCAGGTGTTCAGGCGCTACTCCAAAGAGCTGCTACTACACCTTGAGTACACTTCCCCCCACTCCTGAAGCAGTGATCCTGCTGTGCTTGCAGCAGCAGCTGCGCCGGCTGCTGCTAATTCCACTGCTAAGAAGAGCAGGAGTGTAATTTAGCAAAGCACGACGAGCTTCTGGCAGGCTGAATGGAGCCGACTACCTGCTGTGTTGTCACACAGGACTTGAAACAGTGAAGACTTGCAAAAGCAGCTACAGTATTGACTTAAGGGGTGCTGTTTTGTACCTGTAACCAGAGAGGATGTGACTGATTATCTAGTGGTTTTCCTTTCTCTCAGTCTCTCTCTCATGGAAATTAAAATAGTGCACTAAGGAAACACTGAGTATTCTCATATGATCAGAAATCTGAGTGTTAATCTGCATCACCACCCTCTACTCCTGTGCATGGTGGAGACTACAATTTTACAGAGCAAAACAGGAAGACACTGGTGTCATGAAGGCTTTCTCCTTTAAACTCTCCTTGCAGTAGCCTTTATTTCCACACTTGCTCTAGAGTCCAGCAATCCTTAAGGCTGACCTATTTATTAATCTGCTCAATCATTTTAACCTGGGAGTTTTGTGAGCTGTATTGATGACAAAACTCTGCAAGCTGGATGGATTTCTTAAAAAATAGATATAAATACTGAATTTCAGAGACCTGTGGTTTTTGGCTAATGGCATGGGATGGTCTAATGCTGGGTGGGAAACCACAACTTCTAATTGAAATCAAGACTTCTATTTTTAGCTGCAAAATGGTGTTGGAAGGGCACTGATGTTGAATTACACGAGTGACTTCTTGGGCAACTCATCCCTTCAAAACCCCGTCGTCACACAGGAGAAAACCCTTGTCCTCTGCACTATTAAATCTCATGTTATTGTGTTCTGAGAGAACTCATCTATCAATTTTCTTTAGGAATAAGCCCCTGTATGAGGAGAGCAGTGTATTTAAACAGCAGGTGTATTTTGATGTGACTAACTCCTGAGCAGATACAGAATCGCAGAATCATTTGGGTTGGAAAAGATCCTTTGGATCATAAAATTCAACCTTTAAGCCCACTCTACAAGTTCACCCCTAAACTCTATCCCCTGACATCACAGCTCAGTGACTCTTGAACACAACCAGGGTGGGGACTCAACCCCCTCCCTGAGCAACTGTTCCAGTGCTCGACCACTCTTCCCATGAAGAACTTTCTCCTGATGTCCAGTCTCACCCTCCCTGTGGCAGCTTGAAGCCCTTCCCTCTGGTTCTGTCGCTAATGACATGTGAGAAGAGACCAGCACCAACCTCTTTACAGTGTCCTTTCCAGTAGCTGTAGACAGTGATGAGGTCTCCCCTCAGTCTCCTCTTGCTCAAACTAAACAGTCCCAGCTCCTTCAGTCACTCCTCATCACTCTCTTCTCCAGACCCTTCACCAGCTTCATTGCCTTTCTCTGCACTTGCTCCAGCCTCTCAATGTGTCTCCGTTACTGAGGTACTGCTGGCTCAGTCTGTCAGACTGGAGCAAACCTGCCTCCCCAGGGTGACAGGATGTTCCAATGTTTTAGGGGTTTTTCTCCTGACTGATTGAAGCCAGGTAAGCAGGTTTCTATAAACCCTCTGGAGTTCTGTTTCCATCCAGGTTCTTGCCAGTGGTTTCATTCAGTCAGTGGCTTCCAGTGCAGTGACTCCTCAATAAAGTTCTCCTGTAAAAGGTAATAAAAGCGGTATTAACCCCAGACCACTGAAGAATAGAGTTAATCAAACGGGGGTCAATGACACTGATTACTTCTCAGCAGTTTTCCTCAGGATCAAAAGTAATGAAACAAGCAGTGATTTGAGTGGAAAGAGCCTGTCTGTGGGACAGACTGCAACAGCACAAGCTTTATGCTGTTTATTTTTGAAGGTTGTGACTGCCACTCCCCTCCCTGAGCTACACCAGGCATCTAAAGCATTTCTGCTGCTCCTCAGCCCTCTACCCAAGGATTATTTGATGAAAGTTTACTTATTTGATGTGAAGTTCGATTAGCGTTTAGCTGAAATTCAGCACTGAACGTGACAAAGGTTGTTTAGCTTCTGTTTTTTATCTTGCTTGTTTGCATGTGAAGTGGTTTGTGGCCACACAAGTCGCCAGAGAATTTTGCTGGCTCTGGGAGTAATCTTTGTAAATATTGCCGGATGTGGTGTTGGCCTGAGGATGCATCTGATCACCTTGTTTGACTTTTTTGTGGCTGCATGTTTCTTCTCAGCAAACATTAGTGTTTACAGCACTTCTGTCCAGATATCTAAAGTCTAGTTTCATTTAGCTTGGAGAAGAGGAAGCTGAGGGGTGACCTCATTCCTGTCTATAAATCTGTGAGGGGTGGGTGTCAGGAGGATGGAGCCAGGCT
>VZRI01005997.1:48832-82260 GCA_013397515.1 Upupa epops
CTTCAAATGCCAGTGAGGAAGAGACCAGGCTACTCCCACCATAAAACTTTCCCAAGCACACAAACAAGTTTTTATTCTATTAGGTGAAGTCCTGGAGATCTTTTCCCTTTGATTCCAGTAGCTCCTCCTAAGGATCCTGAAGTCACCACCCCACACTAATTCAACTTTCTGTGGTCTCAAATAACAAATCAGGCTGTTGCACTCAAGTGTAGCTGGAGGAATTCCTTCCCTTCCAAACACTCTGAGTAAAGAGCATGAATTCACCATCTGCCTTTGGGAACTGACTGTTGTTTATGGTCCAGTTAGACCAGTAGATTTCTTTTTGCCCTCAGCTGCAGTGTATTTTTTCTTGTGTCTTAGAGCTTCCACTGCTGTTAATGCTCTTCCATTTTCAAAGCATCAGTATGTTTCACTGAAAAGCCTTCCTCTCTCCCCTGATGGACTCGGCCTGCAGAAATCAATGGTGCTGAGGAAGTATAGCCTGAGTAATTTGTTTTGCAGAGCTTATCCTCTCCAGCCCCTAGTTTCACTTTTCCAGGATGGGTGTCTGTTACTGATTAGATCTTTCCCACAGCCCCATGGTTACTCTGAATTTCCAGGTCTCACAGCTTCCTGCTTAACCATCAACTCTGGCTTGATTTCGATTGCCTGTTACTACTGAATTCTTAGAACTGGAATTTATTTCTATCTTTGTGGAGGAAGAATGAACACAGAGCTCTCAGAGGCATCAACAAATGAATCTATCTGCTGTATATGGCCATGTGGTTGCAAAACATGTCCTCACTGTCTCTAGGTTTGATGTACAAGACCTTACTCAGCCTCCAAATTTGATCTAAACTATATTAGCATCTCAATGTCACCTAAGCAGCCTCTAGAAATGGGTTTCGTTTGGTAATTCCACCCCAGATGGATTGACAGTACAGCTTTTCAGTCTCTATCACTATTTTAAACCGTTGAGGTACAATAAGGCCAAGTGCCAGGTCCTGCATTTCGGTCACAACAGCCTCAGGCACTGCTACAAGCTGGAGAATGAGTTGGCTTGAAAGCTGCCCAGCAGAAAAGGACCTGGGGGTGCTGGCAGACAGCTGGCTTCAGAGGAGCCAGCAGGGTGCCCAGGTGGCCAAGAAGGCCACCAGCATCCTGGCCTGGGTCAGGAAGAGCGTGGGCAGCAGGAGAAGGGGGGGTTCTTGTTTCCTTGGACTCAGCCCTTGTGAGGCCTCCTTTTGAGTCTTGGGTTCAGTTTTGGGCCCCTCATGATAGGAAAGACAGGGAGATGCTGGAACAGGACCAGAGCCGAGCTGCCAAGCTTGGGAGGGATTGAGAGAACCAGGCGTGTGAGGAGAGGCTGAGAGGGGTACTTCACTGCCCTCTCCAACTCCCTGAAGGGAGGCTGTGGAGGCCTGGAAAGATTGTTGTATAATAAATCAAGAATACTGTTACCTGAAGGGGCATCTGTACAAGAAGTCTACATGTGAAATGCCCTGGAATTACTCTTCCAGGAAGCAGCTTTTCAAACTGGTGAGAGGAGAGCCCCTCTGGCACTTTTTCCCTAGGTCTTACAGCCACGTCCCTGTTTCTGAACACTTGGGTTGAGACTAACACACGTTGCTTTGTAGCTATGCTAATACCTCCCTTAATTCACTGAGCAAATCAGTAGTAGGTAGTTTTCTGGAGCTGAAAGAAATGGTGAGACACAGACTGCTCTTAATTCTCCTTGGAATAATGTCAGATAAAAATGCTTAAAACATTACAGAGCCACTCTGCTTCTAACCTGATTTTCCTATTCTATTTACGTTGTTTCAGGTATATTGTTATGTCAATACTTGCACTGACGGAGACCAGCAGATTGCATTTAAATCTGGAGATCCTTGCACCAGCTTCTCATTCTAATGATTTTGGGGAGATTTTTACTGGTAAACATAATGCAGGCATGCAAAACCCACTGTTTTCCCCAGGCAAATGATTCATCATGAATAAACTGTCTAACAAACAGCCTCAAGCTGCGTCAGGGGAGGGTTAGATTGGATCTGAGGAAGAAGTTCTTTGCTGACAAAGTGGTTGGGCACCGGAACAGGCTGCCCATGGAGGGGTTGGAGTCCCCCTCCCTGGAGGTGTTCAGCAAACGAGCAGCTACAGCACTCAAGACCATGGTCTAGGGGTTGGGGAGCTGGACTTGGTGATGCTGGAGGTCCTTTTCCACACTTCATGAAACAGATGGAGGGGCTGGAGTGGGTACAGAGGAGCAACGAGTCTGGAGAAGCAACTGGAGGGAGAGGCAGACTAGGAAAGGCTGAGGGAGCTGGGGGGGTTCAGCCTGGAGAAGAGAAGACTTGGGGGGGACCTTCTCCCTCTCTACAACTCCTTGAAGGGAGGTTGCAGTCAGGTGGGGGTCAGGTTCTTCTCCAGGCACCAGGCTCCAGGACAGGGCCTGAAGCTGCCAGGGGAGGGTTAGGCTGGATGTTAGGAAGCCCTTCCTCAGGGAAAGGGTGCTCAGAGCCTGGACTGGACTGCCCAGGGCAGTGGAGGAGTCCCCGTGTCTGGAGGTGTTGGAGGACAGCCTGGCTATGGCCCTGAGTGCCCTGGGCTGGCTGATGGGGTGGTGTCAGGTCCTGGGTTGGATGAGTTCAGAGGTCTTTTCCAGCCTTAATAATTCTATGGTTCTGTAATTATGTGTGAGATGAGACCAGCACTCAACTCCCTACAGACCGTCTGCAAGTGTTTTAGGGGCTAAAGATCTACAGGATTCTAGAAGTAGGGCTGCAGGAGAAGCAGGATCTGCTGCTTCTGAGCAAGTAACCGCAGTTACTAGCGTAACTAGTATATTTGTGAAACTTAGTTGGCAGGTGTGGGCACAAGCACGGGTGTTAGGAACAAGTCCGTTATGTCTTTTATACTGCTGCCAAACACCAGCAAATTTTCCACACTGTAATTTCTAAAGACCATTAAGGGAAATAAGGTCTTTACTGGCTTCTTCACAATATGTGCTTAAGGCTGCCAAAAGCAGAGACTGTGCATATGCTAATTTAATTACAATGAGGGTTTCCCCCCCGCCTCTTACCAGTACAATCAACTGTAATCAAAATGAGAGCTATATATTTTAAAAGCATCGTCATCTGAGTGAGTGCTTACAGTTTAGTTCAGCTGGATGTGTAGAAGCTCAGTGGGTTTTGCCTCTCATCACTGTTAAAACTTTGCAAAGCTGTTTTCTTTTGAAGAATTCATGGTCAACAGTGGGATTGAGTCTACTGTCAGCCAGCCTGTAGGTGACATGAAGCTGGGGAGGGACTAGACTACATCATCTTTAAAGGTCCTTTCCAACCTGAACTATTGTATGAGTCTACGAATTCCATCTGAATCCCCTTGCACCTTTCAGCTGAGACTGTGTAGATTCATGTGGTGACTGCAATTTCCAGTGCTTGATAGTAAAAAAGCAGGAAAAGGTTTAGGCTGGACTAATCAGATCCTTCTCAAAGCCAATCCAAATATTTCCGAGCTTCATTTCAGTGAGTAATTCAAACTATTCCACTCCTGTCTTTGCAGAGTTGATATTTAGTGGCAGATATGACTGCCTCCGCAAACGACCTCCTTTGCCATCCTCAGATGGCAATAGAAAGGTTTCTAAAACACAGCCTGAAATGGTGATGCCTCTTGGATGCTGCATAAAACGCAATCAGCATGAAATAGGTACTTAGTCAGACAGCACCTGGAATGTTCTTTACCGTTCTGAACGGTTTCGAGAAACATTAGCAGAGAAGATACTCAGCAAAGAGCATTTATGGATGATTACAGATTGGGAGGAATCAGACTATTACACACAGAAATGTTTTTAACTTGTCCAAATGAAAAAGCTGTTAAGAAATGTATTTGAAAACTGTAGTGGGGCTGTTTGTCCCTTCAAAGCTTGTTCCTCTCAGCATTAGGAGTTCAGGAGGGACTATCAGAACCAGAGTTAACTGGCTCTGGGAACTCTGGGAGGGAAGGTTTTGTGCAGCCTCTGAAGTATAGGAAGGAAAATGCATCTGTGGGGAAAGAAGCTGAAGAAAAGGTTCTCCACCTCTGCTCAGGTGAGAGTGGAAACCACCTAGGGATAAGGGCATCTCTAAAGGAATGGCAGGCTCTTGCAGCAAGAGGCATTTGAGTCGATGCCTGTGGCAGAGTATTTCAGTGCTGTGTCCTTGCTCTTCTACCTCAGAAGTGGGATTTTTGCATCTGGGTGGCTGATGAATCACCTGAAATCCAAGTGTCACAGCAGCCATGAGGGTGAGATCCAACTATGGACCACTAGAGGCAGAAGGAGGAAGGAAGAAGTTGATATCTAATCTGTTGGGATGCAGAGTGGTTTTAAAACAAGGATTTACAGACTATTACAGATGAATTCCACACTGAGCAAAAATAAACTGCTTAGTGCTGCTGCTCTTAAACTGAGGGTAATGGTAAGGAATAAGAATAAGCAATGCAAGGAGATGTCTTAATGTTAGTACCTGGGGAATGTAACAGATCCCTCACCCAAGGTAACTGATGCATTCAGCACCAAAAGATGCTCTTATTAGCACGAACTGCTGCTATGTCTGCCTGCATCCTTCAAATCAGAGGATTCTCTGACTCAGTGGAATAAGAGACTTGCTGGTTCAACACACATCCCAGAATTGTGTGAGATACTGCGGTGCCATCTGTGCCAGAGCCAACAAACTCAGATCACATCCTTAAATAAAAAGTTATTACTTAATTACTGAGCAAAATCTGAATCATGCTGCAAGAAGGATTGAGCTTCAACAAAATTAATTACAGTGGTTAATTTTAACACATATCAGTCAGGGAAATAATTCAAAATGAAATTTCAAAGTGGGGAAGAGAAAAAGCCAGGCACACTCCACTGCCACCCACAACAGAAGGGAAGAGAATAATCATAATAGGGAATTAGTAGCAAGAAGAGAGAGACACTCATTACCTACGTGAAACGTGAAAAAAAGCCCTGATTAAGATTTATAATTAGTGCTTTTCAAAGGGAGGTCTGCTTATTCTATGTGAAATATGAGGCTTGTTCTTAACTCTTCAGTTTGGTTTGGATTCTCTTCCAGCTTCCTATCTGGAAAATAACTGGTAGTTAAAAATTAATTCAATTACTACTTTTACAATTTCTTTTCTATGTCAGTGGTCTCCAGATTTTGCCTCAGGGATTTTAGTGGAGGGAGAACTGAGGAGATAACCTTTTCTTTCCCTAGTGTTTAGCAGAGAAATTGTTTCCCAAGCTTCTTTTTGCTTTAGGTTTTGTTTTAGTGATTTTAAAGCTGTGATTTGAGTGACCTAATGCTGAATGTAATCATAGAATCACAGAATGGACATGGTTGGGAGGGACCTTCAAGGTCATCCAGTTCCGACCCCCTCTGTGCAGGCAGCGACACCTTCACCAGAGCAGGTTCCTCAGGGCTCCAGACAACCTGGCCTTCAACACTGCCAGCGATGGGGCTGCCATAAAGTCAGTCTTGACTCAAGAGGTCAGTAGGGGGAAACTTAAATAAACTGGTTTTTTTCTAGATTTACTTGAGAACAAGTCAGACACTGGATTTGCTTAGTTTTATATGCATTTCTTTGATTCATGTTTCCTTCAGGCAGTGCAGTGATTCCAGACTGTGGGTCAAGCTAAAGGGCAAGAATGACTGTACAGGCAGTAGAACAGGGACAGGTATCCTGGGAAGACCACAGGGATGTTGCCTAGTTGGAAAGACCTTTAACTGTTAACCCAATTCCCACTGCTAAACCATGCTCCTAAGCTTCAGGTCTGTGCAAGCAAAGAGGTTTCATCGCTCTGAGATGGAATTCTTTGTTGATTTCTTTGAGGAGTAAGTAAGGTAGAACAAAGTGCCTTCAGATAGCCTAAAAGTTAGCCTTTCCAGGTTCTGAAGGATGTGTATGATTTTATCAGTTGTTTCCGTGTGTTTAATGACCATTACTCTTTGCTTCTATGAATTAGTTTTTAACAGATTAAATTCCACTGCGGAAATGGTACCTATATCTGATCTCACCTTCAGATTCCACCTGAACCTTTCCTGGCAGGAGAAAATAAAAGGAAAAAAACACTTGCAAACTGGTTGTAAAGCTGCAGTTTGATACCTGCATCTGTTTCATGCAGGAGATGCTTTGATTTGATCTCCTCTTTCTTCTGTTATGGCCATAAGCGCAGCCAGTCCAGTGCTGAAGTAACTGCAGGTTGGGTGTGAGATGTTTCTAGTATCCAGGATGAAGCTGTCCTTGCTCTCCTGCTGGTGTCACTCCCGTTAACAATAAGCAGCTTTACAAATGGACAGATCTATCATCTTGGCATGCAATTTTCTGTGTAACTTTTCCAAAGCTGTGGTTAAGCTGTGAGGATATTTTTATTTAGAAAAATAAACTGATTACTTTGATGGCCAGATTACTGCATTCAACTTGTCCTCTTGAATTGTAACCTTGGTCTGTGGCGCTGAGGAGACTGTTTGGTGACTCTTTGGTGCAGTTTAGAGGCAGAGCTGTTTTAATGGTGTTGAAAACAGAATCATTATGGCTGGAAAGAACCACCGGCATCATCAGGTCCAACCCTCATTCCAACATCCTAACTCTTCTACCAAAAAGGAAAAGCAGCCCCATAGCTCACAGACTCCAGCTTTTCCCGGTGTGAGTCTCTTGTTAATTATTTTCCATCAGAACTTTACACATAAACCAACTAAGACCTGAGAACCTCTAATATCTCTAATTCACTCCAGATTTAAGGCGAAGCAATGGAATCCTTCCATTCATTCTAATCCATTATTGCTCTCAGTAGAATGAGCTCTGCAGTTGCTTGCTACCAGTTAAATCAGTAGGAAGACAGAAATAGTGTGGCTTAGTCAATCTTTGAAGTTGTAATGCATGGACACCCTTCTCTAGGACGTTAGAATTTGGAAGCAACCCAAGGTCTATGTGTGACCTGGAGAATTGGGATGAAACTGGGACCTCTCTGTGAAAACACCAGCAGTCAGGTTTAAAAATCATCAGTGAAATGGGATGCTGTGAAATTTGCCTTATAGAGGGTTAAAGTTAAATAACTTTGGGGATGTTTTACAGGGAACTTGGCATTTCACTTCTCTAGAAGTGCTGTGTCACGGGAGGTTTAACTGTGTAATTTAAAGGATTGGTCAACACAGAGCAATTGAGATGTTTGAGTCTTTTTCTGCTCCAGCCTGACCTAAATGCAGTGACCTAAAGAAGCCTTTTAGTTTAAAGGGGAAATTTGGTTTATGGAGTTAAGTGTGGACCAGTAAAATACATTCATTAGCTGCTGTGGATGATAGCAGCTGCTTCAGATGGTGCTGACTATTCTTTAGAGCCACCTGAAGAAATGTCTTCTGTACATTTTTGTCTTGAAGTCTTTTGAACTGAACCAAGCTCCTGGTGAACTTGCAAAAGGAAGTGGGGGTTAACTTCTCACAGTGACAAGAAGTCAAGGAAGAGAGCTGAAACATGGTAAAGGTCTTGTAGATGTCTGAACCCAGACAGCTCGGAGTGTAAACAAGGGCAGACTCAAAGTAGAACCATCTGTCTCTCCTCCTCATCCTTTTCTGGAGGACAGAGTGAGAAACAGGGATTCTGTTTACTGTTAGAAATTACAGTGGATTTTAGAAGATGCTGTTATGGGTGATTTCTCACTGAAAGAAATGATGGGGAAGAGTTAAGACTGCCTTTTCAACCTCTCAGGTTATGCCTCTACTGTAGCTTGAAATAAATTACCCTGTGGATGAGCGGAGAGAGGACTCAGTTCTCCTGGGCTGTCACCCTAGTACCTTCCAAAGTACACAACTCACTTCAATAGGAAACAAAGCAATCCAACAGCTGCGAGACCTGACAAAGCGCTGGTTAAAGTGGAGACCCAGAGGAATGCAGCAATGATACGGTGAGAAAAATGTCATTCTCGCATGAGTAGTGCATCATGTCAGCTCTGCAGGAAGAAGTGAGCAGGTAAGAACAAACAAATCCCCTAATCTCAGAACCAGTTGTCTTTTTTTCCTATTGTATATAACATCAAGGTTCAGAATAGACTGATGCAGGGTTAGAAGTATTTAGTAGCCTCAATGACTCCTTGTATCTGTACCTGAGGGATGTAGCTATTGCTGTAAAACAAGCTAGAGAAAATTTCAGCTATCCAGGAAAACACTGGGATGGAATAATAAAATAAGAAGAATGAAATCCTTCCACAAAAGGAATGTGTACTTCAGGTTAGAAAGTACAGTGAGCTGTGTTTTCCTTAGCAACTAACTAGTTTAGTAATGTAGAGTAATCCAGCAGTATTAGCTGTAGTCCCAGCCACAAAGGGAAGAATTACAATAATGAGTGGTAGATGGAGGCAGGTGGTGGAGCTTCACCTTCTGTATCCTATTGCTGACGCATCTGAAGGTTGTTGCTTACTCAACTCGCACAGACTGACACTCGTCTGTTGACCTTGAGAGATAAAGCAGTAACAATCTAATAAATGGGTATAAAGGAGCTTAAATTCAGAATCCAAGGTTAATGTCCAGCAAACTGATGAAACAAACTGACTATCCTCACAAAGTAATTGCCTTAAGCAGTTTTAAGCCCTCAATCCTGTCAACATCTGCCTTACTCAAAAGTGATCAGACTGTTGGAAGTGTTCATTTAGCACAATAAATACAAGTCCTGCACTGATTTACAGAGAGAAGGATTTAAAAGAACAGACTTTTTAGTACTGCAGCATTTTAGCAAAAAAAACAAGTATTCAAGTGAATGGATTTAGGGTCCCTATTTCAAGCAGCTAAGTCTAAAAGCTGATTTAATCTCTTTCCTTGCAGGGCTAATTCAGATCTTAGTTGTTTGCTGGAATTACAGTAGCTTCATATCTCTCAAATTAGATTGCAATCAGACTAATCAGCTTTTGAAAAGAAAAGTTTTGCTTCCTTGTACACAGGGCTTGAACACACTGGTACCAGCATAACTGAGAAACAACTGCATTTAGCAAGTAGGACTGGAATTAGTTAATTCTGATGTAAGCAGTGGCTAACACTTGGTGATTGAAGGAAGTAGAACACCTTCCTGATGAGGAAAGGCTGAGGGAGCTGGGGCTCTTGAGCTGGGAGAAGAAGAGGCTGAGGGGAGACTTAATTCATGTCTACAAATATGTGAGGGATGGGTGTCAGGAGGATGGAGCCAGGGTCTTCTCAAGGTCATCTGGGGATAGGACAAGAGGCACTGGGTGCCAGCTGGAACAGAGGAGGTTCCAGCTATCAGTATCAGCAGGACCTGAGAGTTCTATCAGTATCAGCAGGACCTTCTTCCCAAGGAGGGTCCCGGAGCACTGGCACAGGCTGCCCAGGGGGGTTGTGGAGTCTCCTTCTCTGCAGACGTTCCAGCCCTGCCTGGCTGTGTTCCTGTGCCACTGGGTCTGGGTGATCCTGCTGTGGCAGGGGGATAGGACTGGATGATGTTTCAAGGTCCCTTCTGATCCCTAATGATTTTATGATTCTATGATTCAGCTTTGAATAGCTCTGCAATTAAAGACTAAACCAGCGCTCAAAGGACTAGATCAACTTTGGGTTCATATGTCCTTGGAGGCGGCGCTGTGCATCAGTGAGCACACAGTGATTCTTCCCTTTGTGTGAAGTTATTTTCAGCTTGAGAGCATGGGGCCTCTGAAAACGACCTCTCTTTAGAACAGAGGTCAACCAGAGCCTTGGAAAATAAGCAGAAAAAGAATGAAAGGGCCACTTCAGGTAATTTTTTTAACTTAAAGGGGTCACAGTTCCAGTAAATATGGAGTCATGGAGTAATTTCTAGAGAGTCAAGAAGGTGGTGTCCCCTGAAGTTTTAAGCAACACTCAGCCAACAGTTTCCTTAGAAGGTTCTCTGGTATTTCCATGTACCAGGGCTGCAACCCGGAGCTCTTTATCTTATTTATTTGTATTGATTAATATTTGATAGTGCCCCATATTCTTCTGCTCTCCCACCAGACTGCAATGATCTGAAGGATGAACGGCGTGATGACTGTTTTCATCGTTCAACACTGTTTTCCCGTGGCCTGTTGTGCATGGCAAATAAAGAAGTTACTGTGGAGCGGACAAATGTTTGGAGTTAATTTCTAACAACAAAGAAGCACCAATATAATCCGTATGTGGAAAAGCCCTGTTCCTTAGAGTCCTGTATTTATAGTAATGTCTTCTAATAGCAGTTCTGACAGTGGAGAATGACAGTTATTAAGCCTTAGTGACTATCCAGCAGCAGCTGAAGTCTAATGGATGAAGACTAATTGCTCTGATGAGGGTGCCAGGCTGTACAGGCTAAAATTGGAGATATTTAGGGTGAATAAAAGCCAGCATGAGAGTTCAAGTAAATGGTGCCACAACATGATTTCTTTGTCGTTTACTCGCCAAGGTCTACCTTACACCACTCTAAGAGTATTATCATGCTCTTATTAAGGTTCACTGACATTTGGGGGGTCATTTTAAAGGAGTAAATGAAGCTGGAGTCACACGTAGACACAAAAACAATCAAGCTCTCATCAATCACAGTGTTTTATCCTGCACCTGATACGGTATCACATCTATTTTTTGAGTCTCTTTATTTGCCTGTGTTCTGGGTGACTTCTGCACTCAAGCTGTTGAAATTCAAGTTGTGTGGCTGCTGTAGCAATTTTGGAAAGGGAAAAAACGCCCAGCATGATCTTATTTTTAAGAGTTCAGCTTTTCCTTAATATCAGTCAAGATTTCTGGATTGAAAAGGTGGGCAGTGCTTATTTTTGTGAAGCTCACAATGCTAATACTGATAGTAATTACTCCAATCCCTTTCTTATTTTGCAAGTTTGACTCGATTGTTCTCTTTTTCTCTGAAAAAGCTCTGCAGGCAGTGACATTTACTTAAGTCATCAGATATTCAGTGTGTTTAATGCACTTTTCTCATTCCTCTGTTATAAGAAAAATCATTCTCTTCCTTTTTTTTCAGATTCTTAGCCCTAATACAATCTATTGAGTTTTTCTATTTGAAGACCACACATAGTTTTCTTATCGCTCTGCTCAATGGGCTCTCTCTGTCTGCAGTAATCTTTGTCAATTTTACTTTAACATTCCCCAATATTCCTATCAAGCACTACACAATGGAGTATTATGTCAAACTCTAGTTGCCTCAGAACTCATCATATACAACAGCAGACTGCTCCCTCAGCTTACTTTGCAACGGTTAACAGACACCCAGGCTGATGTTCTTTCCAGCTGGCTTGGATCAGCAACAGTGTGGCCAGCAGGACTAGGGACATCATGTACTGGGCACTGGGGAGGCATCCCCTTGACTCCTGGGGTCAGTTCTGGGCCCCTCGCTTTGAGAAAGAAATGTAGGGAGCAGTGAGGCTAGGGAAAAGACTGGAGGGAAAGGATGATGAGGAAAGGCTGAAGAAGCTGGGGGTGTTTAGCCTGGAGGACACTCGGGGGACCTTCTGCCTTTCGACGACTCCCTCAAGAGAGGTTGTAGTCAGAAGGGCATCTGGGTCTTCTCTCAAGCAGCTAGTGGCAAGCTAGTGGCAAGACAAGAGGGCAGGGCCTGAAGCTGCCCAGGGGTTAGGTTGCATGTTACGAAGCCCTTTGTCACAGAAAGGGTGCTCAGAGCCCGGACTGGACTGCTCAGGGCAGTGGGGAGTCCCTGTGTCTGGAGGTGTTGAAGTGGCCCTGAGTGCCCTGATCTGCCTGATGGGGTGATGTCAGGTGCTGGGCTGGGCTGGCTGAGCTCAGAGATCTTTTCTAGCCTCAATAATTCTGTGGTTCTGTGATTCCATCAGGTTTTTTTGAGCCAACCACTGGCTCAAGTATTGCTTCAATTTAAGCTGCATACCAGTGGGACTGCCTGTGTTATCATGGGGGTAACAAACATATGTCCCAAGGGAAACAAAAGCAGATTAAAAAGCAACTGAAGATGTTAGAGCTATGTTATCAGGACAGAATTCCCCTCTAATGCACATTGTGATGTTTACTGTGTGAAATAACTGCCTGCACTCTATGTGCTGCCGTGCTGGCATAGTCTGCAATGTTTTTTCAGAGTGAAGTTCTCCTTATCTAACTTTATTTTCAGTGTTTCCATGGGTGCTTTCTCATGCTCTGAGAGCAGAAAGGAATAAGCACACATGGAGCATGGTTCATCTCATCTGAAAATTATAACATGTTATTGGATTCACGCTCTGAATGTGATTTCTGTGTTTCTAGGAAAAAAAATCAGGCTGCTTGACTTGCAGTGGGGCCATGTGCACCATGGATGTGTCATTGCTCCTCTCAGGTTCAACATCACAACTAACCTAAACTTCTATATAGTCAGTGCAGAGATGACCACTCCAGTCCGTCAGGTACAGGGTGTAGCTTAGTCTAGACAAACTCTCTCTCCTGAGGGAAGCAGGATCTTCATGGAGGCCTAGTAGTAACTCAAATACCATCTATCTTTTGAAAGTAATAGGCAACAACAAATTATGTAGGAAAAAAACCCCACAGCTATGTGTGAAACACGTTCATTAGGCTTTATAAATGTCAAACACTTCAGAAAAACAGGAAGAAGCATGCAACTTAAGAATTAGAACATGGATCTTGACCTGCAAGAGGAGAATAAATGAGCTTCTCATCCATTTTCCTTTGGAAGAGACAGTACAGAGGTCTAAACAAAATGTAGTGTGAACAGGCAAAACCCTCACATGTTGTTTATTGCCAGTTCTGGTTTAGAGAATAAATATTTGTGTTGCTGTGTCTCTGAAGGCAGAGAAACCTAGTTTTTACCTGAAAGTGATGCACAAGCAACACTAAACCCTGTATTATTTATCATCCCCTGACTGGTTTCTTGGGACTGTCAATTCCTTCAAAGAGAGACAAGATTCTCCCCGATTACATCTTCAAGTCTCCTGCCACCCCACTGCCTGCTGCCCAGTTTTGTATGGTAGTGAAGAAAAATGTGTTAGCTCCTCTAGGGAAGCCACTGAGAATCACTCCCTGGAGTCCCAAATGCTGTTTGAGTTCATTGGTTTTATTCAGATACCTGAGGACAAAACAGAGCAGGCAGGTTTTCCTAGAGGGGTGCAAGCGGATCAACCGCTGTCGTGCATATTCTTGGGGTCCTAGGACTTGGAGTTACAGAATCAGATTGGAAAAGGCCTTTCGCTCAAGTCTCTAATCATTACCCCAACTGTCCCAAGGCCACCACTAAACCCTGGCCCTGAGCTCCAGATCTTCACGACTGGGAAACACAGCCAGGGATGGCAATTCAACCCCTCCCAGGGCAGCCTGTGCCAAGGCCTGAGGACCCTTTCCAGGGAGAGGTTTCTCCTCAGGGCCAACCTTACCTTCCCCTGGGGCAGCTTGAGGCCATCTTCTCTCGTCCTGAAGGCAGCTGTAGAGATGTGGCCTCACCAGTGTCCAGTAGAGAGGGACAGTCCCTTCCTTTCTGCTTTTCACTGCGGAACATCTGCCACAGCTCTGGCTGCTCTGCTTCAGTCCAGGGGGCTGTGATGGTTTGAGTGCTGCAATTTTGGATCTCGGTCCCCTAGTTCATCAGTTTAAAGTCTCTATCCTCTTGCTGGCCAGCCTGCGGCCAAACATTCCCCGGTCTCCTCTCCACAGAGGGGTTGCAGTCAGCAAAGACGCTCCCGTCGCCCTAGAAGCCAGACTCCTCGCGATGGCTCCAGCCCTGGGCTGGAAGGGGACCCGCACTCAGTCCTGGCTGCAGGAAAAGGTCACTTGGGCACCAAAGCTTTGCTGAAAACCCGCACAGAACCACCGGCCGGAGCCCAGGGTCGCTGTCCTGGGCCCTACCCCGCTTGGAGGGGACCCCGCGCTCGGCTGCTCCCCTGGGGTCGCCCCTCCTGCCTCTTCCCGCCTCCTGCCGCCGCCGCCGCGCTAGGCCCCGGCACCCATCCCCTCCGCGGCCGCTTCTCCTCGCCGACCTCCCCCCCCATTTCCTCCGGAGAGGTTTCTGGAAGAGGATCTCGAGTGACTTCAGGCTGCAGGTCTGAGTTTTATGAGTTTTTTTTTAATATAATTGATGGTTTTGACCGATTTCGGGCAGTCTTCACCCCTCGCCGCGTACCCTTCCTCCTCCGTGCCGGGGGCTATCGAAACCCGCAGATTTCTCGGAAACGGTGAATTTGCTAGGTTTTCTTACTAAAAACTACTTCATTAGTAGTAGAATGAAGCTTTGGGGATTTGAAATGTTAAAAAGAAGTGGAGTTTTACGAGCTTTTGCTAAAATCTGCAGCTTCTTCCCTTTTCCTGTCCTCTCACTGTGTAACGAGGTTAATTTTGGGATGCTGAAAGATCTAGGAACACTGGGAAAGACTTAAGAGAACTGGGAAAGACTCATGAGAACTGGAAAAGGCTTAAGAGAACTGTAAAAGTCTTAAAAAAACTGTGAAAGTTTTAAGAGAACTGGAAAAGGCTTGAGAGAATTGGAAAAGGCTTGAGAGAACTGGAAGAGGCTTAAGAGAACTGGAAAAGGCTTAAGAGAACTGGAAGAGGCTTAAGAGAAATAGACTATTCTAGCTGGAAATTTAAATTAAACAAAAAGCAGAAACTACTCGATTTGGTCAAATGAAATATCCTATGGGATATAGGAACGAAAGGTAAAAATCAAGCACAAATGCTCGTTAAAACGTGAACTAATCAGATTCTGGTTTGGAGGAGTTTTATTTCGCGTTTATTTTAAAAGATAAATGACATCTCTACTTCTTTGATTTCACGGAGTGATTTTTCTCAAAGCTCAGGGCAATTGGAGAGGCACAACTTTCTCATGTGAAAAACTTCATCCAACTTTCAGTACCTGTGGCTTCAGATATCTTTGACTTCTCTCAAAAAAGCCCCAAAGGGAAGGCTGCCAAGTGGGAAAGGTATAATCATAGATGCAGCAAACGGTTGCCAGGGGTCACCCGTAACCTCCTGAGAGCTGGAGGCTGCTGTTTGCAAGGTGCTCTGCTAGAAAACCCCTTTTGCTGCAGCAGGCTGGGCTCAGGGTGCATCTAATTAACTATTTGCTTATCAAAACTTGTGCTAAGGGGAGTGCTGTATCTTGATAATGTTGCTTCTCTGTCTGATCTGCCTCTGCACAGAACATAAATGATTTCTGGTCATGAATATCTTAGGCTCACTGAACTTTGGTTTTATTTTATTCCTGGAGCTACGCTGCTGCTGTTTCTCCTGGCAATACTCAGTCTCTTTTGGGTGAACCCCATGCCACAAGGAGCTGGCAAACTCTTCATGGTGTTTTGTACCATCGTATAATCTCTTGGTTTTAGGTTCTCCTGCAACAGAAACAGAAAAAAGCTGTAATAACCCAGATTCCAAAGCTAGAAGTAAAACAGCCGAATTCTGTTCTAACGCAGACTGGGACATCTGCTGTGGATAGAAAAGATGGATGTACTATGTCCTGTTGCGTCTGCTGTAGGGGAAGGCTTTTCTGTTATTCGCATATAATTTCTCCAGAGGGAAAAAACACCCAGTGTGTTTCTTTTCACTGTGTCACACAGCTCCAACAGCTCAGACAGTCCTGGGTTTTGTACTTGAAGGGTTGTTGTGACATCGCCTGAAGTGATCTCTTCATTTAATGTAGTTCATGCCTTGCTGTTATAATCCCCACAGTTACTCCTGAACATCAGCTGGTAAAAGCCAGGTTGTGCCTGGGGTAACGTGGCATCTGGCTTAGTGGTACCAGACAGCTCAGGGTATCATCAGCTCAGCGTTTATAAGGTCTCTGATATATGGCTCTGCTCCCCTTCCGCTACCAGAATACCACAGCAGGGCTTTATAGTTGCTCTTTCCATCTAGAATAGTTGTTCATGGTGCATTTGATGAGACATGGGCACTAACCCCAGTATTCTGCCTGGTTTATTGGTTGTACGTGGTGTAGAGCAGGAGTATTTACCTTTTACTTGCATTTTCAATAGAGAGTTTGGCTTAGAAGTCATGTTTAATGGTGCTCAGTGTGGTTGGGCTAGGTGCAGGTTCAGACTGGCATAGCCGACATCTGGGACAGAGTTGTTGTGGTGTCTGATACAGAATCAGGTTGGTAGTTGTGTGCGTCCTTCTCTTTTCTAGCAGAAGATACTTGGTTAATCCCACTTAAAACGCCTGGACAGCACAGGGATTGTTCTCTATAAAGTAAAATGATAAAGCATTACCATGCAGTTAATAATGCAGTAGGATTCCCTGTTGGAGTCTGGAAAGGGAGGAGAAAGAGGGAAGCTGAGAAAGGTGAAGAGGGCAGCTGTGAACAAAGAATGTGCTGAGAGAATTAACTTTTTCTCCTTGAATCGCTGAGCTTGCATCTTTTTGTTCAGTATTTTAAGAGAGCTTAGTTTTGCTTGTTGGAAGTGCAGCTTTCCAAATGCTGGGAGAACACTTGGATTGACCTCAATCTTTGGGACATCACTACATTGTCATATGAATCAAAATGCTTAGACAGTCGTTGACAGTGGGATTTGTGTGGGCAGTGTTCCCCTTGCCTTACATCCTCTAACAAAATAGGTTAAAACAACTGTGGGGTGGATAGACTGTGCACAGGAGAAAGCTGGTCCCTCTGACTTAGAAGAAGTAATTTTCTTGAGTTTCTGAGTCTGTCTGCAGGGTCTGTAGAGGTCTTGGAGGAGCAGATCTGTTATCAGTTGCCGTCTTGAGTATTGTGTGCATTTTGTGCCCCTTGCTTCAAGAAACAGGAGCGGGTCCAGAGGAGCAATGAGGCTGGGGAAGGGACTGGAGGGAAAGGCTGATGAGGAGAGGCTGAGGGAGCTGGGGGTGTTGAGCCTGGAGAAGAGGAGACTCAGGGGGGCCTTATCACTCTCTATAACTACCTGAAGGGAAGTTACAGATAGTTGGAGGTCAAACTCTTCTCCCAGGCAACTAGAGCCACGATGAGAGGGCAGAGACTGAAGCTGCTAGGGGAGGGTTAGGTTGGATGTTAGGAAGCCCTTCCTCAGGGAAAGGGTGCTCAGAGCCTGGACTGGACTGCCCAGGGCAGTGATGGAGTCCCCGTGTCTGGAGGTGTTGAAGGACAGCCTGGCTGTGGCCCTTGGTGCCTTGGTCTGGCTGATGGGGTGATGTTAGGTCCTGAGCTGGGCTGGATGAACTCAGAGGGCTTTTCCAGCCTTCTGTGTCACTGTGGGTTCCACTTAGAAGAAGTACAAGAGATACAGAGCATGCCTCTGTGTGGCCAGGTACATTTCACACCAGTCCAAAGTGATGGGAAGAAGTATTCCTGTTCCCACTGCTCTCTTGCCTCATGCCCTCTTCTCATCTCCCTTTCTCCTGTACCAAAACAGGATCCTTTATGTATAGCTTTGATCTTTCAGTAAATCCAGATAGGTCTCCAAACAGCTATCAAAGAAACAGGGAGAATGACATGAGCATGTGCAACTGCTCATCAGGAAACAAAGCTGTTCCCTGTTTTCACATCTCCACGGAGTAATAAATGTCATGTGGAACAAAGATAATATTTATGGCAACATAAAAACCAGGGTAAAATGTCCTAAAACAATACATGTGTTTTTAAATTGACACAGGCTTGTACTTCAGCAAGCACACTTCAGCATGTGCACATTTGCACACATTTGCATGTGTGCATCCCTCACCCTCCGCTGTACTTCCTGGAGACAAACTTGGTGCAGCTCTGACCCAGGGCAATGCAGCTCTTCTCCCGAGTCAAAAAATACTGCAACACTCATCTGGTTAGAAATAGGAGGTGAAAGTCACACAGCCTGTACTTCAGCTCAAGCTTTTGTTTCTTCCTAATGCCTGGTCTGTCAAAATTGCCCTAATTCACTATTTTTGCATGGTGAAACAAGCTCGCAGTCAATTTATAGAACACACAGATATGGATGCCGAGTTGGGATAATTAATCTTGGCTATTTTAGACGTTTTGAGGCTTCATTAGTGACCTGCAAGCCTCGGAAAAATAGGCCACTTGATCAGTGAGAGCTGAGATAATCGTTACTGAGATGGAAACTTTCCATCAAGAGCTCTTCAGTTAGCTTGCTGTTAATTGCTTCCTCGCTGGTGTTGGAAAAAGGAAGTGCATTTAGCCACAAACGGCAAAGAAGTGGCAGTTTGCACAAAGCTTGTGTAAGTTCTCTGAGATTTGGCTGCAGAAGATTAAAGGGAGGACAGTACTTGTTGGTCTCAGTGAGTTCATTGAGCACCAGTGACCATCTAGTGCAAATAACACACGTCTGGAATGCAGGCTCAACATTCCCTCATGGCTGTGTGGGACAAAGGTAGGAGCAGCTGACATTAGAGAGAAGTTGTTGCTCTTTATTCCATTTATTACCATTGGGTGTAGGGTTTAAGAAGCAGCCGATTGTGTTGCAAATAGGGTTTAAGGAGCAGGTCGTGGTGTTGGGTGTCCGGTTGAAGGAGCAGCTCATCATTTTTGGGGTAAGGTTTAAGAAGTAGCTCATCATGTGGGGTTTAGGGTTTAAGAAGCAGCTCATACAAAGCTGTTAGGCAGCATCAGTTCACATTGGCTCCTCAGGTGCACTATTTTACTTCTAAAAACCCAAACGGGTTAGAAGACTGATACCCTACCTTAGTGTTATAATTGTGAGGCTAATTGGCTGCATATCCCCATGTTGCAATAAGCATTCGATAGCAGATGGTGCCTTGATGTCTCATTTTTCAAGAATACACTAGACTGCGTTCACTCCTGTGCTGCTGAATATCATAAATAATTGCCACCAAAGGAGTTGGCAGATTAAACTCATCTACTCTGACGTGCATTTCAGTACAATTTTAACTGGTTCCTACCTATTCATTTCTTACATCTCTACCTTCTCTTTTGACCTTCCAGTACCTGAAGACAGTCTCCATGAAGTCAGGGGAAGGTCTATTCCAAAGGGTTTGTATGGAAGGGACAGGGAACACTGGTTTCAAGCTGGGAAAGGAGAGATTTAGGCTGGAGATGAGAAAAAAGCTCTTCAGTGTGATGGCTGAAGTGGGTTGCCTGGGAAGGTGGTGGAAGCCCCATCCCTGGAGTCACTGAAGGTCAGGCTGAAGGTGTAGACACTTCACTTTAAATGGTAAAGCTCTCCAGCCATTGCCAACCAAAGCTAGAAGTGAGTGGACCTATTTCTTGTTAATTATTTCTCATGGCTCCATTTATTTTAACATTCCTGCATTAACTTCTTGAAGACACAGTTACCTGAGTCATGTTTATTTGCCCCAGTGACTGAACTGATAGCTACACAGCTGCCTTCTATGACTTGGAAGTTCCTAGGTACCAAAGATCAGACCAGAAATCAGATTGATTTAATTCTTCTATGAAAAAATCTTTGTACTTCTTTTTCTTGGCAAAGGAAACAACCCCAAGATTTAAAATCTCTCCATGGAGCAACAACGGAGTCTTAAATCTTAATTTAAGTTTTAATCTCATATTGAATGATTCAGTGAAATTATGTTTTATTATATTCATATTAATTATAGGGTGGAAAGTATTACAGCAGGTGTGAGATGCATTGGCCTCAACAGATACTTTGATTTGTGTCAGAGTCCTGGCAGGGGCTGCCCAGGGGGGTTGTGGAGGCTCCTTCTCTGGAATCATTTCAAACCCACCTGGCCTGTTCCTGTGCGACTGGATCTAGGGGATCCTGCTGTTGCAGGGGGATTGAACTGGATGGTCATTCGAGGTCCCTTCCAATCCTAACACTCTGTGATTCTGTGATTTATAGAATAACTCCAGGTAGGAGTGAACCTCTGGAGGTCTCCAGTCCAGCCGAGTGCTCAAAGTAACATCAGCTCAGTGATCACACCAAGTTGCTCAGGTCTTTCTTCAAGTCTGATCTTCAAAACCTAACAAGCACAATGTCCCTGGACAACCAGCTTAAATGATTGACTGCCCTTTTCTAGTCTGCACCCGGCCTAAAACCCTTTTGAGTTTCCTTCTGGAAGGAGAAGGAATCTGGATACCTGTCATAACCAACTAAACCCTCGTGTTCCAGGGAGATTAAAATTAGACCTTGTGCTGTCAGGGGTAACTAAGATGGCCCAGCAGGTGAAGCTTTTTTCAGAAGAGCCAGCTAGGATTGCTCAGCTCCTTCAGCTTAGAGAAATGAATGCTGAGAATGAGCTGATTGCTCCATGTTGATTCATCAGGAGAATAAACACAGGGGAGAGAAGATCTACTGAATTTAAAGAAGAAATTTAATATCAGCGTGAGGACAAACTGTGAATAAACTTGGGATGGAAATGAAGAGGGTTTTAATTATCGTAAGCTTTTCTTGAGCAGATTTCCATTTGAAATAGTAGAGGTAAAGACAGTTGTTTTTAAAAAGCTTGTCATGCTTTATGAAAGACTTGTGTGTCTCGCCTGCAGTTGACTGGATCTGGTAAAAGATTTCCTGTTTGAGATTCTTACTTCAGCTATCGACCTTTCCCTGAGTCTCTTAAGGCCTCAGAAATGCTAAAACCGTTCAAATTTGTTTAATCTTGTTCTTGTGAGAGCAGCTCCTCCATCTGTAAAGAAGATGTGATTTAACTGGGATGAGCCTCTGCAACCCTTAGGATCATTAAGAAGAATCAGTTAAATTGAAAACCCATCCTGAGACTCTTTTTTTAAGCAACATCAGACAGTTGGGTTCCCATTAATACTCACAGGGAGGAGTTAGTACTAACATACTACCAGGTTAACTGCTTGCCTGCTCTTAGTGCACTGTGTCATGAGTTTCTTGCTGGAGTATCCAAAACTTCGGTGGTGGTAGAACCAGAGTGATGTGTAAAGAGCTACTGTCCTCCACAATCTGTAGTACTACTCAGGTCTGAGAATTCCCTGAGTAAAGCTGGATTATTTTACTCTACCTCCCTCACTTTTGCACTCATTTATGCCCTGAAGAAATTGCAGCTTTCACATTACATTGGTGTAGTTTCGTTGAATGAGCAGGTTCTATGTGAGGAGTAGAAGCATCTCTAATGGAGTTACACGTGCCTGCAAATGTATTCATACAGCACATGTCTGATTGAGTAATGAACTATCTGGGAAGGGAAGGAGTGGCATTTTCATCACCAGAGCAAATGACAATACCTGGAGGGTAGAGCCTGGCTGTGGCCCTTGGTGCCCTAGTCTGGCTGCTGGGGTGATGTTGCGTCCTGGGCTGGGCTGGAGGAGCCCTTTTCCAGCCTCATAACTGTGATTCTGTAGTCGCTGTTAGAGAACAGTGATGTCCAGGCTCTCAGCTCCTAAGGTGGTTTTTTATCTGCTGATTTCCCCTTCAATTCTCTGGCTACCTGGAGAGAAACTTAAGTGCTGGATGGTTTTACAGCAGACTGTTTGGCTTTGCCCTTATATTGTCTAGAGCCAGAGAGAATTTGGCATTAAACAGAAGTGATACGATTTCACTGTTGTTTGACTCAACCGTTTTAATCAAACAGACTATTTCAGGCCATTACCCAGCAATTTAAGTTGTCCAAACTTGTAACCTTCACAGATATATTTCTGGCCTCTCCTAATAGTGAAACAAACAAAGATGAGACCTACATACTACTTGAGCAACCTGGTCTAGTGGGAGGTGTCCCTGCCAGGCAATACTGAGGGTCCTGGAGTCCCTCATCATCCGGGTTGAATGGTGTGATGGGGCTAGAAGTGAAGATAGCATTAACTGGGTCTGTGCTGTGGTTTGCACCTGTCCTTCAGAGAGAGACCTTGGCTCATGTTATCAGCCATTTTCCCCAGGACATTTCAAGCTGAAATAGGAAGGTTGTGATGATATCCCACAATGTACTTTTACTTTGAGGGACAGCGGGCTCCATCTGCCTAAGTGGGAAGAGTGATTATGATTCATTTCAGTGCCAGCTGATGATAAAGTGCTTGCAAGAGGTAAATGATGACCTTGTTTGGAAAGCAGCGGTGGAAGATGTGTTCCCAGACTGCTCAATCTAATTCTAATATACTGGGTTCTAATGGGTTGGTCATTATTCTATCGTCATTTTCTTTATCTACTCTCTATTAAAATTCAGAATGGTTTTTGTGAGGCTGTAGGTGGCAGGAATGTTTTTACTTCCATGGCATCCTTCAGGTTTGCTGTAATATTACCAAGACAGAGCCTTGTGGCCTTTTTCCTGGGTGTAATGGTAGATGAGCAAGTGAGTAAACTTACACGTTCTGGTATATAGCTGAGTGAGGCTCTGTTTTTCCCATCATTTCTGTGTTGCCTTATTCTGTACTACTGAGTCTTACGTTTATTTTCCACTTGCACAGACATGAGAGATAGGGATTGACTGGTCCTCCTAAACCCATTCAGCACAACTGCACCAGAGTGGAAAATGCAGTCCAAGAGGACTCTTGACTGCATGAATTGACCTCATGTAGGGTTTTTGAATAGACTGGAGAGTCTCTCTGTCTTGGTTCTGAGGGAATTCTGGAGAACAAGAGAAACAGCTGAGAGAGCTGGGGCTGGTTGTTCTGGAGGAAGGGAGGCTGAAGGGAGACTTATTGCTGACTGTAGCTGCCTGAAAGCAGGGTGTATAAAGGTGGAGGTTGGTCTCTTCTTGCAAGGAACAAGTGACAGGACAAGAGGAAATGGCCTCAAGCTGCCACAGGGGAAGTTTGTGTTGGACATGTGAGGAAACTTCCTCCTGGAAAGGGTTCTCAGGCCTTGGCAGAGGCTGCTCAGGGAGGGGATTGAATCGCTACCCCCGGCCGTGTTTCCTGGTTGTGGAGATCTGGAGCTCAGGGACAGGGTGTAGTGGTGGCATGGGACAGCTGGGGTAATGGCTGCACTCAGGGATCTTGAAGGCCTGTTCCACCCTGAACACTTCTATGATTCTATGAATCATAAGAAGCAGCAAATAACTACCAGCTTGTCCCAAGGAATTTGAGCCATCCTTGCTGTTTCCTAGCCCACCTATTAATTTTCATCAAGTGAAAAAAGGGGCATAAATAACACAATTAGAACGAATGCTATGGTAATCTGCCATCCCTGAGCTCCCGTTTAATTGCTTGAAGAGTGATGCGTTTGGATCTGATACTTATTTACTGGGGATGATTGCTTAGCCACTTACCGTATTAATATTGACAGATGTCCCGGAGAGATAATAACTGAAAGCCTATCAGTTGTTTG
The DNA here is from genome assembly GCA_013397515.1 of Upupa epops. Taxonomy (NCBI): domain Eukaryota; kingdom Metazoa; phylum Chordata; class Aves; order Bucerotiformes; family Upupidae; genus Upupa; species Upupa epops. Next base: position 71,907 of record VZRI01005997.1, read on the forward strand.
CAGTCATTGCATGGGAGCACATCACGCTCCTTAATATATGGTGACTTCCACATTTAGCTTCTCTCTGGCAAAGAGGAGAGCAGCGGGAGAGACTTTTCCAGAGTTTTATTTCCCTCAAATCGATGTAAAATGACGTGGAAATAAATTTGCTTTCTTACAATGACAAAGGTAATGATTTATTCTGCTTGTGGGGGGAAAAAATATTCAGTTAAAGAGTAGTTTCTTATAAAATAGGTGACTCCGAGTGGTTTTGGAAATGCTTTTGAACGCTAATTATGAAGGGAGCTCTCGTGGTATGAAAAGCAGAGATTGAGGGCGTGCATGTTTTTCAGCAGAATTTCCCTCCTAAAAATTCATGGGGGAAAAAGAAAGAAAACAAAGAGTGATCAACTCATTCATTCCATCCCTACAGGGAGTGCTGTGCTCTGCCATTATACATTCCAAAGCATTTTCTGGTCTAGATATGGAAATACTAAGTGATTAATCTCCACAACTGCCCTTGACTGGTTTTCTCACTCCCATACGTGTGAAGAATTTTCAATACTTATTTTTAAACGTGGAGGAAATGCAAACGCTACCAACAGTAGTAAAAAAAATCCTGTGGAAGAAGGGAGTGTTTAATGATTTTTTTTTAGGATTGTGAAAGAAAAATGTAGTTAACAGGGTTTAATTAGCTGGGAGTTGTCTCTGCTGGACCTTTTTCCTCGATCTCTCTCTGCAGTTTGCACCAAAATACTCCTTTACTGCAGCATAAAGCTGAAGATCACCTTGTTAAAAGCAAACCCTTTATACAGAGAAACCAAGATTCATGTGATTTTAGAACTGCTATCCAGCTAACAGCATCCCTGACACACACCCTAATCCCTGAGGGCCCTCTTCATCTCGAGGAGCACGACAGCACCTTGACTCCTCTCAGGGGGAAGAGCTCATCTAGCGAAGCTGCTCCCTCTGGGCTCTGGGGTTTGTTTCCTGTTGTTATATCAGAATTGTTTCAACAGCAGGGTGTTACGAGGATGTCTGAGTTTGTACGGCATCTCTAAAACTGTCATTTCTTTTTCGTGTTCCTCATAAATAAAGGTGCTCAGCAGGACTGACAGGCGTATGGGGCGTACATGGGAAAGCAACACTGAGCTGAAAGCCTGGAGCTATTATCCGCTCATACTGACTTTAACTAATGATGTCAAATTAGATTAAATAATAATTTGAATAAAATTATGCATAAAATTACGAACAAAATTAATAGCAAAAATTAAATATTAAAAAATAAATAAAATTGTAACTATGATCTCTAATTCCTCACTGCTGCTGAATCCTTTCAGCTCAGGTTTCAGGCTCCTGCCCCCCCTGCTGCATGATGTGCAAATAAAAAGCTTCACTTGCTGAATAATTTGTTCACACGCTGGCCCAGTCCTTCTTTCCATCTCCTTCCTTGATAGCTTCTCTGGTGCAGTTACCCATTCACAGCTCAATAGATTAGTCCACTGGATGTAGGCTTCCTCGAGAGAACAGCACTTGACTGTAGTGCAGGGTCCTACCCTTTAGCCGCAAGAACCCCCTGCAGCTACAGACTGGGGGATGAGTGGCTGGAGAGCAGCCTGGCACAGAGGGACCTGGCAGCACTGGGTGACAACCGGCTGAACAGGAGCCAGCAGGGTGCCCAGGTGGCACCAAAGGCCAAGGGCATCCTGGCTGGGATCAGCACTGGTGTGGCCAGCAGGACTGGGGATGTCATTCTCCCCCTGTTCTGGGCACTGAGGAGGCTTCCCCTCAACTCGTATTTCTTGTTACACTGTGATGGTTTGCACTTCTCAGTGAATATTTCAGTCTCCCAGAAGAACTGTTTAGGGTAAAGCTGAGCTCAGATAGTGAGATTTACTGCCTGTTTAAAGTAGAGGAAGAAGGAAGATGAGAGTGTGAGATAGAATTGGTTTTACACTTATTCCTGATATTTTGTTCATATTTGAGGCTAAATGTCTGTTTTAAGGTTTTATATTGGGTAGCTGTGTGAGATAATAGAGAAATATAGGAAATACTTGGGAGTGATGTTCCTCCTGTAAGTAACTACTGAACTGAAGTGATTCTCACTTTAGGAGGAGAAGGATTTGAGCCCATGCTTGCTGTTTGTTTTCTTCCCTGCTATTAATTTTCCTAGCAAAAATGGGCATAAATAGCCTGGCACGGTATCATTATTAACCAGGAGCTGCTCCTGATGTCAATTGCTTTTCAAGAAGGTAAAGTAATGCCAGGTAGAAAGAAGCCAATACTGTTCTAAGAAAGGCTTTAAGTATTTTTTTTAATTCAGGGTAGAGAGGGCGCTTGAGGCTGCTATAAATTCCATTGGAATCACTGCAGAGAATTCTTCCAGGCAAAACAAGGGCAGTGTAGAGTCTGGCATCTGGGCAAGTACAGAGACCAGGTTGGGGACTGACTCAAAGGAGAGCAGTGTAGGAGAAAGGGACCTGAGGGTCCTGATGGCCAGCAGGAGCCAGCAGTGGGGAAGACCAGTAGCATCCTGGGGTAGATTAGAAGGGAGGTGGTTAGGAGGCCAAGAGAGGTTCTCCACCCCGTCTGCTCTGCCCTGGGGAGGCCACATCTGAAATCTTGTGTCCAGTTCTGGGCCCCTCAGTTCCAGAAGGACACAGAGCTGCTGGGATGAGTCCAGCATAGAGCCATAAGGATGATGAAGGGAGGGGACCATCTCCCTGATTAGAAAAGGCTGAGGGAGCTGGGTCTCTTGAGCTTGGAAAAAAGGAGCCTGAGGGGAGACTCCATGAATGCTGATCAAGATGGACAGGGTGGGTGTCAAGAGGAAGGAACCAGGCTCTGCTTAGTGGCACCCAGTGGTAGGACAAGGGGCACTGGGTGTCAGCTGGAACAGGGAAGGTTCCACATAAAGAGGAGAAGAAACTTCTCCAGAGCCCTGGAAAGGGCTGCCCAGGGGGGTTGTGGAGTCTCCTTCTCTGGAGACGTTTCAAACCCACCTGGGCTGTTCCTGTGTGACTGGATCTAGGGGCTCCTGCTGTGGCAGGGGGATTGGACTGGATGATCTTTCGGTGTCCCTTCCAATCCGTAACATTCTGTGATTAATAAATCAGTTTCCAGCCCCTTTTCCACTTTTCTTCCTCGTTACGAAGAAGAACTGGTAAGTTTAACACTGAAATATTTCTGTTCCCTCTTGCATTATCCGTGCCTCTCCTTTCTTAAGGCTTTGCTTAGGTTTTTCTTTGGTTGGTTGCTTTTTAAAGTGAATAGTCTGTTTCAAGTCAAGAAATCAATTCCAAGGTAAATCCGGGGCAGGGGACTAACAGGAAGAGAAAAAAAACACAGTTAATCTGAATATTTACCTTTGATACTGACAAGTGAAGTGCTGAGATAAGCAACGTTTACTAACACTGGTAGGCTTGTGCTAAATATTTGGGTGATGGGAAAGACCTTCATTTGCTCAGTCTGTTCTGGTAAACTCAGTGTTTCCATGAAAACAAAGCCTACCCTTTGCTGCTAGGAGCCTTCTTGCTCTTTCTTCCTACTGATTTTCTTTTAATTGGTAGCAAGTGATTGCAGAGCTGATTCCATTGTTAGCAGTCATGGATTGGAATGAATGGAAGGATTCCATTGCGTCACCTAAATCTTTCCTAAGTGTTAGGTTTGAGCTCTGCATGAAGGGGTCTTGGTTCTTACTAGTTTCCAAGCAGGTCAGTCAGTCCTATAAGCAGATCTGTTAAAACAAGTACTAGACAAACAAGACCATCAGCATTTAAGGCTTTTGTGTCCATGACCTTCACTCTGTGATCCCAGGATTGCTCACTTGACCCTCTCCACAGATGACTGCAGAGAAAGCAGATGTTAAACCCTTTATGTCAGAACCAAGGTGACTTAACAGCAAGTTTGGTAATGGCTTAACTTTCCTTCCTGTGCCTCAGAGACTGAGGACTAGGGTGCATCACATTCAGGGGAGGATTAATGGTTGTTCAGAATGCTGACATGCATCCCAACTCCCTTCCTTTCCCCCTCCCGTTGAGTTCTAGAGAGATCAGTGTCCCCATTCTTCGAAAGGAGGCCAATCTGTTTAAATAATAAGCAGTGGGAAATGAGTTTATGAGTCAAAATCAAGTTTGGAACCTGTGCTGGGGAGCCAAAAGCTGATTAGATAGATCCTTAACAGGAAATATTGCCATAGAAACTGAGGGGATCCTTGCTGGTGGTTAGAAGCATAGAGCCAGGACTTAGCTGATTTTTTTGGGGGCCTTTTTATTATTATAAAATCCTTGCGGTTTCAGCAGAAGCAATATCTATAATCCCTAGAGATTTATGCCTTTATTTTAAATTTCATCCTTCCTGATGTACTAACCTCTTTAAACTTCCCCTGGCCTGCCAGCAGCATTCGAACTTCAATTCACTACTTCATCATAATAAAACTTATTTCAAGGTACATTAGGCTTCTCCAGGCAGAGCACTAATATGAGATGTTTGTTTCAAACAAACAAACAAATGAAAAAAACCCCGACCCCCCTCCCTTCAAAATGTGGTGATGGGGGAGTTGTCTCATTCAACGCTTGGTAAACTGAGACTGCCTCAAAATCTCCGCTGTTATTAACTGGGTTGTGCTCTGCCTTCTGCTTGAAAGAGGGGTAAGAAAGGGATTGGTGCAGTTGTAATGACAAATTTGAGGGGAGAAAAGTACCTCAAGAAAAACAGTTCCAGAAATAAGAAAAAGGGAACAGCCTGAGCCCACCTGGCAGTTTATAGTTACTCTCCTGGTAGCTGCAGCAGCACGTGGTGGAGATACTCTCTGTGAGCTGATACCTCCTTTCTGCCTTTGCTTTTTATGGAATTGTCCTGTGGGATCAGATCCCAGGCCAGCCATGGTGAAACTGGGAGGGCACAAGCTGGGTGTGGAATCTCCTTCTCTGGATATGCTTCAAACCCGCCTGGCCTGTTCCTGTGCGACTGGATCTAGGGGATCCTGCTGTGGGAGGGGAATTGGACTGGATGATCTTTTGAGATCATCCCTAACACTCTGTGATTCAGTGATTCTGTGCAGGATGGACACCTGAGAGCAGAGGCTGGGTTTCTTGTCAGTCCTTTATTCTTAGTTGCTCATTTGAAATAGCCTGTTATGCTTGCCTGTGGGATTTCTGATTCTGTATCACACTGGAATCCTGTTCTGGAATAGAACTCCACTTTCATACCCATTGATGTGACACTCACAACCTGCATCAGGCCAAGAAAGAGTGAGAAATGGGACTGCTTCCCAGGCGATGGCATACTGGTATTGTGGAGTAATAGAGGAGAAAGAGGTAAACTCATCCATAATCTACTGATGGGGAGGTGCTTTGCCTCCCCTATCTGTGAGAAGCAATCTCAGTGTTGCTCTATAGCAAACCAGAGATATCCACAAGTCCATTTTAATTGAAGGTTTATGTGCCTCGTTTCCTCTGCCCTCTGTGCTCACAGCAAAACTCCTTTCAACTCTCTGAGCTGTGAACTCTGTTCCCACAGATGCCGACCGCAGCTTTGCTGTGGTTCTTCTTCAGAAACCATGGTGGTTTAATTTTTTCTCCTTCCCTGTTTTTCTCTAACCCCGTGCAGTGCTCTGAAGGTTCTTCTTTCAGCTTCCTAAAGAGGTTTCTCTATTCCTCTCTTTCTCTCCCCTGCATTGAGATAAACGTGAGTGGCAGCCAGTCGAGGGGATTAAAATGGGGAGAAAATAACTTCAGATCAAATATTTAGCCGGTATCTTTTCTCCTAGATAATCAGCAGGAGATGTGAATACGGGGGTTTGGGTAAGTCACTGCTCAGCAAACCGGCTGCTTTTGATTGCAGAGTGACTGTAAAAATGTTAATAACAGGTAGCAGCTAGGGACTGCACTTCAAACAGAAGAATCAAACCCTGGCAATGGCTGACTGCGAGCAGTACAGATTAAAAAGTTGCTATTTTTAATTGAAACTTGTGTTCAAAAAGGGGTTTACTTTGCTGTTGGTAGCGTGATTTGTTGTATGAGCTGCCCAGAGGAGCCCAGGGCAGGAATTGTCCCCCTATACTGAGCACTGGTGAGACCTCACTTCAAATCCAGGGGGTCAGTTTTGGGACCATCACTGCCAGAAGGACACTGAGGAACTGGAGTTAGTGTGTCCAGAGAAGGGGAAAGATCTGGAGTGGTGAGGAACTGGGGTGGGTTAACTGGAAAAAAGGAGGCTCAGGAGAGACCGTCTTGCTCTTGACTGCTTCCTGAAAGAAGGATGGAGTAAGGTGGGGGACAGGTAATAACAAAGATTTCCTCTGAAGGGAAAAAAATACCACTGTGGGTCGTGAATAGTGTGCATGCTGAAATGTGGGGAGTAATTCTGTCACTTCTTTGTGACAGTAAACATCAGACAGTGCCTTAAAAATGGGTGTAAATCTAAAGGAAGTCTTTTACTTGAGTATTCAGGTGGTTGAATCCTGACTGTGAACTGTTTCAGATAGTTTTGGTTATAAAACATCAAACTAGGGCTAAGTTAGTTGTTTTCTGTGTGGTTTCTGATTGCAGTCTCATCCAAATACATCAGCTAGGGCCAGTAGAAGTGTCTTCCCAGTGCTCTTCAGCAACAGTAGCCTCTGCTGTCATAGAAACGGGATGATTTAGGTTGGAAGGGGCCTCAGAGATCATGCTGTTTCCCTCATGTATCCTCTGCTCCTGTCCCTCAGCCTCCATACTGTATAGAATCACAGAATGATGGAGGCTGGAAAAGCCCTCTGAGATCGTCCAGCCCAGCCTAGGACCTAACATCACCCAATCAGCCAGACCAGGGTACCAAAGGCCACAGCTCGGCTGTCCTTCAACACCTCCAGGGATGGGGACTCCATCACTGCCCTGGGCAGTCCAGTCCAGGCTCTGAGCACCCTTTCCCTGAGGAGGGGCTTCCTAACAGCCAACCTAACCCTCCTCTGGCAGCTTCGGCCAATGTCCTTGCCCTGTCACTAGCTGCCAAAGCTTGCATGTCACCACAGTGAGAGGAAGGTACAAATGAAGAAGTGCCATTCACACAACTGGTGCCTCCCCACGGTTGTTGTCTTAACATTAGCAGCACCTTTCCTATCAAAGAAAATTTGACTGCTTACTGTAGAGATGATGGAGAGGCCAAAGGGAGCTTGTTCCAAGAGGGGAGACTCATGGAGAGCTGCAGGCTGCTGCATCAATGACAATTTCCTTTACACAATTTCAGGCCACACAGTAAAGTGGATTAAGCAACTCGGCCATCAACGGATGCTCTGTCAAATCCACAAGCTGTCAGCAGTTCCTGTGCTTCAGCTGGGCTGAACAGAGGGGGAATTGATGGCAGATCAATACTTCTCAATTGCCATATGCAATACTGCCTAACACCCAACAGCCAGGGCCTTTGTGATTGGCCTCAGCTTTGAGGGAAGCAGAGGGGATGCACCTTTCTGAAAAGAGGTTCTGATCACCCCTGCGTGGCAATTAAATGGTTCCTTTCCTACTTGGCACCCTCTATGTATGAGAAAGGGATTGCTCTCTACTAATAGATTGTCATCACAAGCGTAGATGGAGGAATAGGAGTAGAGACTTCACCACTGCCCTGGGCAGTCCAGTCCAGGCTCTGAGCACCCTTTTCATCAGGAAGGGCTTCCTAACATCCAATCTAGCCCTCCCCTGGCAGCTTCAAGCCCTGCCCTCTCATTCTCATGGTAGTTGCCTGGGAGAACAGCCTGACCCCCACCTGACTGCAGCCTCCCTCCATGTGAGATTCCTGTGTTCCTTTACTATCACAGCTGGTTTCTCTTGGGGTAGTATCTATAGCTCCATTCCCGTGTGTGTTTGCATCCTAATCTACATGAATTAAGCAGAGCATCGGTCAGAAGTTGTTTTCACACCACAGCATTAATGGCCTTCTGGCTCTTCTACCTCAAAACTCTGGTGATCAGGTGCAAAGAAAAGCTTCTCCCTATTTTCTGCTGTCACTTGTTTAATCAGAATGCTGATTTATTATCAAGCCACGTTTTACCTAATCTGAGTTACCCTCATCAGCCAATGGAAGATATTCTGCTCTTTTTCTGCTTTTTTTTGTGGCAGAAAATACAGTAAAGACAAAGTGGCTGTCACAGCCGTAGCGAGCACATCATGAAAATGTGTCTGAACGATGGTTCTGCATCTATCGGCTGAAATTTATACGGACACCAAGATTTTATTGACCTGGTTCACTGTGTTATCGGAAGCAATTTATTGTGGTTTCTGTGCAAGCGATAAATGCGCTGCATTCACACTGGAGTACCAGTATATCCCATGTAAGCCCTAACGTATACATCAGATAAGAGTTGTTGATATATAGCTTCCCATTTCTCATAGCTCTGCTCTGTTACTACAGAGTGCCCTAAATTTGTGGGGTTTTTCCCTCTGTTTTTCTCACCGCTGTATATTTGATTTGTCACAGAATCATCCTGGTTGGAAAGGACCTCCTAGGTCCCTGAGTCCAACCACCCCCTCACCGACAGAACACCTCAGTCCCCGAGAGACTGACAAACACAACCTGACCCCCTCCCTGCACCCACTCGAGCAGGGTGTGAAGCACCGTGGCTACACGGTTCTTCAACGCCTCCAGGCATGGGGACTCCACCCCCTCCCTGGGAGGGCCCTGCCAGTGCCCAAGCACTCCCTCTGTAAAAAATTTCTTCCTAGGATCCAATCTAAACCGTCCATGCCTCAACCACAGACCATAGATGGGGCTTTGAGCAGTCTGGTCTAGAGTGGGGTGTCCATACTCATGGCAGGTTCTATGAATCTTTGCAGTGCCCCTGCTGCTGTCATTAGTCACCAAGGAGAAGAGGCCAACAGCCACCCCTCCACAACCTCCCTTTAGGGANGCTTTTCCTGATCCAGGCCAGGATGCTGTTGGCCTTCTTGGCCACCTGGGCACCCTGCTGGCTCCGATGAAGCTGGCTGTCTCCCAACACCCCCAGGTCCTTTTCTGCTGGGCAGCTCTCAGCCCCTCATCCCCCAGCGTGCAGCAGTGCCTGGGGCTGTTGTGACCCCAATGGAGGACCCAAGACTTGTCATCTTGCCTCCTGTCTCCTAGGGATTTATGTTGATTGGAGCCATACACCTGCATGGGCTTTTGCATAACCAGCCCTGATCAGCCACTGTAAGATACGAGAGATAAATATTTTGTGTTATTCCAGCTTGTTATTTCCAGTGCAAAAACAGCTCTAATGACCTTGCACTTAGGTAGCCCTTTAAATGATGGATATTAGGCTGCAGTTCTACCTCTGAGGATCCCAACCTGGAAATTGCACACGATGCAGCTCCCCTGTCCGCTTCGATTTACTTCGTTCATTGTAAAAGAATAGGAGGAGAAGGGAAACAAACTGAACCCCAAAGGGTTACAGATACCAGCACTTGAAGCAGAAGTCTTTGAACTCTCTTATAATTTCACTAAATGTGAGAACTACTCAGGAGATCTATCTGTAATTTGCATATCAGTGACAAGGGACCTGCTTTTATGCTTCACACCAAAGTGAAGTAAAACTTAGATGTGAAAGCTTCTGAAAGCAAGAACAACACACCATGAACTGCCTTTGGAGGTACAGAGAGAAGGCATCACCACAATTCACCAGGTTGATAAATCTGAGAAACAATTCAGAGTGAAGCCATGCTTTTGCTGGGACACTGTGGTGTGAAGATGCTGTGGTGGTACTGCTCAGCCTTAACTCTTAAGCAGTGAAGTTGGTGGCTGCAGCTCTATAACAGCAATTAAGCACTATGGTAATTTTATTTTATATCATCATTGTGATAGCTTCAATTTTATATCATCATTATAATATAAATTATTTTATATCAGCATTATTATATAATTTATTTTATAGAATCATAGAATCCTGATGGCTGGAAAGGACCTCCAGGATCACCAGGTCCAACCCTCATCCCAACAGCTCCTTAACCTTTAGACCATGGCCTCACGTGCTCTAGCAACTCTCCTTTTAAACATCTCCCAGGATGGGAACTCTGCTACCTCCCTGGGCAGCTTGTTCCAGTGCCTGAGCAATCTCTCAGCAAAGAGCTTCTTCCTAAGATCCGATCTAACCCTCCCCTGGCACAGTTTGAGGCCTCCAGAGAAGGAGACTCCTCAGTCCTCCTGGGCAGCCCCTTCCAGGGCTCTGGCACCCTCACTGGGAAGAAGTTGCTTCTGCTCTTGATGGGGAACCTTCTCTGTTCCAGCTGATAGCTGGTGACCCTTGTCCTAGCATTGGATGCCCGTGAGCAGAACCTTGCTTCTTCCTCCTGACACCTGTCCTTTCCATCTTGATGAACAGTCATGGGGTCACCCCTCAGGCTCCTTTTCTCCAAGCTCAAGAGACCCA
>VZRI01005998.1:0-14568 GCA_013397515.1 Upupa epops
TGATTCCTTGGTTCTGTGAGTCTAAGACCTCCAGCCTAACAGTTAGCACCACCTTCTGCAGGGGATGGACTGATGAGTGGCCACTGGCAGGGAAAATGACAGAGAGTCAGGGATGGGAAGGGGCCTCAGCAGAGCATCCAGTCCACCCCCCCTGCCACAGCAGGAGCCCCCAGAGCCAGGGGCACAGGAACAGCCCAGGANGCCCCTGAGCAGAGCCTGGCTCCTTCCTCCTGACCCCCACCCTTTCCATCTTGATCAACAGCCATGGGGTCCCCCCTCAGGCTCCTCTGTTCCCAGCTCCCTCAGCCTTTCCTCAGCAGGGAGCTGCTCCCCTCCCTCCATCACCCCTGTGGCTCTGTGCTGGACTCTCTCCAGCAGCTCTGTGTCCTTCTGGAGCTGAGGGGCCCAGAGCTGGACACAGGATTCCAGATGGAGTCTCCCCAGGGCAGAGTAGAGGGGCAGGAGACCCTCTCTCCCTCTCCTAACCACCCTCCTCATCCACCCCGGGCTGTCACTGGCCTCCTTGGCCAGCAGTGCCCATTCCTGGCTCCTGGCCACCCTGCTGGAATGAAGGGCAGAAACCATCTCCTCCCTCTGCAGCCCGGTGGCATTCCATGACACCACCGAGGGGGAAGGTTAACCTGGGGGCTGCGTCTCCCCCCGCATCCCTCCGGTCCCTTCACAGCTGCCAGTCTCTCCCCCCGTTCTGCTGCTTCAGAGGCATCAGGATGGAGAGTCCTGGGGGGAAGATGCTCCTTGCTCCTGTCTGCAGCTTCGTGCCTGCAGGAGGCTTCCAGCCTTGGCCTCTCCCAGCGGCTCTTCCCAGCCCAACCGCAGAGCCAGCCCTCTCTGTAATTTTAACTGAGCCTGAGCTCAGCAACAACAACCCCAACCACAGCCCTGGGCTGCTCCAGCTGGGCAGTGACGACAACAAGGAGCAACCTCAAGGGTGAAGAGGAGACCTGGGGGTCCTGGTGGCCAGCAGGGTGACTCTGAGCCAGCAATGGGCTCTGGTGGCCAAGAGGGCCAACAGCATCCTGGGGGGGATCAGAAGGGGGGTGGTTAGCAGATGGAGAGAGGTTCTTCTCCCCCTCTGCTCTGCACTGGTGAGACTGCATCTGGAGGGCTGTGTCCAGTTCTGGGCCCCTCAGTTCCAGAGGGACACAGAGCTGCTGGAGGGTGTCCAGCGTAGAGCAACGAAGAGGATGAAGGAAGGAGAGCAGCTCCCTGCTGAGGAGAGGCTGAGGGAGCTGGGGCTCTGGAGCTGGGAGAAGAGGAGGCTGAGGGGGGACCTCATTGCTGTTTCTCAATCTGTGAGGGGTGGGTGTCAGGAGGATGGAGCCAGGCTCTGCTCAAGGGCATCTGGGGACAGGACAAGGGGCACTGGGTGCCAGCTGGAACAGAGGAGGTTCCCTCTCAATCTCAGCAGGACCTTCTTCCCAGGGAGGGCCCTGGAGCACTGGACGGGGGAAGTCCTGCTGTCTGACCTAACCCTCCCCTGGTGCAGCCTGGGGCCACTTCCTCTTCTGTCACTGGAGGTTTGGGCTAGATCAACCCCCATTCATGGAATCCTCCTGGCTGGGAAGGAGCTCCAGGATCAGCCAGCCCAGCCCTCGTCCCAGCAGCTCCCCAACCCCCAGACCATGGCCTCAAGGGCTCTAGCCACTCGGTTTTTAAACCACTCCAGGGATGGGGCCTCCACCTCCTCCCTGGGCAGCCTGGTCCAGTGCCCAGCCACTCTCTCAGTGTCTCCACAGCCTCCCTTCAGGGAGCTGTGAAGAGCAATGAGGTCTCCCCTCAGCCTCCTCCTCTCCATTCAGATCTCTCCCCTCTCCTGGACGCCCCAGTTGCCACAGAGCATGGTGAGGTCTTCCCTGGTCGTCTCATTCACAAGAAGACACAGTCCTGGTGCAGTACCCAGTAGAAAGCACTGCCAGCGTTGGCTTAGAGCCTCTCCTTCGTGTCTAACACGGGAACGTGGCTGCATGGTGCTTCTCCCCCCCACCACGGCCACAGCCATGATCTTCTCTGAGCCGCCTGCCTCTGGACTCTTTCTCCTAGGGTAGAGGTAGCAGGAGCGAGTGCTGGGGCTCTGCGTGTTCAAATATTTATGCTTCCTGGGCGAGCCTGGCAGGAGGAGCTGCCAGGAGCAGGGTTATCAGTGCCCTGTGCTGCCTCATTTAAAATTAACCTGGGCACTGCCTGCCTCCAGCAGGCTGGACTGAAAGGCTCCTGCCCCTCTGCAGGGGGAGATGCTCGGGCTTGGGGGAAGGTGGGTGGGAGAGGAGTCATTCTCATGTCCTTCAGACCCTGAGCTGCACCGGCTGGGGAGGTCTGCGGGGTAATTTAGGCAGTGCTGGGGAGAGCATCTTCACTCCAGGGGTGCAGGAGAGGAGTGGAGTGGCTCCTAGAGCACTCAGGGACGATGTCCCCATCGTTCCATCCCATTCTTCCCTAAGGGTCGTGGAGGTGCTGGGCTGAAGGTCGGGCTGGGTGACCTCAGAGGTCCTTTCCAGCCTTACTGAGCCTGTGATTTCCAATCGTTTCCCAGGCAGGAATCCAGTTTCTGGGAGCATCTTTCAGACACTCAGACAAGGGGAGACTCCCCCCAACACTGCACGAGCAGAGGAGGAAAACAAAGGGCTGGCTGAGTCCTCTCGTCGCCTGCAGAGTTTCCTCTGCAGAGCTGAAGCCCAGGGGCTTTGCTTCACGCGTTTCCTCTGGAGAGGAAAAGCTCTGGAAGATGAAGCACCTGGGAGTGGGGCTACTGAGGGGCTGGCTCAGCTCAGCCCACTCTCTTATCAAAGCAGTTCACTCCTTTCCCAGCGCCCTTCGAACTCCCTCCCGAGCAAAAGGAAAGCTCTAGTCTGTCTTTAGAAGAAAGCGGGTGCCTGGCCCTGCAGGGAGCCCAGGATCCTGCTCTTTCCTCGCTGGAACCGTCGATGAGCTCTGTGTTGGAGCAGAGCTCTCCCCTCAGCCCTCTGCTCAGCCAGCCCGTGTTGTCCCTCCCTCGAGGGGCTGGAGGGCGATTGAGAAAGTCGCCGTCGGGAGGGAGCACAAAGAAACCCTCAACAACTTTTCCTGCCGGCCACTCGCTCGGCTGCCGAGCGGGGCTCTCTGCCCGGAGCCCGGTGCCGGCCCCGTGGGTCGGTCAGGGGGCGGTGAGTTTGAATCCCTGCTCGCTCAGCGATCCCCACGGCCGCAGGAGCAGCGTCGCTGCCGCTCGCCTCTGCTGGCGGAGACAGAGGGAGGCTCGACGGGGCCCGGCTATGAGCTCGGCAGCGTGAGAGACCCGCATCCCCTCTGCTATCGGGACCCTTATCGCCTCCAGCCGGGACGACATGCGCCCATGACCATGGAGATGAAGGACTCGGGCAGCGTGGTCCTGACTGCCTATCACCCCCACAGCCCCGCCAGGATCCCGGGCACGGAGCGCAGCTTCGGGCAGGACATCCCCCCCGGCCACTCGCCCAGCAGCAGGTAAAGCCTGAGGGATGGGGACCGCTGTCTCGCTGGGGTGTTTGTGGCTCTGTGTGATGCCCAGAGGGTTTCCTGATCCAACAGTTCGCTCTCTCTCACGCGTTTCTTGCCTCTGCTGGGGAAATGATTCAGCCCAGAGCTGCTGGTCGGGACTGGGAGGAGGAGGAGGAGGAGGAGAGGGGGGGGAACGCGAGTGCTTATTTTAAACCTTGTAAATCAACAGATCGGGGCAGTTTCCTGCCCAGGACAGTCCCCAGAATGAAATCAGTCCGAAGACACGAGGGAGGCTTCTGCTCAGACCCTGGTGCAGGCGGGGGCAAGGCTGGAGCGACGGGGCGGGTGGGGATGCCGAGGCTGATTCTGCCTTTGGGGTCGGGGTTCTTTTTCCATCCCTTCCCTATTCGCTCCCCCCTTGTCTCTGCCTTCTGGTGAAGCTGCAGTTGCTGCTTTGCGCAGCACCCCTCACAAAGGGAGAGGGCATCGGTGGGAAGGAGAAAACTCCTGGGGGCTGCAGGAAACGAAGCATTGTCCTCATTAATGACTGGGGGGGGAGTGTGTGTGTGTGTGTGTGTGTGTGAGTGTGTTTACTTCCCTGCTCCAGCAGAACAAACGGCTTTGCAGGGCTCAGAAAGAGCAGCCTGGGCACTTTGGGATTGTCGGGCAAAGCCCTGACCTCTCTCCTGAAGGGAAGGACAAAACCAATCGAAAGGGTAGGAAAGTTCAGGGGGTGAGAAGTTGGGGTGAATAGGAAACCCTCCTCAGTGCTTTGGCTGAGAGAAAGGAGACGTGGAGCGCAGTCGGTGCTGTTAACCCCAGGGAATCAGTCTGTGATTCGATCGGTCGTCTTTTTTTTTGGTGAAAAGAGCGATATTTGGCTTCGCCCGGGGTATTTATAGCCCGCTGGCTCGTTCGGTGTTTGCGGTCGCAGCTCGGGTTTGTGCATCTTCCTGTTCTTTGTGAGTTTCCCTGGCTGCCCAGCGGAGATAACTCCTTTGTTCTGCTGCTGCAGAGAGCTACCAAAACACTCGACTTCGTGCTAAGCTGGAGAAACACCAGGCTGGGCTTCCAGAGCAGCCGCAGTGGCATTTGCGACCCCCGGCTGGGCTACTGGGGAGGGGTGTCCAAGAACCTTGGGCAGGATGTCCCTCAGAGCCAGGGAAGTGGGGTGCTGCTTGCTGTGAAACCCTCTTAAATCCCCTAAAACCCTTAAATCGCAGAGGCATCACTTGAGAAGGGCAGAAATGCTGCTCCTGAAAGAAAACACTGGAGCTAAACAGGGGTCCTGGCTCCCGGACGGGGATGTTGGAAGCCCCAGCCTCTCTCCCTCTCTCTGTGTCTGTGTGTCCACAAGAGTTTAGTGCCGTCTCCTCTTCCTGCAGCTGTCTAACAGCAGTGGCCAAGTTCTGCCGTGTGGGCACTCAGTGGCCAGCTGACTTTGCTCAAGCGAGGGGTTTTAGTAGCCCAGCCTGCAGCCCTCTGGAATGCAGGATGCCAGCAGGCGGATGCGCTGAGGGCTTTAGCAGATGGTGAAAGAGCTGCTGGCTTAAACCCGACTTCATCTTCTAAGAACTTTTTCCTGGACTGCGTTTTCCATGCAGCTTCCTCTGCCCCCATCCTTGGCTGTGGGCTCTGCGTGGAGTCTCTCCAGCCCCAGGGCAGCCACCCGCACCCTGGCGATGGTTCTGGTGACTACAGAGAGCCTGTGACACACACACACACACAGAGAGGTGGTGTCTGCTTTCTGTGTGATAACACTCAGAACTCAAAGCCTGACTTAGCTTTCAGCTGGGTTTAGTTAGATGTGGCTTTAGTTAAATCCCAGCTAATGTGTCTGTGAGAAGAGAGTCGGCCCTGGCTGTTTGACACCAGGCAGAGGTGGAAGCGTGGTTTGGTGGCCTTGGGCATGGTGGATTGATGGTTGAACTTCAGCTCGGAGGTGCCTTCCAACCTCAGAGATCCTGGGAAGCTATGATTCCATGATTTTATGATTCCATGTGGGTCTGTGCATCCGTGAGTCCATGATTCTGTGGCTCTCTGGTTCTGTGGTCCCACGACTTCTCTGTTTCTATGATTAACCCCCAACTGATGCCCAGTTGTGCCTCAGCTCAGGATTCAAGGTCTTGCCTTCTCTTTCCTCTCCCCAACCCCTGTTGGGGATGATGCTCCCTTTCAGCAGAGCCCAGTGTGCCAGAGCTGGTGTGGCTGTCAGTGTCTCCCAGCTGGTTTCTCCTTGCAAAGGCTTTCACTTGGGGAGGTTTTGAGGCAGAAAGGGGAAGCTTCACTCAGCACTGAACTCCAGCTTCCCATCACCCTGAGGAAGAGGAACAATTCAAGTAGCCAGCATCTCAAAGCTCGGAAATCCATCCCACGGGCACTCGAGTTTATCCTGCAGAGTAACTTCAATGCATCAGAGCACTCAGGTTCACATCCTCCTGCAACTCCTGAAGGGCCCAGCCTGCCCACATCTGCAACACCCACAGGGGAAAGCAGGAGGACCTGGCTGTGTGGTGATGCCCTCCCCTCTCTGCAGTGGAGAATCCAGCTTCCAGCTTTGCTCTTGGGTATTCTTGTGGTCAAGAAGCAGGAGCACACGGTCCAGCCACTCTCCATTGGGGCCAAAGCTACACAGCAGTGTCTCCCCTCTCAGCTGCTGATGGCATTCAACAGAAGGGGGTGGTTAGCAGATCCAGAGAGGGTCTTCTCCCCCTCTGCTCTGCACTGGTGAGGCTGCATCTGGAGGGCTGTGTCCAGTGCTGGGCCCCTCAGTGCCAGAAGGGCACAGAGCTGCTGGAGGGTGTCCAGCGTAGAGCAACGGAGAGGGTGAAGGGAGGAGAGCAGCTCCCTGCTGAGGAGAGGCTGAGGGAGCTGGGGCTCTGGAGCTGGGAGAAGAGGAGGCTGAGGGGGGACCTCATTGCTGTCTCTCAATCTGTGAGGGGTGGGTGTCAGGAGGATGGAGCCAGGCTCTGCTCAAGGGCATCTGGGGACAGGACAAGGGGCACTGGGTGCCAGCTGGAACAGAGGAGGTTCCCTCTCCATCTCAGCAGGACCTTCTTCCCAGGGAGGGTCCTGGAGCCCTGGACCGGGGAAGTCCTGCTGTCTGACCTAACCCTCCCCTGGTGCAGCTTGGGGCCACTTCCTCTTCTGTGGGCTAAGAAACCAACCCCCACTCATGGAATCCTCCTGACTGGGAAGGAGCTCCAGCATCACCCAGCCCAGCCCACATCCCAGGGAGGGTCCCGGAGCCCTGGACCAGGCTGCCCAGGGGGGCTGTGGAGTCTCCTTCTCTGCAGACGTTCCAGCCCCGCCTGGCTGTGTTCCTGTGCCACTGGGTCTGGGGGATCCTGCTGTGGCAGGGGGACTGGACTGGAGGATCTTTCCAGGTCCCTAATGATCCCTCAGGATTCTATGATCTCTCCCTCTCTCCTGTGGTTCCATCTTGCAGCCTCACTGACTTCACCACTTTCCCACACCGTGTGAGCCCTGCACACTGCTGGGTTTTCTCCAGAACTCCTCAGCCCAGTCTTCCTCTGATTCCATTCAGCAACCAGCGAGTTCGTTTTCCATTTCCCTTGTGATGAGAGAAGGGACCTGAACTCTGCGTTGGGGCACGGCTGCTGCTGTTGGGGGCACTTATGGGACTCCTACCTCTCTCTGACTTTTCATGCTCTGTTGAAGGAGGTGTAGGAGAGGCCTCTGATCCCTTTCTTGGTGACTAACCCACACAACCACAAGGTTCCTGTGCTTGTGGCATCCTCCTCCCTTGCTGTAGTCTCACGTATTAGAACTCGGGTGTCAGAAGTCCTGCCCCCCCACACCTCAGAACATCACAGTGTCCCTTTCAGCCACTGTGCAGAGCTGGAAGTGAGGAGAAAATGACCATATGTCTTCTCCACACCTCCTTTTCCATCCTGCTGGGAGAAGCTGGGAGGAGTTATTCCTGTGCCCAGAGGAAATGGGCATGACCTCTGTGCCAAATGGCCAGGGAGCTCTGGAAGGTAATGATGCAATTAGGGCAGTACAAAGCATTCCTCAGTGAGTCATGCTCTAGCTTTCCTAGGCTCCAGTGGGAGAGTTAGAGCTCCCCAGCCCCTTTGTTGCTCCCGCTTGGGCCAGCCAGGGAGTCAGGCTGAACGGGGAATCCCAGGTACTTCCACTGCCATGAGAAGCTCAGGTTTACACCCGCATGAGGCTACAACCACAGGGAAGGCAGAGCAGCTTATTCCTGCAGAAGGGGTTTAGAGGGCACAGGGAGAGACAAGGAATCAAGGCCCTTATGAGCAATGGTCTCACAAAGAGCAGCACCTCTAGACTGAACCTGGGGCTGTGCTGTGGGGGTGAAGGCTGAAGTGTGTTACAGCACCCCTGAACACCACCTCGGGGCTCTTTCTTAGCTTCTCCCCTAGTCCTGGCACTTTGAGGGAGATGCTCTTCCAGTTTCTCCCTGCTCCTCCTGCTTCCCTGGGGTGTCCTGCTTCAGGACAGGCTTCCCTGGGGTGTAGAGTCAAGGAAAGAACAAGAAGTGATGCTGACATGCCGAGGTCACCTTGAATTAGCTGCTCCAGGGTCTCCAGGCGAAGAAGGGTGGCAGACTTGGGGCCAGTAGTGAGGCCATCACACTGCACGAGCGTGGCACCACGTCCTCTCCCCATATTCCCTTCCCTCTTGTGAGCCCCAAGGCTCTGCAGACATCTGTCACGGGGAGGCTAAAGGTCCTGGAGTAATGAGTGGAGGAGAAGAGGGGAAGGAGCCCTCATGGACCCAGCTTTGCCTTGTTCTCACCCCAGCAGAAGCAGATGAGATCACGCTGGCCCAAGGGAGGTCTCTGTGCCCGCAGGCGGAGGGGATCTGGGTTTGATTGCTGTCAGCGCTGACTGAGCAGCTCCCCTGCTCCAGTGATGCCAAGAATGCCTTCTGAAGCTGTGCAGGATAAACAGCCCCAGCCGCTTGGGATGTTTATCTCCCTCTCCCCTAAACTTCCCCAGAAGACTGAGAGGAAAGCTGGCTCCTTTTGCACAGCACATCTCCAGACCACTGGGGCCTCCTGCAGCAGCTCGGACTCCAAACCTACCCGTGAGTGCAGTCAAAGGCACTGGAGGGGGTAACAGAACCCCCCTCCCCAATTAAAAACAGAGTCCTGTTGGCACACAGCAGGCGAGGAGAAGTCATCCTAGGGGGAGACCCCCTCTGTTCATCATTCCCAGAGCAGAATTCATAGGATAAGTGTGGTTGGGATGCTACGAGGGAGGATGCGTGGAGGCCAGTTCAGACGACAGCAGACACGCTCTTCCTGTGGGGTTTGGAGAGGTGTCCTGCGGGGAATGCTGTGCTTAGAGCCCCTTGCTCGTGTTATGCTTGAAACTAGAGTGGGCTTCTCTGGTTTCTTCTGAGTCTGCTGCTCCTGCTGCTTTCCCTGGTACCTCCGTGTGGAGGGCTGATGGAAAACATCTGGCACTGTCCCTTTGAGGGGTTGGGCTGGTTGAGCCTGTAGCCAGCTGCCCCCTTCACTGTTAACTGAGGCGCTCGTCTCTCATTACACCGGGCTGGGGGCTGCCTGCAAAGGAAGAAGAGGAGGGCCTGAGAGCTCTGTGCCCTGAGCAGAGACCTCCAGACTGCTGCTGGCACAACAAAACCACCAGGACATGAGAACCATAAAGGACTGAGGCTATAGCTTCTTCCCAGGGAGAGTGATGGGGTGCTGGAGAGGGGCTGCCTGGGGGGTTTGTGGGGTCTCCTTCTCTGGAGATGTTTGAAACCCGCCTGGGCTTGGGCTGGGGGATCCTGCTGTGGCAGGGGATTGGACTGGGTGATCTTTCCAGGTCCCTTCCCATCCCTGATGACTCTGATTCAAGGATTCTGGGGCTCAGTGCAAGGAGAGACAGGCTTCTGCTCTGTGACTGGGTGTGGGTGATGCAGCCGTGGCAGGGGATTGGACTGGGTGATCTTTCCAGGTCCCTTCCCATCCCTGATGGTTCTAGGATTCCATGAAGGGTTCTTTTTGCACAGGAGACCCAAATAATCGGGTGTAAACCTGAGGGAAATGGGTTTGATCTGCAAGGGACACCTGTAGAACAGAAGTCCTAGCTAGAAGAATGTGTTCAGCTCTGGTCCCCACTAGACAAAGGAGATGCAGAGAGACTGCAGAGGGTCCAGAGAAGGGCGACCAGGATGCTCAGGGCACTGGAAGACCTCCCTTCTGAACACAGGCTGGGAGAGCTGGGTCTGTTCAGCCTGGAGAAGAGAAGGCTGAGGGGGGCCTTACTGCGATGCTCCAGTCCATCCAGGGTGGCTCCCAGGAGGATGGAGACTCCCTTTGCACAAGGAGTCCTGGAGAAAGGACCAGGGGCAATGGTTACCAGTTGCTCCAGGAGAGATTCCCACTGGATTGGAGAGGGAAGCTGTCCCCACTGAGAGCTGTCAGACAGTGGCAGGGTCTTCCCAGGGCAGTGGGGGGTTGCTCAGCTGCAGACAGTGCTCAGGCTCATCCCTGTTGCTCTACACTGGACACCCTCCAGCAGCTCTGTGTCTGTCCCAACCCCTCCTGACACCCTGGGGCAATGGTTGGACTCCGTGGACTCCTTTCCAAGCTGAATTATCCCCTTATTCTTTGGAAATGATGGAGGCAAAGCTCACTCTCACAGCCCAGGCTTGAGCAGCGGGGTAATGAATGCGTGGCTGTCATGAAGTTAGGGATCGACACCCAACATCCGTGCAGAGCAACTGGGATGGGGTGGCCACGGGCAAATCCAACCTCCCTTTGCCCACATCCAGGAGCTGCGCAGCCACGTCCGTGAGGATTTGACCCAGACCACACTGCTAGCTCACAGGAGAACCCTGTGGCCATGGTGCTTCCTGCCCTGCTCGAGTGGCAGCAGGGAGGGGGTCAGGCTGTGTCTGTCAGTCTCTCAGGGACTGAGGGGTTGTGCTGGGGTGGGGATGGTTGGGCTGGGGGAGCTGAGAGCTCCTTTCCAGCCAGGATGGCTCTGCAACTGTGTGAGGTGCTGGAGCCAGTGCAGAGGAGGGAAATGAAGCTGGGGAAGGGTCTGGAGAAGAGATCTGATGCAGTGGCTGGAGGAGCTGGGACTCCTGGTGAGCCAAACACCTGGAGAGCACAGTGGACTCTAGCAGAGAAGGGATCGCAGCTCCAGCTACTGGGATCCACAGAGACCAGTATGACCAGCACTGGCCTCCCCTCAGCCCCTCAAAGGGGTTCCATCACCCAAAGATGGAAGAGGAGGCTGAGGGGAGACCTCATCCCTCTCTACAGCTACCTGAAAGGAGACTGCAGAGAGGTTGGTGCTGGTCTCCTCTCAGAGGTCACGAGTGACAGAACCAGAGGGAAGGGCTTCAGGCTGCAGCAGGGGAGGGTGAGACTGGGCATCAGGAGAGAGTGCTCCATGGACAGAGTGTTAGAGCACTGGAACAGCTGCCCAGGGAGGGGGTTGAGTCCCATCCCTGGCTGTGTTCAGGAGTCCCTGAGCTGTGGTGTTAGGGGACAGCTAGGGGTGCCCTTGTAGAGCAGGGTTGATGCTTGGACTCGATGATCCAGAGGGTCTTTTCCACCCTGAATGATTCTGCTGCAGCTCCAGGGCTTCTCCCCCAGAGTCCAGCCTGCTGATAGGGCTGTAGGTGGAACCCTGCAGGCTGGAATTCCAAGTGTTTAGACTGTTTCAGGACTGATAAGGAGCTGTGTTTTTCTGCACAGCCTACCCTGCTGATTAATGGCTCTGGCTGGGTATTTTTGGGTCGAGGTGTGCAAAGCAAATACAGTTAAACTCCATTTTCCTCCACTCTCTTGCAGCCTGGAGGGGGGAGCTTTATCCAGCCTAGTTAAACCCTAGCTGAGCGATTCATTCGTGCTCAGGGTAAAGGAGCTGTGCTGTGATACCAGTTGGATCTGGGGTGTCCGGATCCCTTGGAGATTGATAGGGAAAAAGGGGGTTGAGGGGAGACCTTGCTGCTCTTTGCAACTACCTGAAAGGATGGAGCAGAGAGGTAGGGGTTGATCTCTTCTCCCAAGTCACCAACAACAGGACTAGAGAGGAAAGCAGGGATCCAGAACTGCTCCTGATTGAATTAGGAGAAATTTAGGAGAAATTAGGAGAAATCCTGAGTAAATATAACAATTTTAAGTTTTATTAAGTTTGATTTTCTTCCCCTAACCCAGTAGGGGTCTAGAGAACAGATCCTGGAGCGTCTTTTACTTCTCAAACAGTAGGCAGTCACTCAGCATCTGAATACCTGGTAGAATCTCTTTCCTCATCATCTGGACCAGCCCTGCAATGATTTTGGGAGCTCAGTCCCCTTCAGACTCCATCAGTAAGGTTCACAACCTTTGTTCTGTCTGGGGGGATCAGAAGGGGGTGGTTAGCAGGTGGAGAGAGGGTCTTCTCCCCCGCTGCTCTGCACTGGTGAGACTGCATCTGGAGGGCTGTGTCCAGTGCTGGGCCCCTCAGTGCCAGAGGGACACAGAGCTGCTGGAGGGTGTCCAGCGTAGAGCAACGAAGAGGATGGAGGGAGGAGAGAAGCTCCCTGCTGAGGAGAGGCTGAGGGAGCTGGGGCTCTGGAGCTGGGAGAAGAGGAGGCTGAGGGGGGACCTCATTGCTGTCTCTCACTCTGTGAGGGGTGGGTGTCAGGAGGATGGAGCCAGGCTCTGCTCAAGGGCATCTGGGGACAGGACAAGGGGCACTGGGTGCCAGCTGGAGCAGAGGAGGTTCCCTCTCAATCTCAGCAGGACCTTCTTCCCAGGGAGGGTCCCGGAGCCCTGGACCAGGCTGCCCAGGGGGGCTGTGGAGTCTCCTTCTCTGCAGACGTTCCAGCCCCGCCTGGCTGTGTTCCTGTGCCACTGGGTCTGGGTGACCCTGCTGTGGCAGGGGGACTGGACTGGGGGCTCTTTCCAGGTCCCTTCCCTAAGGATTCTAGGGTTCTGTGATTCCTGAGCCACCAGCCCAGCGCTGGTTTCAGAATCAGTGCAGGGCATCGCTCCAGCGCCACTGACAAAGACATCGAGCACCACGTAAGTGGGAGGAAAGACATTGTTCAGCAGTCAGCCGGGGATATCTGCTGAAGGTATGTCTGCAATCCCGCGGAGGAGATGCTGTTACTAAGAACAGACCGCTTTCTGAGCCCAGCCAGCTGTGCTTAAACCCTCCGAGGCTGACAGAGTGCATTCCTAATTCTGTCGGCGGGCGGGCGGCTGGATTGAGTTACCTCTGCTGAGGCGGTTGCTGCTGGGTTTCCATCACTGGGATAGTTTGCAGCTTTCAGGGGAACCAAATGGCATCCTGGGCTGGGCAACAATAGCAGTGAGCCAAGCCCTGAGACCATCTGGGTCTGCGGGACCCCCCCCCTAATCCCCGCGGGCACTGCCAGCCCACAGAGGCACTGGGCACCCCAGCAGTGGTACCGATTTGTAGGTGAAGTCTTGAGAGGTGGCTCTTCTCCCAGGCACCCAGGATGAGAGGGCAGGGCCTGGAGCTGCCAGGGGAGGGTGAGGTTGGCTGTCAGGAAGCCCTTCCTCAGGGAAAGGGTGCTCAGAGCCTGGACTGGACTGCCCAGGGCAGGGGGGGAGTCCCTGTGTCTGGAGGTGTTGAAGGACAGCCTGGCTGTGGCCCTGAGTGCCCTGGGGTGGCCGCTGGGGTGCTGTTAGGTGCTGGGCTGGGCTGGAGGAGCTCGGAGGGCTCTGCCAGCCTCAGTCACTCTGGGATGCTGTGATCCTGTACAAGGACAGCCCTACACTGTGCTTACAGCAGAGCAGGTTCAGCACCTCCTGCAGATCACTTGAGAAGGGACAAACAGGTTGTCAGGATGAATAATGACCAGCACGTACTTGTGTCTGGAGAGAGGTGTGAGCTGTTCTCACGGGAGGGGAGGACATGTCTTCGTGTCCATTATCACCCCTT
Organism: Upupa epops; assembly: GCA_013397515.1. NCBI lineage: Eukaryota > Metazoa > Chordata > Aves > Bucerotiformes > Upupidae > Upupa > Upupa epops. The sequence goes on from VZRI01005998.1 coordinate 13,380, forward strand.
GTCGAGGCTTTGCTGGCTCTGCAAACCTGCCGCCGCCTGTTTGATGTCGGGGGACGTCAGGATAAGCACTGCCTGCTCAAGCTGCCTGTCCCAGCCTGTCTCAGGTGTCATCGGTGTCGCCTGAAGCCGGAGAGATGATGCAGGAGGCTCAGCAGGTGCCACCTGGAAGATCCTGTTGGGAGTCAGGCGGTGCCATGGGCCCATCAGATAAGCTCTGGCTGTGGAGAGGATGGGTTGGGTTGAACTGCTGAGTGGTGGAAGTTAGGGAGAGTTGAGTCTTGGAGTTCCAGAGGTGACTGACACCTTGTGAGGTCACATCTCAAACTTCTTCTGGCAGCAGAAGCTTCTAAAGATCTGGATGCTCCTGCAGCAGCTCTGCAGCACTGATGTCCATTGCAGAGCATCTTTTTGCAGAGTCACAGAGTAATTCTGGCTGGGAAGGAGCTCCCAGCTCCCCCAGCCCAACCATCCCCACCCCAGCACAACCCCTCAGTCCCTGAGAGACTGACAGACACAGCCTGACCCCCTCCCTGCTGCCACTCGAGCAGGGCAGGAAGCACCATGGCTACAGGGTTCTTCAACACCTCCAGGCAGGGGGACTCCACCACCTCCCTGGGAAGGCCCTGCCAGTGCCCAACCACTCTGGCTGCAGAGAATCTCTGCCTCAGAGCCAGTCTGACCCTCCCCTGCCTCAGCTGCAGAGCAGTGCCCCTGCTGCTGTCAGCAGGCACCAAGGAGCAGAGGCCAACAGCCACCCCTCCACAGCCTCCCTGCAGGGAGCTGGAGAGGGCAGGGAGGTCCCCCCTCAGCCCCCCCTTCTCCCAGCTCACCCTGCCCAGCTCCCTCAGCCTCTCCTCACAGGACTGGTTCTCTCAGCCCCTCCTGAGCTGGGTAGCTCTGCTCTGGACCCGTTCCAGCCTCTCTGTATCTCCTACCATGAGGGACCCAGAACTGACCCCAGGACTGGAGAGGAGGCTTCACAAGGGCTGAGTCCAAGGGCACGATAACTCCCCTTCTCCTGCTGCCCAGGCTCCTCCTGCTCCAGGCCAGGATGCTGTTGGCCTTCTTGGCCACCTGGGCACCCTGCTGGCTCCTCTGAAGCCGGCTGTCTCCCCCTTCTCACTTGGCCCCGCTGTGCTAACAGACAGGCAGCAGAGCAGGGTGTTTAAGGGACCCCCCCCCCCCCCCC
>VZRI01005999.1:190-12685 GCA_013397515.1 Upupa epops
CTAGGAGTCTACCAGTTAGATAAGTTTCAGGCAGTTTCAGGCCTTGCCCTCTTGTCCCGTCACTAGTTGCCTGCAAGAAGAGACTGACCCCCACCTGTCTAAAAGTTCCTTTCAGGTAGTTATAGAGAGTCATAAGCTCCCCCTAACTCTCCTCCAGGCTGAACAAGCCCAACTCCCTCAGCCTTTCTTCATAAGACTTTCCCTCTAGTCCCTTCCCCAGCCTCATTGCTCTCCTCTGGACCAGCTCCAGTATCTCAATATCTTTCTTGAAGCGCGGGGCCCAGAACTGCACACAGCACTCGAAGTGAGCTCTCAGCAGCGCCCAGTACAGGGGGAGAATGACATCCCTACTCCTGCTGGCCGCACTATTCCTGATACAAACCAGGATGCCGTTGCCCTTTTGTGCCACCTGGGTGCTCATATTCAGCCAGTTGTTGACCAGTACACCCAGTCCCTCTCCACCAGGCCACTCTCCAGCTACACAGTGTGTAGCTCTGCTTGGGGTTATTGTGGCCAAAATGTAGGACACTGCACTTGGCCTTGTTAAACCTCATCTCATTGGCCCAGCCTGTTCAGATTTCCCTGCAGCATCTTTTTCCCCTCCAGTAGATCGATACTCAGCCCCACCTTGGTGTCATCTGTGAATTATACTAAGGGGAGGTTCGATCATCCAGGTCATCAATAAAGACGTTGAATAGAACTGGGCCCAGCACTGATCCCTGGGGGACACCACTGCTCAATGGACACCAACTGGATGGGGCACCATTCACAATCACAGTCTGTTCCTGGTCATCCAGCCAGTTTTTAACCCGGTGGAGGGTGCATCCATCCCAGCCATGGGCTGCCAACTTTTCCAGGAGGATGCTGTGGGAGGCTGTGCTGAAAGTTTTGCCGAAGTTTAGGTAGACCACTTCCACAGACTTCATGTGGTGGCTCACCCAGACATAGAATGAGATCAGGTTGAATCTCCACTTCTAGGGGTTTCTGTTTATTTCTAACTCCCACAAAGTCTCCTTCTATCCTGTGTGTCAGTCCAAAAAATGTTAATACAGGATAATTTTAGCAATTATCCATTTTTATTTCAATTTTTTCCTAACATTTTCCTAAATGATAAGTCAGGCTAAAAATCACACTTAGCTTAAACATGCCCCAAATCTGGGCTAAATATGGTAAAATCTACCTGTTTTGGCCATATACTCTAATGGATCTAGTCTGCTGCTTATTTGGTTTGGCTTGCCTGGAATGATGAATGGTTTTGGTTTTTTTTTAAATAAGACATTTTAATTCTCAACACTGTTCTCATATTGTGCCAGGCACTATAAACAAATATCTCTAGCTCTGGGCAGACCACATTTGTTTCGCTAGACTGCTTTTACACACCACCTACACCTGAGTCTTTGTTTTGTCTGGCTAAGTCATAAACCATTCTTAAAAAATAGTATTTCTCTGTCACAAACTGAATATAATAATATCCCTTGATAATTCCTTGAACTGGAAGATGCCACCATTGAAGGAAACTCTTTACTCTCAAACAACATAGCAGAAGCAAACTACTTCAGGATGAAGCAGGGTCTTCTTGTATTAATTGTGTTCTGGACAGGATCTGGCTATGTCTTCCAGGCAATAGATTCTGTTTCCTGTGGAATTAGTAACCTAGTAAGAACCACCACGCCTAATACTTGCCTTTAAAGTTACTCAACATCCTCGTGTTCCCTGTCTGCTTAGCCTTTCCATTTCCCACTTGTGCTTGTTGAATCATAGTATCCTTTTAAAAGTGAATAGATGGACCTCAAATAATTACAATTCTGGGAGTGCATTGTATAGAAGAGAGCTAGCAAAGTAGGAGGAAGAACAAGAAACCCTAATCTTCATAATACTGAAATCAAGTGTATCTTAAGCATAAGTGGCTTTCCAATCCTAATCTGCAGGGATGTACTGTAATTGTATGTGAAGTGGGCAAACCAAACACATGGGAACAATGAGCAGGAATAAATTAAAATTCATTCTGCACTACTTTTTAAAACAGACTGGCAGGAAATTTGTCCAAGTGGGTGATTAATTAGTTTATGAACAAAGCCTGTAGTTAAATCATAGCTGAGTACGAAGCTAACCCACACACCAGTCATCCTAACTAATATAGCTATTTCTAGAGGTTCATTTAATGGTGTTGAATAAATAGGTGGAAGCACTGAACACCACTGCAGAATAAACTGCTTAGCATGAGACAACCCAGATTCATACTTGCTCTCAAAATAGCATGTAGATCGTGGAATAGAATTTGATAACATGGAAAATCCAAATTCTTCTATATTCTATGAAAATTTAAATCCTATTTTAAATTCCTGCATATAGCTCACAGCTTGCTTTCTCTTCCAAGGAAATTTGGCTTTAGAAGCTATTAAATGCCATTTTTCTTGTACCAGACATATTGGGAAAATTTTCCTATTTATGCTATAGGATATCCAATAAAACAAATCTGAAAACATCTAATACTCCTGTCCTACCAAGCACTATTCAATGGTTTCAGCATGTTTTTTCTAATATTTTTAATTAAAATATTCCTAACACCTTGGGAAGTTAAAAATAGTAATACATTGCATGATGCAAGTAAGGGGAAAATCAAAATATACTGAGATTAAGTCCATTTTAATTTCTTTCTAAAAAAATAAAATATATCACACCACATTTCTTTCAAGATGAGAACATTTACTCTTCCAACATGAAGGACTACATGAAGCAATCCTTCTTAGAGGCTGATATCTGAAACTTGATGTTAATTTAATTTTAATTCTGTGTATGGAGTCACAGACTGCACTAAATAGAAACAGAAATGAGGTTCTGAGGGTTGAACATAAGCAGGTTTTAGTTGCTTACCATCAATAGGCAAGGTCTGGCCTGATTTCTTCTGCAGGCTGAATGAGAACCAGGAAACCACTGCTAGACTTAAGAAATCATCTTTGCGACATGTAGGAGGAAAAAAAACAACATGCTTTCTTCAGGATACTGTTCAGTTCATATTTTTAATACATATGTTAGTAAGATACTAGAATTCAACAGAAGCCTAGTAAACTCAAATGTGTAATAATCAGAGACAGTCTATAGGAATATATCTGTCCCCAGTACCAGCACAAGTCATACTTATGTGAGCATTTAATAAAGTGATAGCATACAGTGAGATGCTGCCATAACCATTAACTTTTTGATTAAAAGCCCTGTTAAAATTTCCTATGAATATTTGTTCTGGTTTCATATAAACAAGGTGAGTCTGCCTTTGTCTCAGGACAGGTGTGCCTGTGGTCACACCACCCTGAGAGCACCACACTCCCCTTTGGCCCAGGAACTGAGCATGCACAACAGAGGAGGAAGATGGACACTCACAGAGCCCATGTCATATTCCTCCCATGACATCAGCCAGTTGCACTAGCTGTGGAGTTCTGGCACACCCCAGTGCTTTCTGAAAATGGAGAGAAACCAACCCACCAAAAACCTGGCACCACCTCCCCAAGCCCTATTGTACCTGCTCTGGCTTCAAGGGTGCTCCTTACAGGTTCATAGGTCAGCATCAGCACTGCTGATCCCTCACCATGGTTTGTTTGCCATTCCCACAACCCTTCTTCCCCACCCCNTTTCCCTCGGTCCTGCTGGGTAGCAGAGCAAGCTCCCAGCCTCTATGTCTTTTCATTATTATCATAACTATTAGGTTATTAAATCCATTCAACAAAACCTGATAAAAAGTCACTTACCAGTAGCCCAGGCAAAAAATCGGACACTGAAAAAGCATACAATATGATGGAATTCATGACCACAATTAAACAAGACAGCTAGAAGGTCAAAGCCATGGCTTTGGGAATGCAGCCTAGAAACATGATAAAAAGTAAGAGATAATAAAACCCTCTTATATGAGATGTCAGGAAGGCAACCAACCAATTAACCTAGCCCCCTGCTGAATGCCTTATGGAAATCACTCAGGGATAGATACAAGGTTGCCAAAGGCCCTTGGTACTTCTGCAAGTCACTGCCTTAACACTGTCCTGGTTCCCTAGTCTGGCTGACTCTTCTTCCTACTAACCAGCCACAGCCATTACACTTACACTGCAGTATCACTCAGCCTCAGGCAGGGTTCCCTCTGGAAACAAGAATCAGTTCTTTCTTATTTATTCCTATTGCCACCTTCTCTACTGAAAATCAGCTCTAGCAGGAGTGTGTGTTTTTTATTGCCTGTGATCCAAGCTCACATAGAAGGTTTGATCTTTTCTGCATGTTTTGTTCTTGCACCAGGTGATTCCAGAATATTTTACTTGATTGTTGGTTTAGGATAAAAAACAACCAAACATCTTTCATGAAAATAGATGTTTAAACAAAAGGAAAAAAAAAAGCTCAATATTTCCTAATAATTTTTAAGGTGTGTTTAAAGAGAGGTTGGGGCTGCCCTGTGCAGACACAGACAACTCCAGCCATCTTTGCAATGGACCCACAGCAGGACACAGCTGAGCGCATCTGCCCTGAACATAGCTCCTTGAGAAAAACATCTATAAGAAAGGGCAGAAAATGCCAGAAGGTGAGAGGAGAGTAGAACAGTGAGAAACAGCCCTGCAAACCTCAAGATTTGGTGTCAGGGCAAACGTTCCCCTCCAGCCTGTGAATAGAATCATAGAATCATTACAGACCAGAAGGACCTTGAAAGACTATCTAGTCCAGTCCCTCTGCCACAGCAGGATCACCTAGACTTGTTACACAGGAACAGATCCAGACAGGTCTTGAACGTCTCCAGAGAAGGAGACTCCACAACCCCCTGAGCAGCCTGTTCCAATGCCCCGTTACCCTCCCTAGAAAGAAGTTTCTTCTGATATTTATATGGAACTTCCTCTGTTCCAACTTGCACCCATTGCCCCTTGTCCTATGACTAGATGACCTTGAGATAAGCCTGGCTCCATCCTTCTGACACCCACTCCTCACATATTTGTAGACATTAATGAGGTCACACTTCCTTTTGTTCTATTATTATAATGGCCAACACATAGAATCATCACTGCTGGAAAGGACCTCCAGGATCATCAAGTCTAGCCCTCATCCCAACATTAACACAGTCTAAAGGCTGGAATTACAGAATACTGTCTGTATCAGTGCTCCAGGTGGCCCTCAAATGGAAATAAATTCTACTTGGGAAAATTTGTATGCAATTTCATTATATGGTAAAACGTGAAGGTAGGTAGTACTGAGGACTGGAAATGGTTTGCTAGAAACTAAAGCTGATACTGTTACAATGCCAGCATTTCCTGCAGTATATTTCTTTCAAATTGTGTTTATATAGTACTAATAGTTAGATAGCTAAACTGTCAGAAGACATTAATGTTGATTTAGCTCTTTACTAGAACCAAAAAAATGTGAATGTCTGACAAATGAAACCATTTCATAAGACAAAAAAAGGGATTTAAAACTATAAAAGTCCAATTCTCTTTATAGTTTTTACTGCTCAATTACATGGAAAAAATGTCATCATGCAAGTCGTGGTAGAACTTTTCAGTGACTTAAGCATTAACTAACATATAAACGTTTATTTTAGGGTTTTATAAACACACCAAAGACAAGTAAAAATTATGTGAATGATGGAAGGAAACTTGAGAGCCTTAAAGGAAAAGCTGATTTATATGCTTGATAATCAGGGACATATTCCTGTCAAATTAGCATACTTCATTAATATGGGTAGCGGCTCCAGCCTGTGTCCTTACAGATCATTCATAAAACAGACACCTGCTCTAGCATTAGTTTTTCTTCCTGGTTGGGGTGTCCTGCTGTGGCAGGGGGATTGGACTAGTCGGCAGCTGAAGTGTAAAAAGACTTCATTCTTGAAATGCCACAAGTTAGAAGAAACTTTGAAAAACTTAAATGTCCCTATTTAGTGTTTGACAGTGCCCAGCAATGATATGTCTGTTGACTATTGCAAGTTGAGGATAAATTGAAATAATTATTTATAAATGTCAAATACATAACTACATGCATTTTCACTTGATTTGCAAAGCTGGGAAGTGTGTTCTGTACTAGCAGAACACAGTTATGTAAGTAGCACCTCAGTATAATTAAAAATTTGGTTCTAATTTTGTCTGGAGAAAAAAAAAAAAGCAATTAAGAGAGGACCATTTGACCTGGGAGAAAATAAATCTTGCCTTAAAAAACTAAATGAAAGTCAGATTTATCCAAATCTATTGGTACTGTGCTTTTCAAGTCCTGATGAATTATTTTTTTCCTACAATACATCCTGGCATTAGTCTTCTTTATAGGAGGTACAGTGTTATATCATTAAAACACTGGCTCCTGCTGAGATGCTTTCAGTGCCTTGGAATGTTGCAAGAATAGGTAGTTTTTAAAAGCTGGGTTCAGTCAGTTATTCACTAAGTAGGAATATATTTAGGTATCAATGGCAATTAATCATTGCTTTTTTCCCCCCTTTTAATTAAAGCTCACACTTTAAAACATTAAATCAAGACAAGTTGTTCTAAAGAGGAACACTTTGTCCTTCACATTTCCTACCAGGCACAGGAATTTTCAGGACTCTCCAAACAGTATGCAGTCTTTCCTCTCATCTGTTAACTTTATGCACTTCAACATCAAAGCACCACATGTGGGCTGTGGACCAGACTGACGACATCACACTACAATTAGTAGGCTTTTGCAAAGTTTGGGTATAGACCTGAGTTGTGAAAAAAAAATAAATGCACAGATGCTTTTTTCCTGTTTGGAGGTAGTATAAGTAAACAAAGTATCCATCAAGCAATTGTTTGAGCTGATTCTGCATCAGGAAAGTTTGGTTAAAGCCATTGTTATCTATAATTCATGTCATATTTCAACAGTCATGAAATTTCACTTACTGACTAAAAAGGAATGGAAAATAGCCTTTTGTTATGTAAGGACTGTGAGGGAAACAAAAGCAGAAAATTTGCCTATCATTTTTATAGAGAAATGAAAATAATGGAAACATGCTAGGAACTACCTTTTCAGTAGATTAATACATGACTGAGGAGATATCAAACGTTTGCCAGTAAGAAGAGGGTTTGGACCCAGTGCAAAAGCAAAAAGAAGATTAAAAGAACCCCTAAAACACTGCAAGTAGTGAAGGAGTAAAAACCCAAAATTTTGTAAGAAAACATCTCTGTATTGAATTAATTACCTCCCTTGAGAACTAGGGAATTGAGATGGGCCTTGTACTAGGGGCATATTCAATATCAATAAGAGAGTATTGCTGAGGAATAAAAAAGAACTAAAGGTAGTTTGGGATACAAAAGCACACACATATCTTTAGTGGAGTTATGTTGAGGTTAAATAACTGTAAATGAGGGCATAATCTGCTTTTATGACAGAGAATACCAATTTTTATTTATTATTCAATCAGGAAAGTGAAGTATTCTTCTTCAGAGTTAGTATTTGCTATGGGATTATGTAAACACAATTGAGGAGCCACAACCTAATTTTCCCCCAGTCTCCAGGATATCTGGTGCCCAACAACACCAGACTCCAGCCAGTCTTTCTGCACAATGGAGAGATCTCTTTAATTTAAGAATGCTCTCTAAATAGAGATGGCCTAATAGTTTCCTAGAAACTGGAAGCCAGACCAGAAACCTTTCTGGGAAGTCTGTCTTTATTGAGAGGCTCACTGCCAACCACTACGTTTGTGTCTCTTACTCTATGACCCCTTTTTTGAGACATACAAATATACCAGCCTCTCCAAGTACTACAAGACACCCGATGCTCTTGATTTAATAGTGCAATGGTATCTTCACGTACCAATGACACTGGTCCACTATTCCAAACTTCAAACTTACCATGAGCTAAAGCAAGGAACACCTTTACCTTATTTTCCACCCAAGATGCCAGTGGAACAGGAATTCCTACCATGTTCCATTTTTTTGATTTTGCAGGAACATCTCAGTTTTAATACATTTCAATGGAACCTCTTTCAGGCTTATATTCTTGTGAGTTAATTTCTTTTTTCTTTAATTCCTTCTATCTTTCGACACTAGACGAGAAATCACCACAGCTAGTTCTACGCAAGGCTGCATTAAAAAAAGGTAAATGGATCTAGACAGTCATACTGCCTTGTGAAGTACTGAACTGTGCTACGCTATGACAGAGCTTTAAAACTGCTGCTATATCATAAAGGCTCAAAAGACATAATAGATTAGTAAAATGCTCTTAAGTGGTTCTTCAACATCATTTTTACTTGAGCCATTAGGATATACTGCAGCAGGAGGAGACATTCAGAAGTGGTTTTTGACATGAAATACATTACTGCTTGTCAGGGTATGCAATGGAGATCATAGTATGTATAGACTTTTCATATATTACATGGCAGGTAATGGCTTCTTTGGAAGCTTTTTATGATGTACTACATTAACCTATAAAGTAAAATATGGTTATGCGCCTTTTATTACATACTTCATTAATACATTATTAAATACTTTAAACTATTGAGAAGACAGCATTCAGCGCTTTCTATCTAATTTTATAATAATAGGGTGCATAATTTCTTTGTTTTCCTGATTAAGCAACCTCAGAGTATATGAAATATACTGTCTTATTCATTACAGTCCTCTGGTATTAGCTATTCCTGACTTTTCAGTAGCTGTTCTATATTCTGCTTTGTGACCCAAGTTGGTTTAGAATTTATTAAAATAATACGTATATAAATTATTAGTAGTACACACACACACATATATCTATATATCTATACAGACATAGATATAGATGATATAGATTTAGATATAGATAACTATATATAGATATAGAGATAGAGATAGAGATATAGAGATAATCTAGATATAGAGACAGTGATAAATTAGTCCTGATCCATATCCTCACATTCTATGTCCTGAGTCACTATAACAATTCAGAAGAATGATAGTGTTTACCAGTAGCCATCACTTGCTACTCCATTCTCATTTCCTGGGACTCTCTTAGTTAATGTGCTAATAGACTGAAACAAAAAATGAAACAAGGAGGATTCAAAACCACTTACAGGAGTCAAAGAAAAAACAAAACTCTACCTTGATTTGGGGAAAAAAACAAGATGCATTTAAATTAAACAACATACAAAACCCCAACACAAAGACACGCTGAGTTTAATCACATGTGCTGACACAACTGCGCCAATCTGCTCTCTTGTCTCCTCAGATGGAAGACATTTCCAGCAGTCCATGCATAGGCCTCCTAGCACCACCTGTCCTTTCAAAGTCCAGTTCCTTGTTCCATGTACTTCTAAGCCAGCCCTCCACTTCCAGCATTCTGAACAAGGGAAAAACACTCTCCATTTCAGAAAACCATTGCTGAAACCACTCCATCACTCTCCATTGCAGACAAAATCTTTAGTCTCAAGTTCCAATTTTCCCTATTCACTAAATTCCAAGGACAAGAAGGCAGCCATGCTTGGCATACCATTACATCTCTATCCAACCAAACATGCAAAGTGGAACAAGAGGGAAACTCCAAACCAGTCATACCAGTCTGCGCAGTAGCAAAAATATGGCTTGGAATTAGAAGCCGAATATCACAAGTTGCCACAGCAACTTCATAATGCCACAGGCACGAAACCTTCTCAAATTCAAGAAACCCACTCAAATGCAAACAACAAAAATATCCCATTCTTAGTTATCTTTGTTTTATCACTGATGCTTGTAAGAACTTAGGTATCCATGACAGTAATTTAATATCCGCTTTTACATTATGTAAAGTCTCAAGGCCTAACCAAAGGATCAGTTTGCTGGCAAAAGTCCCTTAAGGTCACTGTCAATTCACAAAGAGAGACCCTAGAGTAACCACCTCCAAAAATGAAGGTAAGAAAAAACCCACAACTGTTCCACTATAGTAAAAATTTTTAAAGATGAAGCTGATTTTGAGCTGTTTTTTGCAACTTGTAAACATGAGTCTAAATATGAGCTCATGGTTTTTGTATGAGATGTGAAGAATGCTATTTTGGCCAAGAAAATGAATGCTTAGTTTTTATCGCCCAGCCAGCCCAACCACAGATAACATGCTACAGCCCACAAGTGTGCTCCAAACCAGGATCACAAGATCAAGTCAAGGACTTTCTTACAAAATCCATTCAGAGGTAGGGCCTGGTTGCTTGCTGCTATTGCCAGGAAATGACCTCGTCACTGTCTTTCCTCTTTGAGCCAGCAGCAGAAATGAGCGAGTAAAACACAGATACCAATAAATATGTGACAAAAGAAAAAGGACAAAATGACAGAGCCAGCAAGTAGGAGTGAATTAAAGACTGAGTCAGAAGGCTTGATTTAAATATAAAGAGGGTGAACTAAGGTAGATTAAAGAGACAAAGGTGAGCATGAAGCCCTGAAAAAGAGGGCTCACTGAAACACAGAGCAAGGAAAGGGATGAATTGCTTCAATGGAAACTTCAGGCAACAGTCTCAAGATTAGATACAGAGGAAAGCCCGACCAACTGGACAAAGAACCCAGAATTAAGTGGAACAGGATGTTTACAAAGAATATGAAATACTACAGATTATGGGAATGGGCCCACCAGTAACTGAGAACAAGTGTATCAAGGCTGAGAAAAGCCTGGGGAAAATTAATATGAGCAAGTAGAAAGATTTAGGCTATCCTGAGAAAGATAGAGGAGTTTTTTGCAAAGAAATCCCATTTTAACCGTGGCTACTAGTGCTTCATTCTCATGAAGCAAAAATTGCGCTGAACAGCTGCTCAACTGAATAAGGTCTTCGTACCCCATACATGGTACCAGGCAGGTGATCTGTAGAAAAGTATAATCCTTAGGCATAAAATCTGTTTAATGTAATACAATGGTTTGAAAAGCGTACACTATGGTTGTACAAGCTAACCTAATCCTGGTATGTTCTAAATGAATGCTTTAGATATAGCTTTATATTCATACATACATATGTGTGTGTGCGTGTGTAAGACATCAAAATGACATTCAACTTTATTTCAACTCAAGTCCTTCCAGCTTGAGGCAAGAGTTCTGGTTCTGATACAGCTTAAATTGAGTAATGAGAATTAAGTTTTTCATTCTATGCTTGTTTTGCACCTCAGTGAAAAACAGCTTCAAATTCTCTAACATTCTCTAGTCAAATAATTTTGTTTTATAAGCAAATGACAGAAACTAAGCTCTTTCTTGAAACTGTTCACCATCAGTCGTTTTTCTGTTAGGAGACAATCTGAAATCTTCACTATTTAGATCTCTAGAAACAGTCTTTTATTTCTTACTGTCAGTTTTTTCCCACTTATTTGTTGCAACGCTAACACTGGGGTTTTTTTCAACCAGCTTTCTCTCTCTCATGCTGAATTAAATTCTCTCTGGTTATTTATAGGTAGAAACATTATACTTCTGAACCTTCATTTTTATAGACTCAATTAAACAGGTTCCGTCAGACATTTATGAAACAGTTATTCCTTTCTGTAATCCTTATCCCTCATACTCACAGTTAGAGACTTTTTCTGTCTGAATAAATGTCCTTCAAATCTAGGTTTTGAGCTTTGTACCAGTAAATACAAATATTGTATTCTGGCTTCACGTGGTTCAGCTTTGATGAAGAGAGACAGCATCCTCCCCAAGAACAGCAGATTTTAAACTTGCTGTGGAAAACAATGAATTGAGTCTGCAAGTTTCTCATGGTAGAAATGCTTTGTCCTTGCCACCCCCTGCCAGCTTATCCATAAAGATCTAAACAAAAGAATAACCAGTTTGAAAAGAATGTGGCTACTATTACATTTTATCAAGCACTGTGTTGCAGGCTCAATACTCTTTGTATGAGAGAGGTGTCAAAGATTGGGACAGATGAGGCCTATTGATGATCTGACCTTAAAAAAAAAGGAACACAAGGTCCCCTCCCCACTAAGTATTAAGTAACAATCAGACCTCAGAAGAAAACTCCAACAGCTTCCAAGAGCTCATTATCCTTCCTCACATGCTCAGAGCATTTTAACACCCAGACAGGATTACCATCAAATGCAGAGGTATTCAATGATGAGAGGTTGAGCAAGAACTGCCGATCTGGCACTTCACTTCTGCCTTCTATTAGCAACTGATTTCCTTATCAGTTGGAGCTGAATTTTGAAGATTTTGATGTTGCATCTCAAAAGGTGTAGACTTTAGGCCTGTCACACAGAGTGACTATGTGGTTTTCAGCTTTGAATAAGCCCCTTAGGGGGCAGTATAGCTGTGCTTGTTTACAGTAAGATGTGCTTGTTTACAGGAAGTGTCTCGGTTTGGGATGACAGGTATCAAATTCATTCAATTTAGAGGCCTTCAGTCAAGAGGTTCGGAAGAAAGGAAAAACAATTCTTTATTATAACAGTAATAAACACTAACAGTATACTCAAAATAACCAAACAACGAAGATTCCAGGGACCCCAAACAAAGTAGATCTCAGGGACCCCCAAACAAAGTCCACCTGACAGGTAGGGAGGGTGATGGTCCTCCTGGAGCGATGGATGTGGCTCTCTTTTCCTCGGCAATGATGGGGCAGAC
>VZRI01005999.1:12762-26377 GCA_013397515.1 Upupa epops
CCCCCTCCCCCCCTCAGCTCCAGGCCGCTGCCGCCGTGCACTTTTTTTTCAATCGCACTCACGCAGGCGCCGTAGCTCCAAGCGGCTCCCGGGGAAACGGCCTCGCGCCGCTGAGCGACCCCGGCCCCCCCCACTCCCATGCAAGAAATAAAACCACATATCCTCCCAACAGAGGAGAATAGAATACAAATTTTACGTTCCACAACCCAATACAGGAAGTTATAAACTAGCCTCCATACTATTGCCAGGGGAATTCAGCACCTGCTAAGCACAAATATCTTTTTTCTTGTTCAGACTGGGTCAAGACATTTATATACATTTTTGACAAGCTGGTTCACGATGAGAAAGGTTTGTAAAAACCTAAGTTTTAGTTTATAAGTCCCTGACAATGTAAATGACATTTCTGGAACCAGGAACAAAAATACTGTTATCAGCCAGGTGGAAAAAAACCCCTCCCTGTCAAAGACTACCTTCCACAGATTATTGACTAGAAAGTATCTAAACTATCTGGTTGAAGTGCTAAGAAATGAGGTTGACACGTGTATGATATTTTTTGCCTGTGAGAGATGAGTGTTTTAAATGGCAACAGCTAGAGCTAAGTTGTTTGTCTGGACAAGATTCTTGTCTCTACAGACAGCCTGCTTCCAATAATGGACTTTACCTGGTGAACTGTAAGTGTACTGGAGGGTTGATTTGGATAGGTTTTACCTCTGAGTTTTCTTTCCAGATATTTCTGGTCTGAGGTAGTAGTCTTCTTTGCCTCTATGACAAACATATCCTTATAATATGCAGAATCCAATGGTGAACTGTGTTTTCTGTTTATGGCCCTGCTCCTTGGGCTGTGTTACAACCTTGTTGAAACAGCGGTCTGACCTCACTGTCATAGATTAAAAAAACATACCAGCAACAAAAGCCTCCAGGGCTACTATAAATATACTTCTATCGACAAACATATTTCTATAACCCAAGATGAGGTTAAATTGCCACATTCACCAGCTCACAAGAGAGGGCAACAGATGAGACTTCTACTCAATACTGTGCATAAAGAAAGGTGTGCTAGTTTATCTTCTATGCACCAACTCCTTTGGTTCTCATCAGTCATGCAAAAACAGCTGTTAAATCAGTCTGATGAAGGGGTTATCCATGCTTACAGCTGTGACACTGGGATGCTGTAAAGCAGCTGAAAGTGAACAGGGCTTTGTATTTGCAGAAGTCACAATGAAGTGAACTTTGTACCACACTGCAGCCAGATGCCAATTGGAAAGAACATCTATGTTGTATTACATCACAGGTGATGATTTATAAGCTATCTACAGCAAGAGGTAGTTGTTGCACAATGATTAGAAAACACAATGTCCAGGTTCATGATGTTGCCTCAGTCAAAACGGAGGACAGCTATTAGTCTCCATGCTGCTAGAGGCAATAATGGGTGGAGAGACCAGTAGTAAGAGATCATCTGCATGAATGAGTGGCTGTGGCCAATGCTTCATCTATGTTTGTGAACATTCTTGCGTGGCAGCACGAGAGTGTTCAAGCAAAGTGTTAGGAAGAAGGATGGTAGATGACAAACCAGGAAACAAAGTGAAGCTCAGTCTTGAAGAGGTTAATCAAGCTAGATGCGCAAAAGTCTTAAAAGACAGAAATGTCACTGAGGTGCAGAAACACACAACTGGCAAGAAGGAAGTGTACTAACAGCTTATCGAAAAGCCAATCAAAAAGGCATTTGGTGGATGATGTTATACTTCACAGCAGACTTGAACTTCATCTTTTATACTAGTCCTAACATTTTTCTACGGTATTTACCAGTTTTCTATGGTATCTGTGGTCAATTTACAGGCTGTACACACTGAGCTCTGCGTGAGGCTGTAGAAAAATACTGGTCAGGAAGAGCATCACTAATATTCAACATAATTGTTTCTCCAGAAAGGTTTAAATAAGACAATGTTCATTTAATCAGAATGCTAAGGCATTGGAAAAATCAGAGTATGCAAACACTACTTAAATTTTCATCACTGATTGCTAAGTTTTACCTATACCTGAGTGGCCACTGACTTAATTGCAATATTATAATCTCATAAGTAGTTCTTTTTCAGAAAAGGCTTTGGGATTTGCCCTGAAGAGCATGTTGTTAAACATAAAACTGCTTAGCCCATGAAGCCTCTGCAAAAAGCCATTATTTTGTGAAAATGTGGCTCAGTTTGCAATTATTTTCTTTATTTCTTGATAAAGGTGGCTTCCTTGAGACTCTTCTTTATTCATAATATGCCTTGATCTAGTCATCATAATAATGCCTTTCCAAATCAAGTGAATGTGAAGTTCTCACCTAAGCTCCTGCATCTGTGATCAAATACATTATGGTCCATTGACCTGAGAGTATCTTGGTAGGCTGCTGTGTAGCTGAACTATGAAAAATTAAAGTTACTAATGAAAAGGCATGATTTATATGCAATTAATAAGTCTGATTGTGATCAAAAGCAAAACAGAGTCCTCCTCAGACTGAAGCCACTGAAGAAGTCATCTTGACTATCGTGATCCAGTACCTTAATATCAAATCAGATATATGGAATGGAAT
This sequence comes from Upupa epops, assembly GCA_013397515.1. NCBI lineage: Eukaryota > Metazoa > Chordata > Aves > Bucerotiformes > Upupidae > Upupa > Upupa epops. The sequence goes on from VZRI01005999.1 coordinate 15,335, forward strand.
ATCTTCTTGGTCAGTTTAGGTTCACCAGTTCTATCATCTGTGTGGGTGCAGACTCTCACTATACACCTAACATGGAGGACAAGACTGGAGCACAAGATTTGCAGTGACCAAAGTCTCCATAGGTGCTCATCTAAGCAAGAATCTTTATACACCTCAGTCCTCATCTAAGCAAGAATCTTTATGCACCTAGTAATTGTAAACACCAAGCATTATCACCTGTAGAAACCTGTCTGCATGAGTGTACCATCAATTTCAGGAAGTGCTGTTACTTAGAAGCGACTGAGCTGAAAAGTAAAATCACTGAAGATAGTTAATTGTGCTCTAAATTAAAATAGGATATAAAGGAAGGAACCACAGGCAGAAGGTGGGAGGTGGTTAGGGTATTAGTGAAGAAACGATAGTGCGGAAATGCAGGAATAATTGGATGAAAAGCACCACCAGCAGGTAGATACTCAGCTGGTCAATACTTTTCTTGTGACCAAAGAACTCTGCAGTGTCTTTGTGCTAAATTCTTTCCTAATCCTTTCTGGGTGAGGAGTCTTTATGCTGTGTACATGTATGACAGCTTCTAGGGGGTAGCAGTAGACGGCCTCTGCTCTTAGAGTCTGGGTACCAGCACAACTGGGAAGGCATGGATCCCAGGGGCAGAGACTGACAGTCTGAGCACATCTACTGAGGGAATCTGTCTCATAGGTACATATATATATATACACGCACATATGTGTACGTGTGTGTATATATATTTTCAGTAGCAGAACTCCATGCTGTTCAGCCAGAGAGGCAAGCAGGATGATACCTATGATTCATCTCTGTTCATGACTGTTTTCACACGGGTGCTCTAAGAGTCTGTCATCTGTGTGGATGAGTGGTGGGAATACATCTTCAGCCGTGCTAATGGTCAGACCTGGGCATACAGAGCGGCAGCAGCCTTGACTCTCTCAGGCTGCTGTGTCTGCCATTATGTGTTTCCCTCTATCAATACCAGTATGAACAGTGTGAAAAAGAACTGTTCTCCAGCATGTGGATTAGCATAGCCATAAGTACACATTAATTCAATGACTTGCTTAATAATTAGATAAATAATTAGATAAATTAGATAAATAATGCAGAGCTATTAGAATGAAGTGTCTGTTGTTCATAATGACTGTCTCTCTAAGAAATTCATTCCATGAGAGAAACAATGAATGACAGTTTGACAGAATATAGAAAACAATACAACTGCTTTATATGTATATAAAATGTACAAGCTGATGTATATAGATATCACATTGCTGTTTAGAAGAAGCATCCAAAGCAAAGCTTGGCATGAAAAAATAGTTGTCTATAAACTGGATAAATGTTTTCTTTCCAGTGATAATTGCACAAATAAAAATATATTCTAATTCTATGACAGAAATGGAAAGAACCATGATTTGCAGATGTTAAAAATATAATTAAGGTATTTCAGCTTACCATTTGGTAGAAATCTTTGCATTAATGGAACTGGATAATGTTTCTATCAGCATTCTTACATAAAAGCAGGAGAAAGGGGGAAAACAGCTACAGAAAGACTCCTTGAAAGAATCTTTTTTAAATAACATTTAAAGAGAAGCTATAGAATAAATTTCTTCAAATTGTAAAGATCCGAAGTTATTCCCTATTAAGTAATTCATATTTAAAAAATGAAATTTGGCAAATGTTACCTTGCTCAATACGTTCAAATCAGTGTCTAATAAAAAATTAAAATTTCTTCTCTATTTCTTAATCTTATTTTTCAGTCTTCGTTAAAATTCTTATTTCTGTGCAAAGTCAAAACTTTTCACTACCCCAAAATTCTTTTACTTCAGAGAACAAACTCAGATTAGAGAGTAGATCATAATAGGTAACAGTGAAAACAGCCCTGTGAGAAACTGTTGTGGAGGAGGAGAGTTACAAAGAGGGAGCTGCTTCTAGAGTATGAAGATCTGAAACAACTACAGACTGAAGAAGGGGAATCCTGGCATTAAACTGTAATGTTTGCTGAGGCACAACCAGTCTCTTGAAATTATAGAATCACAGAAAAGTTTCAGCTGGAAGAGACCTTCAAAATCAAGTCCAACCTTTTCCTACCTCTATCAGCACCACTAAACCCTCTCCCCCTAACACATCATGTACCTTTCTGTTCAAGATCTCCAGGAATGGGGACTCAAGCCTCTCCCTGGGCAGGCTGTTCCAGTGCCTGACAACCCTTTCAGGAAAGAAATTCCTGACATCAAACTTGAACCCCTCTGGTTCAGTTTAATGCCATTTCCCCTCATCCTATTACTGGCCACTAGGGAGGATGGACAGACTCTCTCTAGAACTTCCTTTCAAGTAGTTGCAGAGAGTAATAAGGTCTCCCATCAACCTGCTCTAGGATAAACAGCCCCATATCCTTCAGCTGTTTCTCATACAACACCAGTTCCAAATCCTTTACTGGCTTGGTAGCTGCCTCTGCAGCCCTTCAATGTCCCTCTCATAGTCACAGGACTCCAGGTGTGGTCTCACCAAAGCTAAGAAGAGAGTAATGATCATCTCCTTGCTCCTGCTGGCAATAGAGCATGTGACTGTCCTTCAATCTGTCAGTCTTTCAGTGTTTTATTCCCCAAATATTAACCATGCATTTCTTACTATTGAGAAATACAAATTTCCCCCACACACCCCTGTTGCCATGGGCAGCTTAGAAATGGATGAAGAGGCAGAGTCCTGTTGGTTCACACTCTCCTCTGCATGAGCTTTTATGTCAGACACAGTGCAGGTAACCCCTACAAAAGCATTTAGCCTTGTCTACTGTTTATATCATCTCTCCATGTTTCATCACCAACATCATGACTGAATACAGAAAGTGGAATTACAGCTGTCAGAAGACTGTATATTTTAGAAAGAAAGGTGAGCAGTGACATCTTTGCAGCTGATGCTTTTGACAAGGTTGGGCAGATAGAGGTGCAAATAAAAGGTGTAATGGTAGTAATCTTGTTTCCACTTACTACTCCAGTTAAGCTGCTTAAACACTGTTTCTTAAACGCTGGTGTGTCTTCTGATGACTAACACTGGGCTTAAATTCCACCATACCTAAACTCTGGGTTAGGTCCTTAAAGAAATCTAAAGAAGCCATCTCTTTTGCTTGTTACACTTGACCTTGCTTGTTACACTTGACTTCCTCTTGTAATAAATTATCACAATAATCAAGAAATAAGACATCCCAATAAAAAGTCTATGGGTGCCATAACACTTCCATTTGTAGAAACCCTATTCCATTGCTTTCTACTATGTAACAACTCACAAACACTACAGAAGAGTAATGGCCATTTTAGGTTGGAAGGTGTTACTTGTGAGGATTGATCTGGCAGTGCTTTACTTTGGAGTGGAAATCAAAAGAGACTTAGGGGTGCTTCCTGGGTCAAAGTCCAACTGCCCAAAGATACGTCCCTTGACACCACATGGATTATCTGGATTTGAAGTACAACCAAAACTACTTGCACTGTAATTGTATGAAAACCTGGTTATCTGACCCCAGAATCAAAAGGGACAGTGGAAAATGTCTCTGCTAAAAGAAAGTTGAAAACTTTACCCGTGTATAAAGGCATTATGATACTGACTCCATTAAGGAACAAGCTAGAGACTGATTTGAAGATCCTTCTCCAATCCTTATGGTCTAAGTTCGAATATGAAAATTAACCTGGCATTTCAATAAAATAAATGAGAACATTTTGAAAGGTTGAAACATCAAAACTTCCAGAGCAGATAATGTGTATTTTCTTTTCCTAGATATGTCCAATTGACCTTTACCACCTCAGATTTGCTTTTTCACCCCTTGGTGATATGGAGTGATGACCTGGCAGTGCTGGGTTGAACATTAGACGTGATGATATTAAAGGTCTCTTCCAACCAAAGATAATTTGTGAATCTGCAAGCTAGACCACTAAACTTTCTCAGATAGGAAAGATGCTTCCTTGAAACAAATAAGAAAGGTTAAACTCACTGTACCATCCAGTGTAAGCATGACACAAGTTCCTAAAAGCATCAATGAACAAATTACACATTTGGTGCTTTTAGCAAAGAGTCTGGGTTTGGTGTCATGGGATCTAGTATTAGTTGCATATAGCTGTAATTCCTTTGCGAAGGGCATATTACACACTTGTGGAATTCATGGACCTGATGAATATAGGTCAGATGAGAAGTATAGTCAGGACACAGTTGTAGGAAAGAAAAAGCAGTTTTTCAAGCTGTTACTAAGTAGGACCTACAGGGAAATGGTCCCCGGTTAAAGGAAGCAGAACAGAGCTGAGAGATCTTTAGGGATGCTTTCACAGAGTGCCAGAGCTCTTCATCTCCAGGTGTGAGAAATCAAGAAAAGAAGAGAAGAGACCAGCATGGCTAAATTCTGATCAACTAAAGACAAGACAGAACTATTCAGTCAGGGGAAAAATGGACAAGTATCCCGGGAAGAGACAGGAGCGCTGCCTGATTGTGAAGGGATGAGGTCAGGAAGCCCATGGGCTGAACTTGGCAAGAGATGCAAAAAACAAAAAGAAGGGCTTCTACAGATCTATCATTCAGAAAAGGGAGGTCAAAGTGCACCCCTCCATGCTGAGCAGGAATATCAATGTAGTAACAACAGACGAGAAGGCTGAATTACTCAACTTCTCTGCTTCAGTCTTCACTGGCAGCCCTCTACTCATACCTCCTGATTTAATGGACCACATGATGGGGACTAAGGGGGCAAAGTCCCTCCTGCTATAAGATAAGGTTATATTCATGATATACCCATAGTCCTGAGGGAATTGGCTGGTGCTGGTGTCAAGCCACTCTCCATGATATTTGAAAAGGCATGGCAGCTGGCTGAAGTCTTCAGTGACTGCACCCATTTTTAACATAGAAAGTACAAACTCAGGAATTAGCAGCCTGTCAATCTTACCTTTGTGCCTGTTTCCTGTTTTTGCTAGGAACAGGCCAAAACCTTCACCCTATACAGAAGCCCAGATACAGTCTAATAGAAGTGGGAAGGGACTGTAAAATTTTCAAAAACTAAAAATAAGAGGATTGAATGTGTAGCTGCTTGCTGCACACATTTGTTATGTTCTTCCAATTTCACCTAATAGGGAAAACAGACAGACAAACCTTTATGAACACATGCTTACTTTTCCATTAACATTTTGTTGTACAAAAGTAAGGAACAGACAATGGGTAGAAATTAGGTATTCCTAATTTCTGGGTGTGCAGGCCTGATTTTTCAAGCTTTCTCATTCAACAGTATTAATTGAAGACAAATGAAATGGCTAAGGATCATGCACTATTTTGAAGGCAGCTCCTAAAGTGCTTTTTAGCCAGTAACTCATTCTGCAAAATGCAAAATGCTGAGCTCCTAGCAAATAATGCCCAAAAATAATAAAATCAATGTGAGCTGCTGAGCTATCTCACTCAAAAAATAAATACCTCACTTCCTATAAAAATAAACTTCACTTTAATGCTTAAAAAAATATAAACCTTGCTATGAACATTTTCTTCCTTCTAGCTTCATATTTTGTTTATTTCTGGCTCAGCAGCTTTTCAAAACATTTGCTTTTGTCAAGACACAGATGTCTTCTCTAATGCCAACAGCATTGTGCGAGCAGCACAGCGGAGCACTGAGAACAGCCTATCTGTAAAATTTGTTTTTCTATGGTTTAGCTCAGATGTTTTTTCCTAATCTGTATTCTGAGTCTGAACAAATATTGGGACAACAGCAACTTTTTATTCATTTGAAATCTGGAAGGACAAGTGGAGCTTTTTTATTGGCTCATAAGACTTTTAATTGGAAGAATTTTGTCTCAACAAAATTGCTATCCAGATGAGGTTACCGCATGGAATGCAGCCCCCAAAACCAGGTGCTGCACTGTCTTGGAATCCGCATAGCTGTGTCAAGGGGAATTGATTACACCAATCTCCCCTAACATCAATCAAGATGATACCAAGCACACCTCCTGGCCAGAAGATACCCACCTCTAGGGAGAACACACCCTCGACACTCCTCTCTGGGTATGGAAGGGTGGTCCAAAGAGGTGTAAGTGGATAGCCCTCTCCCATCATGGGACTAGGACAGGAGTGGGGGATGGATAGGGAGGCCAAGGTGTATCGTTTGACTTAAAAGGATGGCTTCTTAGCCAAAATTTTAGAAACTTATTTCATCAAAGGATCCCAGAAAGATCAAGAAACAAGCAGGATGCTGTCAGACTTTGGGGAAATCTGGGGACACTTGGGTTTCTGCAGTGGTAGCTGTATCTTCTTTCTCCTCTTCACTTGACCCTTTTCTTTCCACTTCATCACATTTTCTTTCTATTACATATTGTTAAACAATATTGCTGTGTTCACAGATGTTTTGTTCTTTTACAAACACCTGTACCCCGAGGCAAGATTAAGGTCATTTCTGACAAATGGTTTCTTTGAAACTTCTGATAAATATACTGCAATCTTGGAACACCTAATGATCTAATATTTCCCTGAATGCCTAACTTCAGTTCTCTTGCTGCAATTGCATTTATACTAAAAATTTGGAGGAATAATGAGTATTGGAAAAGTGACATTTCCTTTGCATTCTCTTCTCCAGTTAGGAGATTTCCTGTTCTTTCCATCTTCTTCACCAGCTACTTTTTCTAGACTTCTGTTTATACTCAGAAATACTATACTGTCCCTCCAAGATTACTCATTTAGCTATTTTCTAAAATGTGAAAGCTAAAATGGGATCAAGTACTCTTTGAGTCTTGCTATAATATATAGAGGACTTAGGGATCAGAAGGGACCTTGAAAGATCATCTAGTCCAATCCCCCTGCCACAGCAGGATCCCCTATACCAAGTTGCACAGAAACACATCCAGGTGGGTCTGGAACATCTCCAAAGAAGGAGACTCCACAACCCCTCTGGGCAACCTGTTCCAGTGCTCCAGCACCCTCCCTGGGAAGAAGATACCTCTGATATTTATATGGAACCTCATCTGTTCCAGCTGGCACCCATTGCCCCTTGTCCTAGACCAGAAGACTCTGAATGGATCCTGGTTCCATCCTCCTGACACCCACCCCTCACATACTTATAGACATGAATGAGGTCACCCCTCAGCCTCCTCCAAGCTCAAGAGACCCAGCTCCCCCGGCCTCTTCTCAAAAGGGAGCCGCTCCACCTCGTTTATCATCTTTGCTGCCCCATGTTGGACACCCTCCAGCAGCTCTGTCCCCCCCTGGAACTGAGTGGCCCAGAACTGGACTCAATACTCCAGGTGCGCTCTCACTTTTTCAGAGTAGAAGGGGAGAAGAACCTCTCTCGATCTGCTAACCACCCCCTTTCTGATCCCCCCCAGGATGCTGTTGGCCCTCTTGGCCACAAGAGCCTACTGCTGGCTCTTAAGAGGAAAAAAAAGGTGAATTCTTTCAAGCAGCAATTTGGGTTGTAACTTTTTAATATTCCCCAAAACCAGGCCTCATTTTCATGAAAAACAGCTTTTGTTTGTTCCGCTATTCTTAAATTCAAATATTTCTGTAGCTTTGGATTTTCACAGAATCACAGAACCACTGAATCCGGAAAAGCCCTCTGAGCTCATCCAGCTCAACCCAGGACCTGACATCACCACATCAGCCAGACCAGGGCACTAAGGGCCACAGCCAGGCTGTCCTTCAACACCTCCAGGGATGGGGACTCCACCACTGCTCTGGGCAGTCCCTTCCTGAGTTTTATGTAAAAATGTAACTTCAATCTTTGAAAAACAGTATCTCTGGGAAAAAAAAAAACCCTCTATATTTGATATTAAATTAAGATACAGGATGATTAATATTGACTTGGATCTGTAAGATACCACAGCAAAGAAAACACTTGCTAAAGAAGCAAGCATTGAGGTAAGAGATGTTGCTGACTGGTGGAAGAAAGGCTGAGAAAACACTTGGGGAATCAGATAGAACTGAAGAAAAGGAATGATGGGATGGAGAAGGAGTAATACAAAACAAAGTGAAAACTAAAGCCAGGGCAGACTGGCTAAAGGCTGTAGAACAGCTCCAGGAAATCCACACAGATCACACACAACAGTGAAGGGAGATCAATGCTCCTATGGACACTGTGTCACCAAGGGATCTGAGTATTTCCACACTACCAGAACATGCAATTACAAAGGAAATAGAACCCCACATCTCTGCAAAGAGTACAAATATATCCCTTCTTGTCTACGACACACACACAAATCATTTCTTTGAATGTCACTGGTTCCAGAAAGCCATTCTCAGCCTCTTGAAGGCCCACAATTTGCCATCTGGAGAGAACCACTACTCAGAGTTCTAGCAGTGACCAAAGGAACACAGAAGCAGTGTTAATGGAATAGATTGGTGAAAGAGGAATTTCTCTGTAATTCAGAGCTGGCTGAGTTGCAATATGCAAAGAATGTCACTCATTCCTCCTAGTATAATTCATTTTGGTTTTATGATGGTGTGGCAGTGCTTAGACAATGTAGCTTACAACTCACAAAGTAACCTGATGAGGCTGGTTACTCCTTTCTAAGGTTAGACATGAATTTAACACTGAAAACATTTAAATATTTCCATGTGAAAGTCTAGGCGATTTTCCTAAAGGAAGTGAGACCTCTAAGGTAATGCTCCCTGGAAATATGAGCCCAAAGGTGCCCTCTAGTCATGAAGAAAGTTTCAAATAGGATAGATATTCACATTCTCACAAGTGTAACCTAGCAAAAGTGTCACTATGTAGAAAAAAAGTAGAAATATTATAATCGCTGAAAATATTTTTGCATGTTCTCTCATGTGATGTGGGATGTACCTACACTAGATATCATCACTTTCCAATCCAAAGCTCCCAAATCAGAATTACTGCAATGTTTCAAACAGCCAGACAGAATACATGGAAAACCAGAGCAAGTAAGATCTGGTACTCACTCATTTAATATTTAGTTGTAAAATCATTACGCTAATAATTTTGTTTTAATTATGCTGAGCTGTGTTGACACTGGCATGAATTCTTTTCAGAGTTATCACTTCTAGGTCTAACTGGAATGGAGTTAACTTCCTTGATAAGTTTTCTTGCTACCACAGAATCATGGCATTACTGAGAGTGGAAAAGACCTCTAGGGTCATGAAGCCTGGCATATGACCTAACATCACCTTCATCGGCCAGACCAGGGTACTAAGTGCCACAGCCAGTCTTTCCCTAAATACTTCAGTCTACTTGTTCTCTCCCTCACACTGCTGAAAGCTGGGATGCCAGCCATGGTATCTCACAGCACTAATATATTTATAATCTAAAATGCATTCTGGTGAACTTTATACTCAAGATATCAGAAGAATAAATTGATTTTTAGTTCGTGTCTTAATTAGTAACAGAAATATTTGCATTGTCTCTTACTTGCATCAATTTCAATTTTACATGTGTGTTACATCTTGCCATTGTGCTTCTACTACAAGGGCTATTTAGGTTTTAAGTTTTAGACCTATTTTACGAAGTTTATTTGATGTTGGAATGTTCAGTGGCATTCTATGACATGTATAAGGAACACTACATAAATTTAATCCACAGGTAATGGGAAATCAATGTTTGCATCATTAAGCTGAAGTTGTAAACATAGAACTTTAATATTAATGTGAAACACATTTGGAGCTGAATACTTACAGCTTAATAAGGAGAAATACTCAGAGCTGGCGGCTCAATATATTTTGGTAATGAATAAATGATTTCAAAATCAATTTTAAATAATTTTAAATAAAAAAGTCACTCAGAATCTTAAGAAAAACTTTATCCAGAATGCTGGAAATTATTAAAGAATGTCAGAATATCTTGCCCATATTGAACTGTTACTAATCAAGCAGTTTCCTCCACCTTATCATGGGCTATTTTTATGATATTATATTTAAAAACCTAGAATCTCATTCCAATAGAAGTACTAATTTATAGCTCATTCCTGATAGGAACTAATGAAAAGTAAATTACCACTATTAACTACTTCTTGCAATAAATATTTTCTAAAGCTAAAACTACATTACAAAGAAACACTGCAAGTACAACATAGAAATAGTAACAAATAAGAAAGGAGATCTTTCTAATTCAAGAATAATGTACTTCCAAAGACAGAAGACATAAAAATTTTGCATTAAAATAATTTATTGACTGATTTTACACTAGGGTGAAGGAGCTAGCAGTGTTTAGCCTGGAAAAGAGGAGACTTCTTGGGGGCCTTCTCCCTTTCTAAAACTACCTGAAAGAGTTGGGCTCCTCTCTGAGGAAACTAGTGCCAGAAAGAGAGGGCATGGTCTGAAGCTGCCCTGGGGAGGATTAGGTTGGATTTTAGGAAGCCCTTCCTCCAAGAAAGGGTGATCAGACAGTGGAAAGGCCTGCCCCGGGCATTGATGGTGTCCCCATCCTTGGAGTTGTTTAAGGACAGATTGGCTGTGGCCCAAAGTGCCCTGATCTGGCTGATGTGGTGATGTTAGGTCATATGCAGGGCTGGATGAGCTTAAAGGTCTTTTTAAACCTCAATAATTCTATGAGTCTGTGAAATAGTTAAACTGTTTGCTTTTTGTGAAAAGAGTGGGGAGAGAACAATCCATATGTCTTTTTCTTCTGAATGAAGAACATTGTTTTCAGGAAAAGCTATATAAAGTTTTGGGTACCTGAAAAAGGAAACTATAATTATCATATCAAAACAATGATTTAGAGATTACAGTGTATTAATGCACAGTGGTTCTGGTTTGAAAATTATCAAATTTTTAAATATTATTTGTGGTGATTTTATGCTGAAAAAAACATTTTATTTTGAAGCTGGAGGTAACTTTTCTAGCAGACATACTGCGTCAGTGTCTGGACTCTACAGGTGATTGGACAGAGACCATAAAGGGAAGGTATAACACAGTATCACAGTAATGATGAGGCTGGAAAAGACCTTAAAGATCATCCAGTCCAACCTAAAACTAACCAAGTAGACCTAACATCTAACATCTAGATCATGCCACAGAGCACTCAATCCAGACTAACCTTGAACACCTCCAGAGAAGGCAATCCAATCACCTCCGTGGGTAGCCCGTTCC
>VZRI01006002.1:0-43623 GCA_013397515.1 Upupa epops
AGCAACACTCCAGCAGACTGTGCCAGCATTCAGCGATACCTGGACAGGCTAGAGAGCTGGTCAGAGAGAAATGTAATGAGGTACAACATNAGAGAGAAATGTAATGAGGTACAACATAGTTAAGAATGGAGTCTTGCATCTGGGCAAGAACTACCCCAGGGACCAGTATAGGTTGGGGAATGCCGTGTTAGAGAGCAGTGTAGGAGAAAAGGAACCTGGGGGTCCTAGTGGCCAGCAGGATGACTCTGAGCCTCCAACGTACTCTTGTGGCCAAGAGGGACAGCAGCATCCTGGGGTGAGGTGGTTAGCAGGTCAAGGAAGGCTCTTCTCTATGAGACCGCGTCTGGAGTATTGTGCCTGGTTCTGGGCCCCCCAGTTCAAGGACACAGAGCTGCTGGAGGGTGTCCAGAATAGAGCAACTAAGATGAAGCAAGTAGAAGATCTCCCTGATGAGGAGGTTGAGGGAGTTGGGTCTCTTGAGCTTGGAGAAGAGGAGGCTGAGGGAGGACCTCATTAATGTCTATAAATATGTGAAGGGGTGATTGTCAGGAGGATGGAGCCAGGCTCTTGTCAAGGTCATCTCATGACAGGACAAGGGGCAGTGGGTGCAAGCTGGAGCAGAGGTAGTTTCATATAAATATCAGAAGGAATTTCTTCCCAGTAAGAGTTACAGAACATTGGAACAGGCTGCCCAGGGGGGTTGTGGAGTCTCCTTCTTGGGAGACATTCAAGACCCTCCTGGATCTGTACTATGTGACTTGCTCTAGGTGATCCTGCTGTGGCACAGGGATTGGACTAGATGATCTTTTGAGGTCCCTTCTGCTCCCTAATGATTTTATGTTTCTCCTGGAAGCCTTGGGAGTCTGTGCAGTTTTGAACAATTATGTCCTGCATGCAAGTGCTTCTTAGAGTTAGGTGATAGCAGGGTCTGGAAGGACTAAGCTTCAGGAAAAGCTAACAGAGCTTGTTTTTTTTCTGTATGTTAACTGCCCAATGTGTCAGCATAACAGCACAGTTTGTGCTAGCCTTTTTAAAAAAAATTGTCTCTACTCATTCCCTGCCTACCAGACCATCTGCTGTTGGCCACTCTTGAGAGTGCTATGTGAACTGAGAGGACAGACCCACAAAGGATGGCAGCTTGGTGTTTGGGCAGGTTTTTTTGGGCTATTTTTTGTGTGGAGGAGGGCAAACTTGGCATGCAGAGTCCCAGTAAGGATAAAGTTTCCAGTTTCTCTGCAGGTCAATCTGTTGTGTTTTTTTTTTCTTGGAACCATGCTTTGTATACGTGAAGTTATTTTGATGGAAGATAATTATCCGTGTATTTTGAAAGAAGTAGAACACAATATTCTGGGAAAATGTGAAAATGTCAGACTAATTTGAACTACATTTTGTGGTTAAAATTTTAAAATCTGGCAAAATTGACAGCAATTCAGCCTTAGTTCAAGGAAGACGTACTGTAGGGACATGCACTTTGTTGAAGTCTGTAGCTGAAGCATTTAATATTAACTCCTTGGTGAAGGTAGTTTCATCATCAAGTTTTTTACTTGTTTAGCAGTTGACAGTTATCTTCATGTGTGATCATTCAGGAGTGTGCACCATAAGCTAAAAGTAGTATGAGATCAACAGTTCTTGAGAAAGCTTTGGCGAAGGAGCCTTTCAATACATGTGTCTAACAGCAAACCTTTAACAGGTGTGGCATGTCACACCCACTCTGTGATGGCTCATACCAAGGGCCCTAATGACTGCTGTTGTCACTGCCAAGGACACTCAGGCAGGCATGCTCCCTGATTCTGGCAACAGTCCTAGATTTCCATGGTGGAAAAAAAATCAGTTCTAGTCTAGAAGCAGCAGAAAAAGTGTGTAAGCCTGTATAGCTGATATTGGGCAGTAGTTTGATGCAGTGCCTGTGTCCCTGTTTTAAAAGGGTAAAAGTGACAAAATCTTGAACCTGGCCCAAATGGGCTCTGCAGCATAGACATTTTACACATATTAAACACCTCCAATATGGTCAAGACTTTTGAGCTATTTGTCACCCAAATTATGACAAGTCAAAACTTTCTGACAGTTCTAGGGCCACAGTAAGAAGATCATCTGTGCTGCAGTGATGGATGGACATGGAAGTTTTTCTGTTTCTCTGATTTTTCTTTTTCCTGTGAAATGATTTGTGCATCATGTGAAGAATAATAATGCAAACAATTTTCTCTGCCGTTAGAGACCTGAAGTCAGTAGGCCATATGCATACAGGAAACACTTGAAGGAGTGTTTAGACTCTAGACTTCAGACTGGTGTTCAATTTTTGCCATTACCATGGTGTACCAGTTTTACATTTGATTAGCATAGAATCCATAAAATACTTAGTGTTTTTCATGACCTGCTATTGTTCCTTATATTACAGACTCTTAAATGTGGTGCTTTCCAGTAGATTCTACCTGTGCTTTTGTTTTAGTTGTCTAACACTTAGTAGCTTCAAACCTTTAAAAATAGAATTCTTCCTAATTTATCAGTCTTTCCATAACAAAATATAATTGCCAAAGCAAGCCAAGATCTGTATTTAGATGATGATATGCAAATACTACCTGAACAAAGTAACAGTTTAATTAAATTAATAAATCCTACTTAATGTTCAAAATTGCATATGGATTTTTCCAAGTCTCAGTTTAAGTTGCTCTGTGAGAGATAATACAGTTCAGTTTTCAGTTTTAGCTGAAAGATTACCTTAATTGATAGCTTAATAGATAGCTTAATACTTAGCATACTATCTTGTTGAGCGAGGAGATAAATGGGTATTGTCTATGACATAAGGCTAGGACACGGATGTAGGCACTGGAGCACAACCATCTGTACTGTAGTTTGTTAGCATGATCTCTGGTATCTGCTGAGTGCTGATAATAGCCCAGGTTGCCCCCAGAACACATGTAAGCCTTTCACTGGTAGTTCCAAATATGAGCTAAGAGATGTGCAACTACTAGCCATGGATAAGTGAGAGTTAGAACTAAGGCACTGAGGCCTTCGTGATGCAGGAACCAGTGTGCTATCCACAGCCAGTGCATCACTCCTTTTGCCTATAGCTGATGGGACCCTTTGGGATGAGGATAAGCAATGTATGCCTTGAGGTATTGGAGGATAATTGCTGATTATTGCATCTGTAACTTTCTACAAATTATTCAGAGTTTATGGCTACCTGGCCAGAAGAATACCCCTGTGCATAATCTTAGGGATTCTAAAGGTAAAACTGTTTTAGATTCCAGAATTATCTATAAAAACATTTGGGTGATGAACCAAGGAGAAGGACTATCATTGGGTCACTTACTGGTGCTAATGCTGCCTATTATCATGGCAGCAGAATCCTGCGCTGTAGGAATTGTGGTTTCTGCACAACTCTCCCTGATTGAAAGGATTCCTAGAGATTGACAGGAGGCAGCTTCTGGATCGGTTCTGGAGTGGCTCCTGGAAAGTCAGGGGAAAAGTACTGTTTATACGAGTACAGACCATCTCTGACATGACCAAGTCCAACTCAAAAAGAGCTGGCTATTCCAGGAGACAGAGCAGCTTAGTTAGGTATGGCATCTCCTGATCAGTCAGCAGCTTGCCAACCTGAGCAGTGCTCATGTGGCCAGGTGTGACTGAGATGCCAGGCTGCTGAAATAGAAAGTAGGAAGGATGGAATACCTCCCTTTAACTTGTCCCTATGCATACGTGGATGTTATTTACCTAAATAGCAACTAAATGTTTTGGATTTCTTTTCCCCATTCACTTCTGGTAATACAACAGATTTCTAAAAGATTATTTGCAAGGTGAAGTTGCTTAAAGATGTGCCACAGCCTTTAATCTGGGGAGTTCCAGGGGCTGTTCTTGGTGAGATGGTGACAGATGCAGTGACAGCATAAGTAGAGAGGTGGTAGTAGGTTAGAAGTGAAAAATGGAGAAGAGGGAGTAAAAGTGTAGACTTCCAGTTTAATTGGTCAGTGTGACTCATGAAAAAGAAGAGTAGGGACTGACAACACACATACAGTCTATCCTATGTATCATAGGAGGAATGGCTAAGGTATCTGAGGCTGTTTATCCTGGAGAAGAGGGGATTGAGGGGAGACCTTGTTGTTCTCTTTGTAAGGAGGTTATACAGCAGTGGGGGTTGGTCTGGTCTTCCTAGTGGCCAGAGATAGGATGAAGGGAAATGGCCTTAAACTGTGCTGGGGAGATTCAGATTGGATGTTAGTAAGAATTTCTTTACTGAAAGTATTGTCAGGCATTGGAACAGTCTGCTCAGGGTGCTGTGTGAGTGACTGTCCCTAGAGGTGTTTGAGAGAAAGGTAGATGTTGCATTAAGGGACATAGTTTAGTGGTGATACAGCTAGGAAAACATTGGACTCGATCTTGAATGTCTCTTCAAGATTCTAGGGTGTGCTCCTAGCATTGTGGAAAGGCAATGTGCGGACACAGGAAAACTACTACTAACAGGTAGTGAAGGGCGTGAAGGCTACAAAGTACTTGTGAGAATTTGGGATGACGCTCATTTCCATCCAATTGCCAGGTCCAATTGTGGAATTAAAAGAGTCAGATAAGTGTGTATGGCCATCTGTGCCATAGATGCCAGGCAGTGTCTACGGGAACTGGACTGACAGCCCTGCTGTGATCTCTCTGTCTTGTATGAGGATGTTGATGAGCCATTTGGGTTATGCAGCAGACAATGAGCACCGTCAGTGGTAAGAATTTCTAGGCTGTCTCTGAACGTTCACCAGTTTGGTCAATTGCTGGGTGTTGGCTGCTGCACTATGGCCTGTGGTCGGTGAGGTAAAGTAACGTTTTCAGTCTTACAGTGTACAGTGTTCCCAGAAACTACCTCTAATTTTAGGCAGGAAAAGTATGATTTAGGAGCGCTGTTATTGTCCCAAACTATAAAGGTACTCCAGGTACTAAAGGAATTACTCTGCTATGGAGGTCCCAACTGAGGGCCAGGTTGGCTGGCCTGAAGGATGAGGTAAGGCTGCAGATGGGCCACACAAGGGATGTAAAGATGTCTGACAAGCATAAAGAAAAATTGCAGGAATGGGCAGAATATACATGCTGGGATGTCACAATTCTTGCACAGCATGAATTTACAGCCTGCAAGCACACCACAAAGTGTGCTGAAAGGTTTCATACCCTGCTGTCAATTCATCAATGAAATGAAGTGACTGTGACCACCTATGGGGTTGTGGGGATTAATAAGGGCCCAAGCATGTCAGAGTTAGTTCTAGGTAGAGCTGGTTATCAGTATTTTTCAACTTGGATGCAATTCTTGTATTTTGGGGGTGACTTTTATCTATGTTGATATGAATCAGTCTGTGATATTTGCTCTTGGAGCCCAAGGGTCCTTGGCCCTCTTTCTATCAAAATCAACAAATTCATTGACTTGTTGAGCTTTCTCTCTTTATCTCAGCTGGATCTCTAAGCTGTGACTGCATGTTATTGAGAAAGTGTACAAAACTGGTGGAGTATAAAAGAGTAAAAAAGAGTGGTTTATAAGGAAAGGGAATGTGTGAAATTGTTGACTTGTCAGCTTAAGTTCAATTAAAAGAAAAATTCTGGAATGGGGAAAGAAATAATCTGTAAGCTCTGAAAATCATTAGAGACAAGTAGCCAAAAACATTTGTCAAACCCAGCTCCCTTCTGTGACAGAATAATTAATTGTTCAGTGGATAAATGCTACACATCAGATGTCATGCCTTGAGATTAGTAGAGCTTTTGCTAGTCCCTTGCATCACATTTTTGCAAATACACATGGTGAAAAGCCAAAACAGTTGGATAATCTTGTTCAGAAATTTGATATCTGACCTGCCAATGAGATAAAATGAAGTTTCACAAAATCTTTTAAATGTAATATTTAGTTAACCTATTATCTACGATTTTAGTAACAAACTAGAATTAAGAAGGCTGGTTTTATTGCAAAGCTAGTACATCAGTCTTGAACAAAGGATATAATCATAAGCATAGAATTTAGAATCACAGAATTGCTAAATGATTTGGGCTGGAAGGGAGCTTTTAAAGATCTTTTAGTCTAATCTCTCTGCCATTACTACTCCTCTGCATTAGGAACACCTTCCACTAGGTCAGGTTGCTCAAAGCCCAGTTCAACCTGACCTGGAATGTTTCCAGAGATGGGGCATCTGCCACCTCTCTGCACAACCTATTCCACCATTTCATTATCCTCATGGTTAAAAATTTCTCCCTTATATCTAATCCAAATCTCTTTTAATTTAAAACCATTACCCCTTGTCATGTTGCAACCACCCCTACTAAAATGTCTGTCCCAGCTTTCAGCACTTAAAGGGTCCTATAAGAAAGGACTTAAGTTCTAGTAGTGACCACCCTTTAGAATGCCTTGGGTGCTGACAAACTTCTTGTTTGGAAGGGTCTTCAAGCACTGGAACAGGCTGCCCAAGAAGGTGGTTTAACTGCCACGCATCTGTTAGAATTCTGTGTCTGTTACCATTAAGGATCTGAAGACATGGGAGCTTTCAGATTGCGATGTTCTGGCAGGATATCTATCGGTTTTAACTGTCAGAAACACAAACTTGTTGCTGTTGTGTCACTCCTGCTGCTGAGGTTTGTCTTTATAACCCAATACTGTTTATTTGTTAGGTCTGTAGTTTGTTCCCGCAGATCAAAGCATAATTAAATTCTGCTTAAAAGAAGAGATCAATATGCTACATTATGTCCTACATGACATACTCCCTAGTTTATATGCTTTGGCCAATTTCTGCTGCTTATACTATCAGAATGTACAGAACTGCAGAGCTGAGTCTATATTAAAAGCCTTCTGAAAAGTGTGGAATTTGGAGCCTCAGTGCAAACACTTATTAAATTTAAAACAACCAACCTCTGAGTTCTGTAGAGGACACAGCTATGTGTGTATGGTGGTGTAACCAGTGAGACCGTTTACTGAAATGTGACCATTCCTTATTTATTGCCTTGATGGAGTAAGTTATGTGGTGTTTATCCTGAAAAGTTACATTGACTTTCCACTAGGTGCAAATATGTGGGCATGCAACTGTTTCCTGCTATGATAGTAAGAAAGGATCTTAGATTTTCTGAAGCTCTGAAGTTATCTTGGACTCTATTAGTAGTGTTCACTGAAGTGCAGAATTCAGGAGGGAGAGTGTTCAAGGTCCTTACATGCACTAGCTTTATTTTTATTAGAAGTTTCAGTATTTTATTTTTTGCAGAGTAAATGACTTTGCTTTTAAAGAGCACAGCTTATGTGATTCCAGCCTAAGACATAGCAAACATCAGAAATTGTGGGGGTTGGAAGAAAACCAAAATTGCTTTAAAGGACAATTACTATATGATTTCATAAAATCTTGAGGGAGCGAGGGAGCAGAAGGGACCTCAAAAGATCATGTAGTCCACCCCCCNCCATCCTCCTGACACCAATCCCTCACATATTTATAGACATTAATACATTAATGAGGTCACCCCTCAGCCTCCTCTTCCCCAAGTTCAAGAGACACAGGTCCCTCAGCCTTTGCTCATAAGGCAGGTGTTCTACTTCCTTCATTTGTTGCTCTATTCTGGACACCCTCCAGCAGCTCTGTGTCCCTCTTTAACTGAGGGGCCCAGAACTGGACCCAATACTCACTATTGAGGATCAGAGGGGGAGAAGAACCTCCCTTGATCTGCTAACCACCCCCCTTCTGATCCACTCTAGGATGCTGTTGGCCCTCTTGGCCACAAGAGCACATTCCTGGCTGAGTCATCCTGCTGGCCACTAGGACCCCCAGGTCCCTTTCTCCTACGTTGCTCTCCAACAGGGCAGTCTCCAACCTGTACTGGTCCCTGGGGTTGTTCTTGCCCAGATGCAAAACTCTATATTTACCCTTGTTGTACCTCATTCAGTTTCTCTCTGCCCAGCTCTCTAGCCTGTCCAGGTCTCGTCTACTGAATTGATTAATCTCAACACTACTATTCAACTCTGGGACTCTTTTCTTTGTTCTTTGGGTGTTTTGTTGGGTTTTGTTTATACCTTTGCAATGGGAATCTCTTTCTACCACTGTAACTCAGACAACTAGTATTTTATGGATGCTTGTAGCTCATCTGTAAAACAAAAAACTTTTTATTAGACAGGAAAGCTTAAATTCCTTCTACATTTGTCAAACTTTTATGTTTTTGTAGGAGTGACAGAACATTTTAACTCTTGCTGCAAGCATATTGCCATTTCAGGAAAGACAGAGGCTTTTCTAACTGAAATTTTGCTTAGAGAGTGGCACTTCAAGTTTCTCTTACTTCATTTGCATACATTGAAAATCTGTGCATAGTTAGGCTAAATATCAAGCTGCTCTCAGCAGTAAAAGTGATCTGCTCTGTCTATCTTGAATCTTTCTTTGCAGTGAGCGGTCAACAATGGTGTTAAACACAACAGCTACATACTGTATTTCCCTCAGGTTCATATGACCCTAGCTCATGAAGGAAGAAGAGAGTTAATCACAGTAAGCTTTTCCTAAAGGTATTTCAGTGACTAGCTGAAAATCTACTAAGACATATTGATTAGACTTGAGTTCATATTGTTACTTTAAAAATAAAAGCTTTATAGGGTGGATTCAGCATCAGAATAGATTATAAAATTGTAGATAATGGAGAGGACTTTATGGATTTAGCATGTATTTAACCAATGCACTTATTCCACTAATTCAAAACTAGCAGGCCCTTAGTGGCAAATATATTAGAGTTTCCATTAATTCAAATGGATTAATGGGTCAGGTACTTACCAGCAGAAAACTAGAGTTATCTGTCATGAGGGAGTCTCAAAATTTGTCTTGGATTTTTCAGCTTGCATCTCAAGATTCAACCTGAAATGTGAGGGATGATGTCACTTGGAGATAGCTGCTGGGTGAATGCTAATGTATTCAGAGATGTCCTGCTGGCAAATCCTTGGAGTATGCTTTCCCTTTTGGCTTTGAGAACACATCACTTGTGGTGTCACTTTAGTGTTAGAAAATATGCCTTTGTTTTCTTAACCATAAAGTAACAATTTGTAGGTTTTGCAGTACAATCAAAGAGCTTTTTGGGCTGGTTGGGGTTAAGAGCAACTCAGAGGTAGCTGCACCCAATGCATGTTTCTTCAAAGCTTAGAGGTGACATGGAAGCAGGTGGCCATACAAACTAGATGCTTTTAACAGGCTTTCCTTGCTTCTCACTAGGTTGCTGAGGCTTTCCAATGACCCTGGACAGTCATGTTAGTGAAGAAATCTAGTGGTTTCTCTCATTTTTAAATACAGTAATAGTGCAAGTCTACCTACATACCAGCAGTGAGAAAGACTATGTGCTGCCTGACGAGTAGGAAATGTGTTTCTGTCCCTTTCGGATGAGCTTTTTAGTCTTAAGAGCTAATCCATGACCAGTCTCTTCAAGTTGCTATCCTAGATAAGAATCTAGTATATACTTCTCTTCCTTTTCAGCTGGAAGCCACTTTAATCTGCCAACATTTTTGCTTAGCTTTTGTTTTAGAGACCCAACTGTTTGTTTGGGTCTCTGGAGTATTTTCTTAAACTCTTATAGTATTTTTGGCTAGAATGTGGGGACAGTAGCTGAACTGTTTCCCATACAAGTTTTGGGTATCGCTTCATTGCTCAGACATGCCTGTGGTCATAGTTCAGTCCCTGCTTTTCCATACCTGGCTGCTTCAGACCTGTGGCCAGGCTCAATTCATGGAGCAGTGCTGGCTTGTGCCAATCCCCTGACACAGCCCACCTAACTCTTGTCTGCCCCTTTGAGAGGTGGTAGCAGCTGAATGACAGCTGGGTCTTGTGACCTTCCTCATCTCCTCCAAGAAACAATGGAACAAATTATGCTCTCAGAAATGTAATGGGACATTAATTAGTCTTGTTTGAAGCTAGCAATGGGACTCACAAAGCAGCTGGCTATTAGAAGAGTTATGGAAAGAGTTCCACTTAGCCATTAATCAGAGGAAAACAGGTTACACAGAACTAAGATTTTTTTTTTCCTCACTTTTCTAAGTATAAAAGTTTTTTAGGATTAAAAGAATCCTACCTTTTTGGAAGTGACATAAAACAATTTTATGCAAGATTGATACTAAACAGAAGGCAGAGGAAATGATATATTCAACTTGTGGTTGAAAGATTTTGTTGCTGGCCATAGACTTTGTTTTGCCCCCTGTTGAAGGATGCATGAACCTGTGATGTTCATCTCCTAGACTGATAACAGTACAGACCGACCCATCATCTCTTAAGTGAATAAACAAGTTTATCGACTTACCTTCCCCTCCTAATTTCAGCCCAGTGAAGTAATAACAAAATCACAGAATATCTCTGTTCAGAAGAAACCTTCAAGATCATCAAATCTAGCTGCTGACCAAGTGTTGCCAGGTCTCCACCAAGCGTGACCTTAAGTACCAGATCCACACTTCATTTAGACACCTTCAGGGATGGTAACTTCACCACTTGTGCTTTCTCCATAACACTACTGTGACCTCTATCATCAATATGATATATGTTTCCCCTGCTTCATGTACCTATGCTGTTTACTGCACAGATCTGAACGAGACCAATGTTGATATGAATGTCTATTCACAGCTGTTTACTGGAAGTGTTTTCCCATGAAAACAACTGCAGTTTTCTTTCCTGTAACTTTTAACTAGTTCTTAATGCATAACAGGACTTCAGTTTCTAGCCAGTTATCTTTCCACTTCTACAACATTCAGGAAAAGCACTGGTGGCAATGCCATGCCTCTGTCAGTCTTTTCTCACCTATGAGGGTGAGGAAAATGCTGCTTCAGAAGACCAGAATCTTTCTCAAGTACTATAACTCCTGCATTCAATTGAATTGTATGAATAGTTTTCAATGTGCAGGATATCTGCTCCTAAATACTTAATTCATCAAAGTTAATTCTGCCTAAATCCCTGTCTTTGGGACAGGGCTTTCTCCATGTGGTGGGTCAGCCTAAACTTTTGTAAGACAAGCAAGTCCTGAAAAGATTAATGCAATGATTTTCCCTCTTCCTTTGATCTGGTAAACCCACAGTATAGTCTGAGGCTACAGAAGTTTCTTTTGTTTGGGTGCTGTGTGCATTAGTTCTCTCCTGCAGTCTGGATCATTCTAGCTGGAAAGGGCAGTTCGGAAGAATGTGAGTTATCTTTTAAGTTTTCATATACAAAGTCACAATTCCTTCCCTCATTAGCAAGTATCACCTATCCATTAATACACCTATGGATTCAAGTAATGTTCATTACTAGAAGATCATGTAGATGTATGCTGACAAAATTAAGAAAATGATGATGTTTAATCAGGTGAAGGGACCTTCGTGGACTTTGTGTCAAAAAAAGATCTTACAAGGCTGTTGATGTACAGTGAATATATCTGATATCTGGGTGTTACAACAGCTTTTGGGAGGGAGGAATTTTAGGCTCAGAATAGAACCATGTCCGAAATGGAAAACTTAACCATGTGAGATCTAGAATCATGCAACTGTTTAACTAATAAGGAAAATTATCTTCTATTTCTGTGAACATTTCAAAGTATGTAGTTGCTATGGTCTAGAATAAAGAAAGTAAATGAGGCTGTCTTGCCTAGTGGACTTCCATTTTTCCATCTATTTCCTGTGGTGTAGATTCTTACAAAACAGCATTTGACATATATGAGACTCAGCAAGAAGATTTCAGGCTTAGTTATTTTTTTCTGCTGCTACTCGTACATCAGAGAAATAGCATTGATGTTGAGTGACAGATAACTTACCTATACTAAATTGCAACCACTTAGAGATGTGTAAGAGAGACAGCACAGTAACTGGTCTACTAGGAGAAATGTTAGTCCCTGAGATGCCCCTTATATTCCCAGCTCAGGTCCACCTGAGACAGTTCAGTGCTGGCAGCCTTGTCTAGCTGTCTGTTATGTTTTGATTTTCAGTGTCACAGCTCTTGAGTATGTGAGTATCTACATGATGCACCTTTAGAGTTGCTTTATTTTTTACTTGAGTAGCAATGTCCTGCCACAATACAGCAGCCCAGATGGGCTTATCCCTGTGCTGACAACTGATCTTTTCCCACTGCTGTCATTCCAACAGGGCATTAGCCATCATCCAGGAGTAGTGCTGACCACTGTTAGGCCTGGTTAGATGGCTTTTGCCTCCCAAAACTAGCTTCACTAGCCTTCCCCTTCAGTGGCCTCAACAACTTGTTGTGCAGGGCTCCACAAAGTAACTTTCCACTGTGACAGTTTCCTACTACA
This sequence comes from Upupa epops, assembly GCA_013397515.1. Lineage (NCBI taxonomy): Eukaryota > Metazoa > Chordata > Aves > Bucerotiformes > Upupidae > Upupa > Upupa epops. The sequence goes on from VZRI01006002.1 coordinate 12,220, forward strand.
TGACAAGATCCATCAGTAAACAACCATAATGCTGCTCATTCTCTGGCAGCATATTATGTGGTGTGTTACTCAGAAGAGAGGACTTACAAGCTAACTACAGTCTGGAAAATATGCTTTCCAGAACCAAAAAGGACCTGGAAAACTTGCATCTCCTTCTTGGTAGATGGTAGAGACATAGTTGCTATCTTGATTATGTCAGCTTGCACATGATGGTACCTATTCTGGTATTTTATACCCAAGAATTAAATCTCTTGTGCAGGTCCCTTGACCTTACTTTTCTTTATGGTGAAACCAGCTTCCATTCTTTTTCTCTTTTCAAACATTTCATCTGTGTTGCTGCTCCACACAGTGATGTGATGGATGTGATGTAGATGTTCAGGGACATCACTCATCCAGTGCAGTGCAAATATTTATTTTTAATGAGTAATTTGCTCTGTCTAAAAAATATTTTTTTTAAAAAAAAAGTACAAGGAGCACTGTATGGTTCTCTTTGCACTAGATGGTAACCTGAGATCTGAGACTGGTGGAAACCGACCGTTCAAATAATTGACTCCATGGGACATGACTGTAAGAAGTTAGGCAAGAAGCAGAGGTTGTTGAAGTACTGTGATAGATTAGCTATGACTTAGTGCATCTGAAGCACTGTCACATCTATCAGTGAAGGAGAATGCACTTCAACTCCTGGTATACATTAGGTCCCAGTAAATATTCCAGTGAGAACATGGGACTTTTTTTTATATCTTAGTATTTTTTTCTGAAATGGAATTACTTATGTAAACAAATTTTGAAGTCTTAGCCAGCTGTACCTTCATACTTTACACTGAAACTAAATTCTATTATAAAAGTGCTGTTTCAGATCTGTGAGTGTGGGGAGTTTTTACACTGTTCTCCTCCTCTTGAATATGGCCACAGCTACATAAGAATTGTTTTTTCTTATTTTACCTCTATTGTTTTTACTGATAGCTTCTGAATGAAACATTCTTTCTGAGACAAAGATAACTCAAATTAGCATGCAATCTGGATTCATGTAATATTTCAATTTATTGCTAAACCCAAGAGGTTACAACCTTTATTTCAGTGTTGTCTGTACATGTCTCTCTTAAACTCTTGTCCAATTGCTCTTTGAAGAAAATAAATTTTAGCTGAGCAAACTTGTTCATGAGGTTTTGAGGTTAAATAGTTTGAGTCATATCTTGTTGATTTGAAAAGGCTGTTTGAACGCTGGCCTATTTGTGATAACATTTACTTTTGAGAACTTCTTGTCATTAGACTAGAAGAATGAAAATGCATGTTGCATTTCAAACACATCTCTGTTTGGATTTTTTACAGTTTCTGTCTTCTTTAAAAATTTCTTGTTTACAACAGCATGTAACTAGGACAGCAGCACCTTCAAGAGTGATGTGCCATGCATATGCCATAACTCCTGGAGAAGGTGCTTCTGCATATGAGTATCTTACCTGATCTGAATCCCAGTTAATATACGAATAAGACTATGGTCAAGGACAGTCATAACCTTCAGCTGCTGCCTTCCTACATTGCTGCTTGCAAGCTGCCTGTTTAGCCTCCTTTAGCACTGCTGTGGTGCTGAAAGCAGTACCATATTGACATTTAGCTCTTGGTGCAGACAGCTCTCAAGTTGGTTGAAGATGATGGTCTCTAGGAAGATGAAAGCACTGACCTTGCATCTCTAGAATGTTTATCATGCAGACAAGTTATCCACAGTAAAATCTTTAGCTGTAACAGTGCTGTCTTTAGGACTGACCTTAATTGTACTGTTGGTTCTATGGCAACAGAAAAAAATGTATACAAGAATGACTGAGATATCTTTGAGTATAAAATGTACTGCAAAATTTGTGTTTAAACTAGCTGTGTGTGGTTTTTAATATTACAGTTAAACAAATATTTTACTCAGAATTTCACTAAATCCCTTGTTGTGTGAAGCCAGCATCCATTCCAGCACTGGATTTTAAATATAAACAGGTACTGAAATTCTGAAATTAGCCTCAGTAATATTCACCACCTGCAAGTCAGAAATAATTAAGGGGCTGAACAGATATCCAGTCATTGAAATAGATAACATTCTTTGTTAACAATGTCAATAAGAAATTTCAGTAATAGTTAATATGTAATTCTTGTGTTTAGGAGAATATTTGTTGCTTTCTGTGAGAATTTCCCCATTCACTCACTTGAGCGACACAATATTTTTCTTTGTTTTGACTTTTTCCTCATGGCACTTTTTTTCCTTCCCTATTGTAGAAAAAGTATTGACAGTATATAGAGTGTTGATTGCTAAGGGAGGTCTGTATCATTTCTCACTCAGACCCCTAGGAATTTGTTGTGTGGGAACCTGAAATTTCAGCTTCTTTACAATTCTGACATAGAATGAAACTCTGAAATTCAACAACACATGCAAAATGTCAGAGGTGTTGTTTCAGCTGACCTTTGCCTGTTGGTAGAATTCAAGTCTTGTCCAGATGTCAGCTGGAGAGAACATAATGATGGATACAGTCTTAGTTAGATGGAGGAGTTAGTACTCTTTACCAAAGTACTAATAATACCGAGTGTCTCCTGTTAGTGTTTTAAACAGAAAGCAGCAATGACTATTTTCTGAAGGGTCTGGTTATCTTTGTGTAGGCACACTCAGTCTGCCTGACAAACAACACATTTATTATCATAGAATCACAGAATGTTAAGGCTTGGAAGGGACCTAGAAAGATCATATAGTCCAATTCCCCTGCTAGAGCATGATCCCCTAGATCAAGTTGCACAGGAACATGTCTGGGTAGCCTGTTCCAGTGCTGTGTCACCCTTGCTGTGAAGAAATTTCTTCTCACGTTTATGGGGAACCTCCTATGTTCCACATTACACCTATTGCCCCTTGCCCTATCATTGGATGACACTGAGAAGAGCCTGCCTCCTTCCTCCTGACACTGGTGTAAATTTCTGTATTTGTCAATGTTAATGAGGTCAACCCTTTAGTCTCCTCCAAGTTAAAGAGACCCAGCTCCCTCAGCCTTTCCTCATAAGGGAAAGGCTTCCCTTCCACTACCTTAATCATCTTTGTGGCTCTGTGCTGGTTTCTCTCAAGTAGTTCTGTGTCCTCCTTGAACTGACTGGCCCAGAACTGGACACAATACAGCAGATATTGTTTCACCATGACAGAGTAGAGGGGGAGAGGAACCTCTCTCAATCTACTAACTATTCTCCTTCTAATCTACCGCAGGATGCCATCGGCCTTATTGGCCACAAAGGCACATTGCTGGCTCATGGTCATCATGTTGTCCACCAGGACTCCAGGTTTCTTTCTCCTACACTGCTCTCCAACCTGTACTGGTACCTGAGGTTGTTCTTGCCTAGATACAAGACTCTTCATTTGCCCTTGTTGAATTTCATTAAATTCCTCCCTGCCCAACTCTCCATCCTGTCTATGTCCTGCTGAATGGCAGCACAGCCCTCTGGTATGTCAGCCACTCCTCCCGGCTTGTGTCAACAACAAACTTGCTGACAGTGCCCTCTAATCTCTCATCCAGGTTGGTGATGAATGTATTGAATAGTACCGATCCCAGCACCAACCCTTGGGAGACTCTGCTAGATACAGGCCTCCTACTGTGTCCCATTGATCACTACTCTCTGTATTCTATCTTGCAGTCAGTTCATGATCCACCTCACTACCTGATTTTCCAGACCACATTTACTCATATTCGCTGTGAGGATGCTGTGAGAAACTTTGTCGAATGCTTTACTGAAGTCAAGACAACCACAACCACTACTTTGCCATCATCTATCCATCTGGTTGAGTCATCATAAACGGCTATTAGATTGGTCAAGCATGACTTTCCTTTGGCTATATTGACTGTCCCTAATGATCCTCTTGTCCTTGATGTGCCTAGAGACAGTGCCAAGGACAAGTTGTTCCATCACCTAGAATGCCCTAGGTCCTGCTCAGCTTGGTTTCTGGAGCAGGGGCCAAGACAACAATGTCATGGGCTTGGTGAATCCAGATGTGGCTTGAAGTTTTAAGATCTAACAATCTCATATACCAATTCTTGTTTGTTATGAATGAAGTGAATATTTTAAGCCAAAATGGAATAACCATAGAATGCTTGACATTCCTTGGATTCATTCTTTAATGATTACTAAGTGTCTTCATGAGTGTCAAAGAAGTTCTACATTTCTGACAAGTTTGGGAAGTGTCTTAACTTAGCATTTTTCCACAGACTAGCATTTTGGGATAAAACCTAAGGAAAGAAAAAAGTCATTATTCTGCCATGGGATTGAAAAATACAACCTAGAGAAGTGGGTTTGTTTCGTGCTTTTGTGTGTGCTTCATTTTTGTAGGATCCTCAGCTAGTTTTGGAAAACTGTTTACTGCTTTATATTTCTCACCTCTGCAAATTGAAAAGCAGCATAGAGCGAATTGATGTTGATATAAAATACTTGCAGGAACTACTTTTTCATAGCCTGTTCATTTTAATTGCAAAATAACCATTTGTTTTGGTTGGTGATGATATACTTAAGGTCAAACTAATCTCTCTCATTTTTGCTGTGAACAAAACACTTTGGCCTTAAATTCATTTTTGGCAGCTGTAAAAATGCTTATGTTTTATATTCCCCATTCCAAGACTGACATGTGAAATGAAAACTTTCCAATAATGTTCCTTCCACAAAGAGAAGCTTGTACTTCCCATGTTGGTAAGCGCTTTATTTTTCACATCCTTTGGGAGGTCTTGGCATTTCCTTATCCTCTCTAATAAAAATATCTAAAAGCACCTATGTAAATTTTTGACCAAAAAAAAATTATCCTCAGACTCAAGCCTCAAAATCCTATAACAAATACTAGATGTTGCTTAGCAGCCGTAATAGGCTTTTTCAGTCAAGCTCCTAAAAAAAGAAAAATCATATTTGTGCAGAACTTCTGACATATGAAGAAAACAAAACAGTGCGAAATTGTTTGTTTTCTAGTAAACTAATGAGCTTTGAGAGCCTGAAAGTTAATTTACTACTTTTCCTTTTTATTTCTTCAATATTTTGCCCACTTCAAATATTTAGCTTGCCGAGTGATGTCTGAATTTGGCTTTGTTGAACCAAAGTATTTTTGCCTCTTGTGAGATCACAAACAGATTCAATTAAAGTGGAATAGTTATCATATTCCTTTTTCTGTCTAAAACCTAATTCCAGTTTTTTTCAAGAGTGTTCATTTTATTTTAGGGAAAAAATTATCAAAGATGATGAAAGCTACAATTTTCTCAGCAAGCTGTCAAACAAAAGTTCTATTATCCTGTAATCTGTGCAAGAATAAAGTATCTGTTAGTGCTAATAAGAAGTTTGCATTCATTTTAATGAGACTAGTGATTTTTGCTATCTCAAGGAAGCTGTAGAATAATATAGATAAGGCAAACTGAGATGGCAGCAAGTATCATTTTAACCCATCTTCTGATACATGAGAAACCCATCATGAGCTGACCATGCTTATTGATGTATGGTTATCAATAATGGGGAGTTAAGATCTGCCCTAACTAATGTGTACTTAACTGCTATGATATAAGTGTGATAATATGTGAGTTTGTGTATGCTAACTTCTGTGAGATGTTGAATAAATAAACAACGTGGTGGAGTTCTTTTCTGTAAGTTCATCACTGCTAGTTGCTTTTTGGTCATGTGTTTTTTTGTTTTTTTCCTTGCACTGAATATTTCTAGGGTTTTTGTAATGTTCCTTTAAGTGTTTGAGGGAGATAGCCATGTGAGCACGCTCTGTATAAATACATAAATATTTCTATTTCAGATTCTCTTTTTGGTTTGGGAATGAGGTTAGTCAAAGGGAAGCGGAGAGAGGGAAAGCATGCAGTCATCTGGAGAAAAGATTAAATGCTCTTTGATAGCAAACAGCAAGACTGATCCTCTCTTACTGTGTCCTGCAGCTCTGACTTTTAAGTCCTAGAGCTGAGAAATACACTGTTTTCTCCCCTTCTTCTCTAGCAGCGGCTTATGCTATCTGAAATGTAAAGGTCTGGATTTATAGGAAGGTCTTGAAGCAAGATTGTCTTGCTAACTGTGCAGGCTGCTGTCTAAGAGTAGATCCATGGCCTCTACATTGTGCAAATGTATGTTGTCTTTCCCACAGCAGGTCTGTAAAACAGTGACCCTTTGATATCCCACCTTGTCAATTGAGGTTTGTGTTGAAGGACTTTGTATAGATCTGTAAAAAAACCTGGGAATGGCTAAACTGGCTTGCACAAAATACAATTCTCCAGTTGGTAGCTTTTGGTATAGTATGTCCCTAAGAACGTGCAGGACATTGGCCCTCGGGTGACTCCCATCACATGTTTTCACTTGAGAAGGATGTTGGCAAAACAGGGTACTGCAGAACAGAACAGAGTTGTCATGTCAGGGCTATAGAAAATGCTAAAGGCAGGGAGGAAAGTGTCCTGAACTTTGTTCCCAAAGTATTTAACTTGTAGCTCATGTCTTAAAGAAAGAAGTTAAAATTTGATACTTTGATTATTGCGTTATTGTGTTATTTTAATCTTCAGTGACTGAAGCAGTGAGTAGAAGTCATATCTCTCTTTTGCCATCTTGTCTGAGTCAATGGCTTGTAGCTAGTTTATTTTAAATCTGTATATCAATTTGGAAGGAACATAAATACTTTGAAAAAAGTATTTCAAGTCTCTAGTAAACATGTGGATTTGTGTAGCATGTGTCATGGGAACAAGTTTTTACACTACTTCATGTTATTAATATTTTTGTTAAATTTGCATTCCTTGTTAAGTGGGGTTTGTTTTCTTGTTACAAACAGGAAAAAGAATCCCAGGCAAAGTGCAGAGAATTTGAGAGAAGTTGAGTTGGTCTTCAGCCCCTGCTAGCTTTTAATGTACAAGAAGCAGCAATTCTTGATTCAAAATACAGTTCTTGGGATGCTTGAAGAATTGTAAATTTAAACTCTCATGAATCAAAGTTCATTTTTGAGAAAAGCAGAAGTAGTTTACAAACTTTTGATCTATATTGACTATTTAGGGATTGAAATTGTATAAATTTTACTGAAGTAAGAAGATAATGGAAAGAGTGAGAAAATTATGAAGTAAAAGATACAGAATTTCTAAGTGTAAGACTCGGGTTTGTCCTTTGTTTACAACAAAGGAGTAGTTGAATGCCAAGGCTGTGCTTGTGGGCATAGCTGATGCATTTCAATCTGTAAACTCCTTGGCTGGCTCAAAAACACCAGGGACCATCTTGAAAGAAGGTGATTGACTATGAAATAGCTACCTTCTCAGCAAAGCATTTGATTGGTGTAAGAACTCCTCACTAGGTAAGAATGACTCGAGTCCTTCCAGGCTGTGCCTGAACCAATGTCTGGAACATTTGAGTAACATATTTAACATTGTGGGTGGACAATGGGGCCCTTCTTCCCACAGACTCCCCTAGAGGTTCCTGTTGCTAAATTGAACAAATATATATAGATAAGATGCTTATCAGTTGAAACTCTTCTTGTAGGCACAAAAGCCATCACGTAAAACATGCACATAGCGATGGATCCACTATATGCTGAGGAGATCATGTAGGGCCATGGGCCAGCTGGATTACAAGAGCTAAAGAAAACAGCGGTTCAGGGAGTCTCACATAATTTAGTCAAAGGTCCTTGTAAGAATGACTCTGGCTGCTCTCTGGACAGTAACCAGGCATTCTGTTCAAGAGCTTAATCCCATCATTAGTCTTATCCTGTGCTAAGATCCCATTAGATTTGCAGTTGTTTAGTTTGGTTTTTTTTTTTTAAAAAACATACTGTGGCCATGACTGCCACAGTGTAATGTTTCTCCCAACAACTTCTGGCCCTTTTAATTGCACTGTCCAGGCAGTCCTGAGCCCTGGATTAGTCTTTGTGCCATAATGAATGCTTCACAGTTCTGGCCTGAGCTGGAATTTTGAGTCTAATGTCAATAGTGACTGGTGTATGTTGCTAGGAAGAAATGGATTTTGGTCCCATGAAACTTATTTCTGACTTGGAGAAGGATCTCCAGTCTGTAGAGAAAGACTTGAGAGTACTGGTGGATGAAAAGCTGGGCATGAGCTAGTCACATCACAGGTCAAGGGAGGTGATTCTTACCTTCTGCATCGCTCTGCTGAGGCTTTCCAACCTGGTATGCTGCATACTTCTTTGAAGTCCTCAGCACAAGAAAGACAGACATGTTAGGGCATGGTCACAAAAACTGTCAGAGGGATAGAACATCCTATGAGGAAAGACTGACCTTGAAATGTCCCTTCCAACCTGAAGCATTGTATGATTCTATGACTCTGCTTTAGTGAGTTAGAGTAAAACACTTTTGTCAGAAAAAGTCCAAACGATTCTAATCACAACAGAAGTGGAAATAGAATGACTTCTGGTTTCTTCATTGCACATTGTAGGATGTGACATGTTCTAGGAAAACTTTCAATTTGGTTGTCAGACATCTCAAACAGCAAGTATTTGAAATGGGATTTGATGGAAAACTTGGAGTAAGTTTTAGTGACATGCATGGGAAAACAAACTGCTCAATTTACTGAAGAATTCTGCTCATTTTTTTTTAATTATTCTTGTCTTATTGACATTAAGTAGAAGTTAACAAATTTCCACACTTTTTTTTCTCTACTAGTGTTCTCCAGTAACTAAGAAAGTGGGGTCAGTTTACTGAACAGGATCTGCTTAGTTGCTCTTCTGGGAATTTGGTGTCTCTGTGTTTCTGATCCTTTGTCTAAGCTGTAACATTATCAGTAGCTCTTGCTTTGAAGAGACATTTGTAGAATAGTGTTTTAAGGCCAATCTAGGCTTATTATAATATAGTAAACTGTGTTCTGGTTGTCCTGCAAACTTGTTGAAATCAGCATGATACTTAATGCACACATCTGAACTGTGGTGAAACTCTTGCTCTTTACAGGTATATCTGCTTGATTTTATTTGTACAAGAAGTTCTGGTTTGTGGTGGGTTGGTTTTTTTTGTGCTCAGTTCTGTTTCCTGTAGGGAAACAGATTCAAGCAGTCTGATTTAGGTTTTAATAATAAATTGGCTGAACTATTTCTCATTGACAGTGTATCAAAATGAAGTAAGTAACACATGCTATAATATGGATAACAGCTTTTTCAAGAAATACTCATGCTGCCCAATGTTTATTCCTTTTGTTTAATCCTTGTGTAGGTAACAACTAATGCATACAAGACACAATTCTCCACTTAGTTATATTGTTGGTTATTTTTCCAGTACTATCTCAAACTATAAATTCCATCCAAATCTTGTTAGAAGCTTCAGGCTCTAGGAACCCAAACAAATCCTTTACCTTATGCTAGAAGGCAATAACAAGGCCACAGGATGCTTTGCATTTCCCTGTTCTAGCTCTCTCCTGGAGCCATTTCTGTGGCTTGTATCTGTGTGTGGCTATAAGAATAATTCTTAACCAAAAAATACATTATGCAAAAGAATTCCTCCTGACACTGAAAATGCTGGGTTATTTTTTATCACCCATTTACACAGACATTTTTGGCTAATCTTTTCTGCATTTGAAAAAGTAAAACCTGTCACAGCTCTGCTTTAACAAGAAGTTGTATTGGATCATAAAGATGAAAAGATTTCCTATCTAAAACTTCAGATGTAGAGAGCATTTCTTGTTCCCACCTAGCCAGTGCTTCTTCATTGTAGCAGCTGGGGAATGAGTATTTTCAGGCCCAAAGGAAACACATTGCACAGTTAAGTGTGTCTATTTGAGACAGGTCTCCCCTTAGACAGTTTCCTCTACTGTAAACATTGTGTGACACTAAGTAAATGAACTTCTGAAAATCATAATATTAATAACAGTAAAGCAGGATTGTACCAGCCTCTGTGTCTCAATTTTTTAACAATTTAGACAGGGCAGAGCTTATTAAGACAGGCATAAAATATGATTTTTCCGGAAGCACTGTATGCAACTCAAAATAGGTACAAAATAGAATTGGGTGAGTGTCTACCAGTGCTACCACCTTCAGATTTTCTCTCCCTGTACTTGTGATTTCCTAGGTTTAGTGGTGAACTGAAATAGTGGTGCTGTAGGAAGCTGCTTTCCAATTGCATTTGCATGCTGGCTTAAGTAGTGCTGCTTGCATGTTTATACTTCTCCAGAGGGACAGGATATTCTGAGAGCCTGGATTTGTTGTGCCTGTATCTGGTGGTAATAGAACATGATGAATGGAAAAATCTAAGAGGGGATGATCCTGATGATTTTTAGCTTTTCCTTTCATTTGAATGTGTTCAAATTATTACTAGGCCATATTCTTAGAATGTGAGTGAGATTTTAGGGAAATGTTCGCTCTTATCTCTCTGTCTTCACTGTCTGTACAGCTTGACAGATTTTGTCATAATGAGAAAAATTGTGAACAAAGTCTGCTTTTTTATTTTAGTTTGCTTGCTTTTTGCACATCAACAACTGTGGGTTTGTTTCTGTTACGTTAGTATGATAGACTGCAAAATGGTAAAAGTTATCTCTATCCTATAAGTTGGATTATACTTGTTTTGTAGTAACTGTAGGGCTCTTTGTCAATACATGAAGGAAGGTTTGCTCTAAGCTACCTGGTGTTTGCTTTTGAGGGGAGTTCGAGGCTGACTAGAATAAATATATGCACCTTACTTAGTTCCTGCATAGAAAGAAGCTCCCAGTGTGAAGTTGTACAGTGCATTGTGAGAGGTGACAAGGTGGCAATTGTTTGACTGCTTTGTTTGCCACTGCTTGCTTTGTCTTCCCCTGCTTCAAGCTATGTGGTGCTACTATGTCTTTCTAGTGGCCCCATAATTTGTCACACCTTCCCACAAATCAATTTGGCCCACTAACAGAGGAGTAATGTTATGTGGATTTTTCTTCTAGGCTACTGTTAATAGGGGTCTGTGGCAGCTGCCAGCCTTGTCAGGTTAAGTTGTGACAGAGTATGGCTGGCAATGAACAAAGAGAATAAATATGGATGGGGAGAGAAAAGTCAGAAATACCTCCTGACTCTTTTTTTGAGGGTGAGTTACTGTCTTATGTTGTATTGTGAAACAACCTATAGTAAAACGAGTGATCAAACCCAAGCATTAAATAAACTATGAAGTCTATTATCTTACATGGGTTCACAACGGTCATGGGAAGGGAATATGCTCTAGGAGACTTTTGGAGAACCAAGTTAATTTCAGTGTTCTTGACTTTTCTGCAGGTCAAGGTTATAAGCATCATATAGATATTTTGTAATGAAAGAAGCAAAAGGTTTCTTTGTTAAATGGCACAAACACAACCATATTTAATAAAGATCATGTCCTGTCTCAGTGCATGCCATGTTTGGGCAATAATAGCTGCTTTACTTGTTTACCAGCATATTACCTTTTTGTATTACAGCATAATGTGGATTGGGCAGCTTATATGATCTTTTGTTTCCTCTGTTTCTCTTTTGTAACCCTATTGCTTACAGGTCTTCATAGTCTACTGATGTGCGTGTGTGAGTGCAGGTGAAGGTTATTCTAATGCAGACAGATAAAATGCTACCTCTAGACTGAAAAAATATTACAGTCTCCCTGCTCTGGAGTAGTGTCATTCGTACTCAGTGCAGCTTCTATCGGAACACAGAACATGTCTTTCTGGCCTGCATCCAACATCTATATTCTCCTTTGCCTTTTCTAAGAATCAGTCTTGGGCTGCATCCTGTGCTTGGGGTGGAATTCCCAAACTTTTTTAATCCCTCATTTGCAATTTACACTTCCAAGCTTAGTTTTAATTTGCATTTCCTGAGCAATGCTGTGCTTTAGCAATTCTCAAGCTTTATCAAAAATGCGGAGACAGCTGGTAGTCTTGCAAAGATGTGTTCTATCTTTTTATCATCTTGAAATGTATTAACAATCCTCTACACATAAATTAAGAGGGTAACATAATTTTTTGATTGCTATAGCAAGGAATTGTACATAGATCCATGGAAAAAATGGATCTAATCTATTAAATCTACAGGCATAGAACACATCAGAAAGTGAGTAGATTTAAAAATGAAATGGTCTTAAATATTTTACTGCTGTTTTCACATTCAGTCAGGGAGAGAAGAAAGATTCTGCCTTGATTGTATTGCTACTGCTGCAGACATCAGATCTCTGAACGCATTGGTCCATTTTCATGAGCTATTTTAAAGTCTGCTGGATGAATAACTGAGGCACAGGGGAATAAGATGACCCAGATGGCCCAAGGAAATCCACACACTAGGCTACATAAACCTGAGTGAGGGATCTGTGTGAAATCTACAGCAGGGTGACCAGTGAAACTGTACAATTTCCTTCCATGGAGGTTTTAATACCCTAACTAAATGCCTCACTGAGTAGTTTAGTCTGATGTCATTTCCAATTGCTCTATGTATATGGTGGTTCTATGAGCAGAAGACAGGACTACAGTAATCCTGAGGTCCCTTCCATGCTGAGTTATCCTAGGACTCTCTGATTCTAATAGCTGGGCTTCATATTGATAGTAGGAGAACGTAAGATTGAATATGATACAATAATTTTGTAGTGCAAACTTTCCTTTCAAAATATTATTAGCAAGTTTATTGTAAAAAAAACAAACCCATGGATTCATGTTTCATTGGGATTTTCATTACACTGAAAGGCTTTGATTTAGTGCTGATAGTGGAAATCGTAACACAAAACACCCACTGTTGCCAAAATAAGATTTCAAAGTTGCCTGTCCTCAAGTCAGCCCCATGGCCCTGGTTGCAAGGAGGCACACCCATGTTGAGGACAGAGGCAGTGTGGTGCTATGCCTGTTGTGGTAAACAGGGCCCACTCTCTCTTATCCAAAGTTTCCTCCTTTTTTGTTTTTGTTTTTTCCCTTCTCCCAAATGGTTACATCTCTAAGGGAGGGAAAGGGTTAAGAGCTCACCACCTCCTTGGCATCTTCAAAGACTGTGAAGTTTCAGGAGTTGATGACCCCATACTGTTCCTTGCTTCAGCCTACTGCCACTGGACTGGGGTTGGCCCCTGTAGTGGAACTGCAACAACTGCCCTGCAGCCAGGTTGGGCTTCTTTCCAAGGTAGGCTGTGGTTTCACTGCCCTGGTAAGGCAGCTAAACCGGGCCCTCCCCTGCCCCCAGAAGGGTGATGGTGGTGGGGCTGTCAATCCTAGCAGAGTTCTCTGTCTGCCAAGAGACAGAACAAGAAGAGTAGAAATCTGGAAGTCGACCCCCTTTTGTAGGCTTTGTCCACTAATCACCTATGGAGTCAGGTCACTGGCCAATGAGTCTGATGGGACGACTATCTCTAGTTTCAAAATAAAATGCACTTTTGGCATAAAAGCACAAAATCAAACACCTGAAAATTTGGCAAATTTTCAAACTACAACAGTGAGAGCCATGGCTTTGAATGTCTGTAGAAGAGGAAATTTATTCACTAAGCTACATTTAGCTTCATGCTTTCTCCAAGGAAGACAAAGGTTTTCTAAGATTATTAAGTCCAGCCTATGACCTAACATCACCACAAGCTAAATCTAGAATAGCAGGCAGGTTTATTTTTAATTGAGTATTCTCACTGCAATCCTCACTGCACTTGTTTGCAAGGTACTGACCATCTTGAGGAACCAGGGCTTTTATGAATCTATCCCTATTTTGTTCCTGTGAAGCCTTCTACAGGGCAAGGATTTTGAACATCAATCACCTAAGCCCCTGATGATGCAGTTACCCATGACTCTTCTTGCCGTCATGAAGGAAAAAAATTGATCCCAGATTCCATGAAGTCATACCTATATTTGTTTTCCATTCTCTTATCCATGCATTCTTAGACATTGAGGAGAGAGAAAACTTTGTCCAGATTTTGTAACATCTGTTCAAACTGTCCATGCTAACAGCCCTGGAGGCTTTGCATTTATTCTGGATTTACCCTACTACCAAAGTGAGGTCAGTTACCTTGTTTGGTGTCATTCTTAGTTCATGTTAAACTTATCTACTATGGATACCAAGGCAGAAAATAAAAGGGCTTCTATGAATTCACACCTTTCACTGTGTATAGTAATATCCCTGCAAATCCCATCTATACAAAAAATGTGGCTTGTAATGTAAATATCTTTTAGAGCTACCAATGTTCAGTCTTTGCTGGCTAAGAATAAAACTCAATATGAGTGTTTTCTCTTTCTACTTAAATACACTGGTTCTGGTGTTGGACATCTCCAACTTTTGTCCCTGTTCTCTCACCAGTGTTGCACATGACTTTAGATGAGTGAGAATGTAAAACTTCAGGATATTCGTTCCAGACACAGAGTAAGGCATAGAATTGTAGAATGGCCTAGGTTGAAAGGAACCTCAGAGATCATCTCGTTCCAACCCCCTGCCATGGGCAGGGACATGTCTTACTAGACCAGGTTGCCCGTCCAACCTGGCCTTGAACACTTCCAAGGAGGAGGTATCTACAACCTCTCTGTGCAACATGTTCCAGTGTTTTACCACCTCCACAATGAAGAATGTATTCCTAAAATTTTACCTAAATCTACCCTTTCATAGTTTCAAATCATTCCCCCTTGTCCTACAATAAAAAATATCTTCCCCCTTCCTCTTAGTTTTATAAGGGTAATATGGAGCAATCACAAGTCATTTTCTTCCTTACATCTTAAATCAAGACCATAAATTAATCTGTTTGTTTCTCCACCTAAGCTACCAATCCTGAGGTTTGCTATAATGGCTCTATCAGTCTCTCCTGGGGTGACGCAGAGAAGGAAAAAGCTGCTTTTTTGTCCTTTTGAACTTTTATAAATCAGTTATCATTATTTTTTTTTTTCAAGGAATACTCTTGTAATAGCCAAAAATTTAACTTTATCTTCTGGAGCTCTCTCTCTCACATTTCACATTCTCAAAGGCCAAGGGGTTTATTAACTCATCTGGTTTGACCAGTTCATTGCTCCAGATCATTAAGTTTCCTCAACACATCAGAATCTCATTTTAACCGAATCCACCAAATTGTGTGCTTGAAACTCTGGGGTAGTGGTTTGGGTTTTTTTGTTGTTGTGGTGTTGTTTATGTTTTTCATCTCTGGCAACATTGGATGGTCTAACAGTACAGCTTTTTTTTACCTCCTATTAATTTTGTCTCTCTTATGGCCTTAGATTATTATAGCTAAAGCAATGTTTTATTGGCTCCTGGTGCTGTAGCACTATTAACTCCAGAGTTATCAGCGGCTTTGGGGACTGGATGGATGGCCAGGTGATCCAGCAAGCAGGTTAAACATTGTCCTTCAGAAAAATGTGGGAAAACAACATCCGCCCTACCTGGTGCAAGAAAAATACTTGCAAGACTTCCAAGGCATTCAGATGAAACTACAGAAACCCTGTTTTTATTGCAAGGAAATACTGCAGATTGCAATGAATAAGCTTTATCTTTCTCTTTTTCTGTTTTTGCAAACTGTGAGACTGAAACTTCGAATGAAATATAAAAATGTTCCATTACTCACTTTTCTCTTTAGAGCACACTGGAAAATAAGCATGCCATGTGAGGCCCTTTTTGAAAGGTTACTAAGAAATAAAAACCGACCCAGTCCCTAGTGTACAGGGCTGTCTACAAACAGAACAAAAATACTCTTATTTTCTCCCACAAAATTGGCTCTATAAACAGGAGATAATAGTTACAAATAGAAAAATGCACCCAAAAATGCACCCAAACAGCAATACTGCACTCAGTGGCAGGCACGAAACAATCTCTACCTCCCAACTGACAGCTTTAGTATCTCACTATTGATACAGAACCTCACCTCAAAGGCAGTTTTGTCACGCCCTATGACAAATGCTGCAGCTGCAGAGGCTGCCTTAGCTACCCGCCTATGTAAGAGTTGCTTGCCCTTTGACAGACCTCTTGCATTACTCTGATTTGCAATTTAGTTTTCAAGACCCTTCATAAATGTTTCTTTGTCTTGGGAAGACAGAGAAAAAGTGCTTCTGTGAAAACTTAACGTAAAATGCTGAGAGTGGTACCATGGCCTCAAATCCCATCAGCTGTTTCATTGCTCAAAATGAGATTGTTTTGTTTTACTCTCACAGAAGCATTCACAGAATAAAGGGCATCTGAACAGAGGACTGGAAAGGGAGATGCCTTTGCATTTCCAATTTTGACTCTTCTGATGTGTTTAGCATACATAGTCATTCCATCATTTTTGGTACATTCTGAATTACTACCCTTCAGCTCTGCATAATCTCACAGGCTTGGGCTATGAGTGCAAAAGAATTGAAGAAAATAAATGTACCCTGTAAGATTTATTAGATGTACACTTATTGTATAGCTTGAGGAGAACTCTGACACCGCTGCTGTTGCAGATTCCCATACTTGTGCTTGTTCATCCCGGCTTTCATCCCTTGTGAATTTAAATTGAAACTATGTAGGGACAAGAAGTATCTATGCGTATGTAGATGGGTATACACAATGTAACTATCTCTGTGTGTGGCACTTACCACAGAGACACTGCTGCTACTCCAGTAATCAGAGAGAAGAGGCCAGTGTGGGCAGCAATGGGTTGGAGAGACGAGAAATAACACCATTTCTTGTTTTTTTTACTAAACCTCAGTTGCTTGGATGTCATGGACAGTGGATTCATCAGCAGCTTGAATCTGTTTTTCAAGTGTCTGACTTGTTTGCTTTTAAACAAAAACATTTATGTAGCTTCATTGCAAAATAATCAGTATTACAAGTTCCTTATTATCAAGCCTGGAAGCAGCTGTAAAGCTGGTAGCTTGTTCTCCCATCTTTTTATCAGGTCATGGTTTACGCTCAGCATGAGTTTCTACTAGTAGAAGGAGCCCTTTCCCACTCCTGATATCCTCTGCTTTCCCAGTGCATTTTCATACAGTGTCTTAGGTTTCGACACCGTCTTTCTCAGACTCAAATGGTTTTTACCGTTCTAATATCAGTTCTCTTCAGCTGATTTGCAACTTTCCTGTTGGAGAAAAAATGCTATTCTTCAACCATTTTTAGACTTTCAAAAAATACAGAAAACTTATGATAAAATTTTATAAATTATGAGAAGCAGAAGGTCAAGCAGAGCAGATTCAAGCGCTTAACAGGCACTATTAAGATATCATTAGATGCTAAAGTCAAAAGTGCATCTGAAACGACCTTGACTCTTAGTGAACTTTCTTTTGATGTCAAAGTTTCATTCATTAGCATCATAAGATGCCATATTTCATGCTATGTTTTCAGGCTTTTAATGGAACTTTACTATGGTTCTATAATTCTCTGCAGTTTCTCCATCTGCCTTTCACAGTACTTTCAAGATTGCTATTGTATTTGAGAATTAAATGCATAAATGCATCAACAAGTCTTCTGAATAGCCAAACCTGAGATGAGTCTGAGCCATATCTAATTCATTTTGCAGTTCAGGGGTGCTAAGTACTTCTAAACAGACAATTATAAACTTCAGAGTGCTCAACTGTTTGCATCTTTGCAAAATAGCTTTATGGTGCACAATGCTGAGCTGAAATAACTTCATGTCTTTGTCATATGAATTGCTCTCTAACACTACTAAGTTTATGTCAGCAAGGATATATTTCCTAGCTAAACTAAGGAACTAGCTTTAAATTAAGAATAAAAGCAAACCACTCCTAAAACTGAACTATCACTAGAGCATCCTTTATGGAATAATGACAAATGCCCTGTCACGTACACATTTATTTTATTCTTGAAGTGTTTCATAAAATATTAACTGCTAAACAGATAAATCAGAAGATTGATTGTCATCTACCATAAGGTCTTTTTTTATCATGATTTTATGAATAGATGCCTTTGAGTGGATGGGATTGATATCACAAGTAATTTTCAAGGTGTTTTATTATTGTAGACTTTTGGAAAGTAGATTAACCATAACAGGAAGGAGCTGTAGGTGTATTAGAGGCCTACTGGCCACAGGTCAGCTTTCAAATGACCAGTATAATAATGAAGATGAGCTAGAATTCAGAACATTACAAATAATATGCCTAGGTGAGGGTGGTTTTATTTTTTCTTTGTGGTGGGTTTGTTTTGTTTTGATTTTAATACCTTCCTTCTCCCTTCCCACCTGCTGTTAGGGACGCCAGTCTGGGATATCTTCCTCTGCCCACACTGTCAGTCTTTTATTCCTGCAATTTCTGCCTTCACTGTACTCCACTATGAGTTAAAACAGATGTTAGAATGCATTAGAGAAAGCAATAATGTTTTTTGTCTGAGTTAGATGATAATTTCTTTGGTAGTAGATCTAAATAAATTATCTAAATAGCAGAAAACAAGAGTAAAACCATTGTAGCACTGCCTCAGTCAATATAATGGTTTTGGCTGAAGAAAATAGTGCAAGTTGGAGATGCTTTCATTACTTTTCCCAAGGAATTGCTAGCATAATTTCGTAGGCCAGGTTAATGATGCCAAAGCCAGCAGTGTAATGCTACAATGTGGTATGTTTAAAATAAACCTCACAAATCAAATAGTATGTGATTGCATTTTTATCATTATGTGCTTTTTCCCCCAGGTAATGCTCATGAGATTTTTTTTTTGGCTCTTACTGTGTCTGTAATCCTCAACCAACTGATCTGAATTCCTACTACATAGCGTTTTGTAGTGTACTCTGGGAGTGTCTCAGACTCATAACAAATACACTTGTCTCATCCCTTCTCATTTGCGTTTATCTTTTCTCCCTGTGTAGACTTAATCCTTTAGTAGCATACACTATCAGCATAATGTTACAGATATACTCAGAGACAAAAGTCTCAGCACGTGTTGATTTTCCAGGTGAGTAAAACCGAAGCCTGTCCTGAGCTCTGTTGATTCTGCTTCTCATTGTGGTTTTTCTACAGCATAATTTTCCAGATAAGCACAGCATGGGTGTGAGTCAACAGCAGGAGAGGATGTGGCTTTCTTAGCACTGGCTTGTCAGAAAAATATTTAGGGCATGCATTTCTGTATATTTTGTGAAGCTGAAATAATTCGGTGTTTATAACTCCTAAATATATACTTCGGTATAGTCTTGCAAATTGAAGGGTTCGAGGATGGGAGTATGTTTAAAGGAGTCCTTCAAATGTCCTTTCATGCAACAGTAAATATGAATTTCCTTTCCTTTTTTTTTCTTCTGTACTGCTGGATAGCACAAGTAGAATTATGTTATAACGTGAGATAAGAAAGAGATCCAATAGCAGTTAGCAGCTTAGCAGTGGAGATTGTACTTCTAAGGAGCTTTAGAAATTGCTAATTGCTAGAAGCAGGGAGGGATGGAGAAAGGACCACTCTGTTAATTCTGTAAGGCTTACATGCTATCCTAAACACTGATCAGTGCCAACCTGGATGGATCTTGTTGCATGTCACAGCTTGGCTTTGTTCTGCACTTGTTACATCTCTGATAATGAATTGCCTGATTATAAACACTGTATCCTCATACATGGGGGAGTGTTCTTAAACTTTCATTTTTTAACTTAAAAATTAAATGCAACATTTTTGCACTGTTGTATTTATTTGGTAGGTAGGGGTGGTAGGTGTAATGTGTACTTTGTAATAATAGCGCTGTCATGGATGTGACTTTCTTCAAGCTTTTTGGAGATAGGTAAGAGCTTAAACTAGACTAAATTTTTCTGTGATTGTAATAGCTAAGTTGCTATTCAAAGTGCCTTCAAATTATCTGTGACCCTTCAGGAAGCATCTCAGAGTATTATGGAGAAATAATTGAGAAAACAGAGTTTTCTCAGGTTTTTTTTTGTGGTGTTTACAGCTTTTCTTAAAAGCCCTTGGTAAGAAAGACAGTAAGTAAGTCAGTTTGATTTGTAAAGAGAAGATTATGAGAGGCAGAATTTAAAAGTATGCTATCATAAGAATGTGCATTGAAACATGAGCTTATGAGACACCCAGGGATCCAAACCATGAAAAAGATGCTGGTCTGAGAAAGAGTCTGTGTATACCTACATGGATGGTGACATCTGCCTGATTTTAAGTGGTCTCTACAAAGCAACAAGTTCAGAGCTGCTCAGCTTACCTGTTATCTCTGTTCTTCAGAGGCTGTTCTGGTCTCAATGAATCCAGCAAGTATGTACTAGCAGACTAGTCTTTACATTGCAAACTAAAACTTCATTTGAAATAAAAAAATTAAGCCAGAACAAAGCAATCTTTCTTCCCTTACAAAACTAGAATATAATAAATGTTTGTTCCTAGGCAGCTATTTTCTTCTTTCTAACTCAAACCAGGATAAGTAATTCCATTCAGTGATTTTACTTTTCAGGTTAGTCTCTTCTAACTTTCTGAAGTTAACGGTGTGTTTGTGCAGTCAGTGTCTGCTTCTACAAGTAATAGCACTTAATGTTTACACTTACTACCAAGAATTGGGATGTGGAAAGGCTTGTACTTAATTCTGTGAACACCAAAATTGCTGCTAATCTTGTATATCACACTGGGGTGCAGTGTCAGATTGCACCTGTGGGGAGGAGCAAACAGGAATGTTGACCCTAAACTGAGCAACAAGGTCTTCCATCCCACATACATCATATTTGATAGGGTCAAGCTTCTTCATCAAAGGCCCACAGGACTCTGTAGTGCCTTTAATCCTAATCAGTGCATTCCTCAATCCAGTCCCAGAATCCATCCAGTTTCCATCTACCAGTGCATCCTGTCTGGGACTTACCTACCATCTGCTCACAGTGTTAATGGTGACAGTATTTTAATTACTATAGGGGGGATGAATTCAGTATTGGTTTTGTATGTATTTGTACATAATTCATTTTATCATTATTTTTGTTAAAGCTGTTTTAGTTTTCTTTCCCAATTCATAGATTTCTCTCCCTTATTCCTTTTATTTTCTCCTTTGGGGAGGGAGAGGGGCTACTAGAGTGTGTTTGTCATCTGTCTAGTAGCTGGCTCAGCCTTAACCCTTGACATGTCTTTAAGGGAAGGAGGGGACCAGGGCTGGCTAGGAAGAAATCCTGTGAATTAGAGTTAGTCATAGGGTTGGAGATAAGTGAAATTTAAATAAGAAAGAGATTTGCTTAGCAGCTAGGGAGGCCTCATTAGAAGTGATGCCATTGAAACAGGAACGTAATTATAGGTTAAGCATCCTGAGATAACATTCATAACTTCTTTTTTCCTTAGTTCAGCGAATGTGATGTGACGAAGAGGAGTTAAATTAAATACCTTCTGAAAACCTTAAGTGAGCTGTTTCCTTCCTAGATATTATACTTTAATAACAGCATGCCTGCCATCTAGGTAGGAGAATGATATTCAATGATACTACTAATGCAGACGTGAGTGCTGCATATTTGTGTTAAAATCATGTTCACTAAGGGAGAGATCTGATGTGTTTGGCAATATACTATCTGAACCTGTCATTTTTGAAATCATGTCAGACTAAGGAGGAAGAAAATGAAAAATCTATCAATATATTGTGTGGAGAGACACTCTCTTAAGTTTTACTTCTTTAAAGAGTGGGATGATGTGGCCTCACTTCAATGGTCATGGTGATGTCAGGATGGCTCATTACCTTCTACTTGGAGATGAAGATAAAGTGACATCTGATACTATAGACTAACCCTACAAGATTATCTTCACTCTCTGGGGGCAGTTGAACTCCTGTCACCAGCAAATATATAAAACATAATCCGTCTAACTTCCACTTAAAAAGAAAACTAGCAACTAGACTATTTGTTCATATTTTTTTTTCTGTGGCACACCAGGATGCAAATAATATGAATGAACATGAAGACTGGCGTCATCTATCAACTTAGATTCAAAGTCAGTTGGAACAAGCTTTCAGGGTTATGATGTTTATCTGAAACTTCTTCAAATATTCTCAGAAGATGGGTTTTATATCTGAAAAGAAAGGACATTTCCAGCTCCTCAGAGTTAGCTGTGGATTGAAATGGTGATGGCAATAACTTTTATTCTCCTACTTCAAATAAGAGTGTCCCTGTCAGATCTCTGTGTCTGCATGTATGTGTGGGACTGGAGACTGATGCCAACCAGAACCAAATGTTTCACAGTCTCCACAACTAAATTTAAGCTGAGCTTGTTTTTACAGCTGAACACTGGCTCCAGAAGGGATATCAAGCATGAGAAGTTGGGGGGGGGGGGGGGGGGGGGGGTGTTGTTTGCTTATTGGTAACAGCTTTCTCACCACCACCTCAAATGCCCTGAGAGCATGGTGGGAGTAAGCTCACACAATGCATGGGTTGCTGTACATCTGTGTTGGGAGAAAAAGAAGTCATTTAAGTTACTGTTACTCTGATACTATCTCTAAACATCTGATCACTGAAAAACAGCTTTCTCTAAACATCAATTTTGTTATTGTTGTGATGTTTTTATCTAGATCCAGGCTAAGGCATATGGCAGATGTAATTTCATGGCATTACAGCTAAAGCCTCCAGTTTTCACTCTCTGTTCCTAAAAATGTCCTACAAATCCCAAAACCCACAAATCATCAAACCTCCAAATCCTGTCTTTTCTTAAATGGCCTTCCTTTATACCTCAAAATATAGATTCATATTTATGTACTTGGTATAAAACTCAGCGTCCTTTATATAACCAGCAGCAAAAGGTATGGTTAGTCATTATTAGTCTCCTGCTCTATGTATTTTTCCATATCCAAACTGACTTACTGCAAGTGTCTTACCTGTCAATGCAAATCTGTGCAGTATGTTTTTGGTGCAATGGGTAAATGAAATCTGACACAATGTTAGATATTACATAGAATCATAGAATCTTTAGGGATTGGGAGGGACCTTGAAAGATCATCTAGTCCAATCCCCCCACCACAGCAGGATCACCTAGACCAAGTCGCACAGGAACATATCCAGGGGGTTCTTGAACATCTCCGGAGAAGGAGACACAACCCCCTGGGCAACCTGTTCCAATGCTCCGTTATCCTCATTGTGAAGAAGTTCTTTCTGATATGTATATGGAACCTCCTATGTTCCAACTTGCACCCATTGCCCCAAAGATGACCTTGAGAAGAGCCTGGGTCCATCCTCCTGACACCCACCCCTCACATATTTATAGACATTAATGAGGTCACCCTCAACTTCCTCTTCTCCACACTAAAGAGACTCAGCTCCCTCAGCCCCTCCTCATAAGGGAGGTGCTCTACTTCCATCATCATTTTTGTTGCTCTACGCTGGACAGCCCCAGGCAGCTCTGTGTCCTTCTTGAACTGAGGGCCCCAGAACTTGGACACAATATTCCAGATGCAGTCTCACTAGCACAGAGTGGAGGGGGAGAAGAACCTCTCTTGATCTGCTAACCACCCCCCTTCTCATCCCCTCAAGGATGTTGTTGGCCCTCATTCAATTAGTCTTTGCCCAGCTTTCTAGCCTGTCCAGGTCTGGCTGAATGGCAGCACAGTCTGCTGGGGTGTCAGCGACACCACTCAGCTTTGTGTCATCAGCAAACTTGCTGACAGTGCACCCTAATCCCTCATCCAAGTCATTAATGACTAGATTGAACAGGACTGGTCCCAGTACTGATCCTGGGGGACCCCCTCCAACTAGACTCTGTCCTATCAACCACTGCTCTCTGGCTTCTATCCTGCAGCCAGTTCACACCCACCTCACTACCCAATCATCCAGACCACACTGCCTCAGTTTGGCTGTGAGGATGCTGTGCGAGACTGTGTCAAATGCCTTACTGAAGTCAAGATAGACCACATCTACTGCTCTGCCCTCATCTATCTACCTGGTTATGCCCTCAGAAAAGGCTATCAGGTTGGTCAAGCATGACTTCCCCTTGGTGAAGCCATGCTGACTGTCCCTAATGACCCTATTGTCCCTGATGTGTCTAGAGACAGCATCCAGGACAAATTGTCCCATCACCTTTCCCAGGATGGAAGTGAGGCTGACCAGTCTATAGTTACCTAGGTCCTCCTTCTTACCCTTTTTCAAGACTGGAGTGACATTTTCCAACCTCCAATCTCTAGGCACCTCTCCTGATCCCCATGACTTGGTCACATCTTACTGTTAAATGAACAAATAGCATTCAGCATCCCATGATATTCTACTTGTGCATTCATTTTCAAGAAATTGACCTAAATACTGTGGTAATTTTTTACAAACACTTGCACTGATTCTTGTTTTTTATTTAATTACTTCTAATAATAATTTTCAGGTAGAACTAACTGAATTGCTATGTATCTTAATCTAGCAAATGCTTTTTTCTGAACTGCCATCTATTTAATAAAACTTGTATGTTTCAGTGCTGGAAAATATATGGACAGAGAGATACATTCGATCTTTTTAAAAATGTTTTTATTAGACATGAATAATTCACAAAATTGTTCAAGCGCACTAATTGCAGACTATGCATTCTGTGTGAATCATTAAACTAGATTATCAGTTATTTGAGGCTGGTTATAAAAGCAAACTCTCACGGAATCACATAATTACAGAATCATGACAGTTGGAATGGATCTCTGGAGATCTAGTCCAACCTACACCTAAAGCAGAAGACATTACACAGGGCTGCATCCAGGTAGGTTTTGACTATCTCCAGAGAAAGAGACTCCACAGCCTCTCCAGGCAGTCTGTTCCAGCAGTTTGTCACCCACACAGTAACGTTTTTCCTTATAGCTCAATGAAACCTCCTGTGTTTCAGCTTGTCTGTGTCGCCCCTTGTCCTGCTACTAGGCACAACCGAAAACAGTTTGGCTCCATCCTCCTTACACCCACCCTTCAGATATTTATAAAGATGAATAAGGTCTCCTCTCAGTCTTCGTTTTTCTGGGGTCAGCAGTCCCAGCTCTCTCAACCTTTTCTTGTAAAAGAGATCATCCTGGCTCCCAGTCACCTTTGTTGCCCTTCATTGGACTCTTAGTAGTTCTCCCTCTCTCTTGAACTGGGGAGCTCAGATCTAGACACAGTATTCCAGGTGTGGCCTTACCAGGGCAGAGTGTAACTGAGACTTCTGAATTCCACAAAAACTCAGAAAAGTATTAAACTATAAAGAGACCATTTATGGTATCACATTTTATTCAAATACATTCGTGCCACGCTTTGTGGATCTTGAATATTTTGCCAAAGAGCTGGTTCAATCCTACAGAAACATTGCATCTGCTATTCATGCTTACAAAAAATCCTTGATATTGTTTGTATTTGTTTTTAATCTAATGTCAGAAAAAGTAAAACAAGGATATAAGGGATCAACTTTTACTCCTTTGTTGGCATTCAGACCAACAAGATGTATTAAGTTCACACAGTTTATACGCTTTGTTGCATGCAGATAGAGTGGTTTCTGATTGATGGGTTTTGTTTTATATGTGAATTTGTCACACACAGGATTTCAATCTATGTTATCCTGTTCATCAGAATAAGGTACCAAATTACTTTATTATGTTGGAATTTCCCGTTGATATTTTCTTAGTGGAAAAATATTGGGTGCAGTTAGCGTGGTTTGTCAGCTAGTTCAGAAGCATGGCTGGAGCGATGGGCTTACAGTTCACTGGCTCTACTTGAATTTGATATTGTGATGATAGCAGAGTCGTATAAGGTCTTGAATTTATTTTAATTGTGACTTTAATGAAGTCAGATAGCTTCACTTTCTAGGAGAAACTATTAAAACATGTCTGTTTTTCTTCATAAATGCTGGTATCTTGCTCACATTCTTCCTGGGTCAGTGGTAGACTGACATCAACAGATGGCCTGTTGATACAGGATTAGTGCTATACATTTCTGATTTAAACCAGAATATTTTCTTTTAAATCAGAATATTCTCCTTTGCGAAGGAAGCATATCCTCAGCAGTTACTAATTACTGCAGTTGTGTTTAACACCAATTTACCTCAGGTTTCAATCTCTATAACTTTCAAAACAGATATTCTGAAGTAGATTGACTTCAGCCAAACTGTTTTCAACTGCACATCACTGTGAAACAGGGCAGAATCCAGCCTCCAGGGCCAGGAGTGGAAGTTCCTTTTTCCTGGATGAGGAATTATTCATATATTGTTTAATATATTGTAGACTGAATAAAAAATGACCCTTTATTTCATAAAGGCAACATTCATTGTTAAATGAAGCCTTATATCCCTGTGTTACATGATTTTATTTATTAATTTCACTTTTGTGAAGTACTATTCACACACATCCTTTGGACTTTTATTTTTAGTGAGGTAAGTAAAATATAATTGTTTTCTCATCATCCTTATCCATTATGGTAAAAGGCCAGCAAGTGCATTTTACTTGTCTGCTCACAAACTTAAAAGAAGCATTTGCTTGACTGATTTTGTTATTTCCTCTGACTTAGTGCAACTCCAGTCTAAGTATGGATAAGTAATAACATAATAGTATTAAAGCTCAAGTAATCAAATGTATAATAACAATCTGAAATGCATATACTCAATCTCAGTAATGTTTGCCATTAGAACAAACATTTTCCTTAACTCTGATGCTGCCCTTCTTCTGGCCTCCACTCAGATCTTACTGTCTTTTAATATTTTTGCCCCTCTCTTAATGTTTACTAAAGATCCATTTCAGGTAAGGGGCCTTATAAACTAACAAATAAATGTTGCAGGAGAAATATTCTCCCTAGGCACCTCATGAAGATTCAGACGTGCATGCAGCTGCCATTTTCACTCTGAATAGTGGAACCTATTACTATACCTCGTTACTCTGGTTCTGTTCGTTTGGCTTGGGATATCTCTGCAGAAAACACACTGCATTTCCATGTTTAGCGTTGAATTTCTGGACTTTCATGCTTCAAGATTCGTATTAGACTAGGGAGGCTCCTGAGCTAGCAGGGCTTGACCCTAGTTGGCACAGTCTCTGTTTAGTGCAACATTCAGATGTTTTCTTTACATGGAAGAACAAGTGCCCCAGGCTCTCCAGTATGTCACTTTCTCATGCACACTCTCCACTACACTCCACACTAGAAAAAAAATGCTGCTATGTAGCTAAAACAAGCCTTTTGATAACCCTTTCCAGAACAGCTCAGTGGTACTGAGTCTAGTTAAAGACCTGTAGCTAGTGATATACCACAGGGATCAGTACTGGGTCCAGTTCTGTTCGTTACCTTTATCAATGACCTCTTCTCAGCAAGTTTGGGGATGTTAAAAAATTGGGAGATTTGGACAATACACCTGAAGGCTGCAAGGCCATTCAAGAAGATTTGGACAGACTAATGAGTTGAGCAAAGAGGAACCTAATGAGGTTCAACAAGAATAAGTGCAGAGTCCTTCACCTGGGAAGCGATGAGATGCACCAGACAATTCACTGGAGAGCACCTCCATGGAGAGGGAACTCGGAGTCCTGGTGGACAACAAATTATTCATGGAACAACAAAGTAATCTTGTGGCCAAGAACGCCAATACTATTCTGGGGTGTACTAAGAAAAGTGTGTCCAGCACATCAAAGGAGGCTCTTCTCCTCTTCTACTCTGCCATAGTGAGACCACATCTGGAGTATTGTGTCCAATCTTTTCTTAAACATCTCTACCACTGCCCTGGGCAGTCCATTCCTAACATTCATCCTAAACCTCCCCTGGAGCAGATTCAAGGCCATGCCCTCTCATCCTATCTCTAGTTGCCAGGAAGAACAGCCTGACACCCCCCACCTACCTACACCTTCCCTTCAGGGAGTTATAGAGAGTGACAATCTCTTTTCACTTGCTCCCTGTGATAGGACAAGGGACAATGGATGTAAACTAGAGCACAGGAAGTTCCACCTCAACATAAGGAAGAACTTCTTTACTGTAAGAGTTACAGAGCACCTGAATGGGATCCTCAGGGAGGTTGTGGAGTCTCCTTCTCTGGAGGCTTTAAAGAACCCTCTGAATGAATTCCTACATGACTGCCCTAGACTCTATGGTCCTCCTTGAGCAGGGGCCTTCAACTTGATGACCTCTGGAGGTCCCTTCCAACCCCTAGTGGCCTGTGTCAAGAGATTTACAATTAGTTAAAACCCAGCCATCTTTTTGATTTCTCAAGAGCCCTTTGGGAATAAGGACAGTACTTCCTATAGTTAGGCAGCATAGTCAATGCTGGGAATTTCTGGAGCTGAAAAGTCAAAGATTTGGCAGATTGCTTCTTACAAAATATTGACAGGCCAGTTAACGTGTTACCAGCCCTGTTTCTGGATAGCTCTGTAGAATTCCCCTTTCCTCCCTTTCCTTTTCCCCCTTTCCTCTCCCTTTCCTTTTCTCCCTTTCCCCTCCCTTTCCTTTCCCCCCTTTCCCCTCCCTTTCCCCTCTTTCTCCTCCTTCCCCTGCCACTCAGTACAGCAGAGGACTGGAGGCTGTCATCTTGGGAACAGCCTGAGTGAAGACAAGAAACAAATGTTTCACTGTAACAAAAGTGAGAGTTGCTTGTGGTGGTGCTTAGTTCACACTTCAGTGATGCAGTGATGTAGGTATTTTGCCAATAACAGCCTAAAAGTCTATTGGAATTATGTGTTGTCAAGGGAAAGGAAAAAAACTGCAAAAGAACAGGGAGGTGAAGAAAAGGCAGAAAAAGAATTCATACTGTAAAATTAATGCATGAAGTATTTAAGAGAGAGATAAACAGGAGTGGGAGGAAGAGAAAAAGGCAAAATTAATAATTAGAAGTATCTATATATTTGTTAATTATCTCTGTTTTGTGAACGCTACCATATAGTGAATGCACTTGAATATCTTAAAGAGCAGAAGTTGTGTAACTGAATGCACTGGAGTATATCTGACTGGAAAGAAAGAAGGAGAGAAAAAATGTATTTTATCTTTATCTGTAAGGCCCAAATGGATGAGGAGATTCTCTTCTATAGTAATATAAACACATGGTATGGAGGCAAAGTAGCCAATGATTTATTCAAGGTCATCTCACAGGCAAAGACAAAGCTAAAAACCTTGGAGTTACTTTGCTCAGTGAATGAACTCACAGACCTGACAGAGGGTTGGCATGCTTAACCCAGTTTTGTGTTTTCTTTCTCTTCAAATAAATTCCAAACATCAGGACATTGCTCTTTCTCCCTTTAGAAACTTGTTTAATTTAAGAACTAAATGAATGTTCCAGTGCTGTCTGAAGTCTCATAACACTGACTAGGATGGACCTTCTTAGTCCCATCCCAAACAGAATCCTAATTAAGCAAAATCCTTATTTTTTTCCTCTGGAGCATGTCTAGATACTTGGCAGAGTATTTGTGTCGACTTTCAAAACAAGTTAAAATCGATCCCAAATATAACTACTTTAAGACTGAAATACACAATCCACTTGACTTGGCCTTTTAATATTAATAATGAAATGGAGTAATAACAAAGAGATTCAATGTCTCCATATGCTCCAGCCGAAAAGGACGTAATATATATTCAAGCATAAACTTACTTTAAGTATTAGTTCAAAACTACACATAATATTTTAGGAAGATATAGAGTTTCTCTTTTTCAGATTATGAATTCTAGTTATGTGTTTACAACCACTGGCTTACAGATTGTTTTATTTTTGGAGCAGAAGACTTTTTATATCAATGGGTTTGATTTTGGAATTGTATTTCTGTATACAAATGAAAACAACTTCTACAGGGCTGCCTCTAGTATAGACAGTAACATTTTAATGACAGAGTAGTCTTGTCCATTTAATGAGCTTACGCGGGAAGATTATTGAACACTTTCCTATCCAAGGCAAGAATTAAGACCAAACCACCAATCACAGGTGGCTGAAAGCCATATTTCTTTGCTTCAGACATGGAAAGCAATCCTGTCAGTGTACAACACCCGCTACCAGATGCCAAGGTGAGGTCCATGACCCTGAGTAGTTCGCACACTATGAGAATTAGGTTTTGATGCCCTTCACCATGTAAGATAGTAATTTACCATACAAATATTTCTCTCCCAGGTAATGATAGCATTTTTATCAGTGAGTTTCTAGTACAGACTTTCTTGCAGGTGATAGGCTACCAGTAAAGTATATGATCTGGGCTGCATATGCATTCCTAGCTCCTCTATTAGAACTCAGGTTTAGTAATTGTGCCTTTAAACTCACAGCGTGCAATGCTGTGTATTGACGGCCTTTTTTATCAGGGTTATTAGCTGCAAAATTCTGACAGGGTTTTAAAAACTTTGATATCAGCCTTCTTTGGCATTCTGGGTGCTGCATTCTGAAAGCAGTATCATAATGTTGGGAACTACTAGTTCATGTTATTATACTTGACTTCAGAAATAACAGATTCCACGACATTTTGAAGTACAGCTATTATAGATTCAATTGTGCTTTTGGTCACACAGGACTTCAATGAAATTACATTGGATTTCTATAATTGTAAGAGGAACTGGAATTTGTCCCCATGGCAATGAACTAATTCAGAGTTTGGTTTGCTGGTGATTAGCAAAATAAGACACTTGAAAATTGCTCAAACAAGTGTATATTAATTCCATTATTGCATTCTATTATGGGAAATAATGTAGGTTAACTTTAAGGAAATATCTAGTATATAACACCATTTTCACAATTAATGCTTTCTAAGTGAAGATGTTTTTTGTTTTTTAAAATGGAGGAATAACAAGTTGTCCTGGTTTAGGAACATTCCAAAACCAGAAAGGCAGCCTGGCCTCAGGGGTGTTGGATAGAATCTATCAGGCAAGAGAAGAGAGCCTGGGGAAACAAAATGGTTTTTTGAATCTCTACCATTACACACATTCTGAGAAAAAGAAATGGGCAAAGCATTTGTAGCAGTCTTTGGCTTCAGATCAGGTCCCCTGGGGAGAGGGACACACACAGAACAGTACAGCAGCAAGAGAGTATCCACCCCTAGGACACTTCAAGCCCAAATTTCCTGACTTTCTGCCAAAGGTTTAAGAGTTACAACACAGCACAGCTTCTTGAGCGGAGAGTTCTGCTAAGCTGGAACAGCAAACGCCATTCTGGGCTCCATACTCTTGCTAACTCCAGCAGTCCCTGTGTCTTTCTCAGCGCCAAGCTATGACAAAGGCTTCTCTTCCTGCTGTTTCATTAATCAGGATGGCAGCAGCCACACGGCCTGGCCACATGGAGAGCACACACAACGGCAGCAGCGGCAGCAAACTGTTAGGGAACATCCACCCACCAGGGTCTCAGGCTTTTGGGGCTTTTTCCTCTCTCTGTTAGCTCACCACTGTGGCATCTTCAGGCTTCCAATGATCTGTGTGACTCTGTTCCACTTGACACTGTAGGAATCAGCTTTAGTGGTTTCTGTCTGCATCTACCTTCTTTGCAGTATGGCTGGGGGAAGGGTTTTCTGCCAGCACAGCACCGAGCTGCCTGTTCCAGCGGTAGACAGGGGACAGGGTGTCCTGCCACCACACCCTGGCACACCTCCACCACACCCTGGCACACCTCCACCACACCTGGCTCCAGGAGGGCAGCAGGGTCCATTCCAGCCCTTGTGAGTGGGGTGGATGGGGGCTGCCCAGCCACTCTGCAGCACTCCAGGAAAGGAAAAAGAAGGAAGGAGCCAAGAGACTGCTCACTTCCAGCAGTGTATTTTATCAGGGTGCATGATAGATGGCAATGCC
>VZRI01006003.1:0-15742 GCA_013397515.1 Upupa epops
TTTATAAAGGAGAAATCTAAGTAAAAAAGGACTGGATGTAGCCTGGGCATTTTCCATAATGGAAACTTCTGGCAATAAATACTGGACCAAAAGTTAGTTTTGTGCTGAAACATCCAAGAGTCACAAGTGAAAAACAGGTTTTGCATGGTGTTTAGGGGCCCACCTGTATCCTTCTCTTAAGGTTTACCATTCTTTTTTTTGAAGATTTATGGAGAATCTACCAGGGCTTTTTTCAGGTAGCACAAGTGGAATCATGCTCAAATGATGCTGAATGAGTATTGAATAAGAAATTGGTGTCACCAGAAGGAGTGAGAGCAGAAAGGTCAAACCAATTCACATCTTGTAGTGTTTTATTCTAAATGGAAGTCTTAGAAAACAACTGGATTGGCTCGCAAAATAATACATGTTTGTGAATGTGATTCTTAAGGAAGTCTAGTGGTTTTACCTGATTCATTCTGCCTTTGGAAAATTAACAGCAATATCAAGGCCACCTTGGTATACATCTGTTTTAGGATTTTACTGGAAAAATAGTCCAAAGAGTATGACTCTCCAGGCATATGGCATAGTAATTGCAAATACATGTCATGATTTTTATATTTGTCAGCTGCAACTGCTATTTAGTCAATGAAAGTATTCTGAAAACAGAGATACTTCTAAATTAAGAAATGATGAAGTCAAGAGACTGAGGTAGTAAATATACTTTCTTAATCAAGATTATTGGAATTCTACACATAAAAAAATCTGCAGTTTTTTAGGAGTGAATTTACTGTTTTCTTTTTTAATCACGGGCTCTACGGGTACATATGACTGCTTCCTTTTCTCTATGTGATGGTATTTTAAAATGCTGTGAACTTCACAAGGCATAGCTAAAAGATAGCTCTTTTAATTGTGTACTCATAGTATATGCTTATATACAGTTATGAGGCCAAGGATATTGACTACTTTCTATGAACTTCTGAAGTTTGTTAAAGATTAAGCATTGAAATTTTGCTACCTTTTAATTCTTATGTAGTAATGCTGTTCACTGTGTCAAGATGTTTCTCAAAGCCCTTATAAAGAGGACTAGAGGAACTACAGAGGCATGAGAACCAATGCAAATTAATCCATTTTATTTTCTCATACATTTTTAACTGGTAATTAAAATGAACAGTACATTTATGTGCACAAAGCACAATGATTTTTTTTTAATAGGATTACTGAAAGAAAAAGGAGCTTTAGATCTAATAGTAACTAAGAAAATGTATGTTAAAATCCTGTTAATTACTTCATAAAACTCAATTTTGAGAAAGTGCATGGCTGAAGTTTTACATTTATGTTCACCTTCTTTTATTCATCAGTCTTAATTATTTTCCTTTCTACTGTGTGTGGAAAGTTAGCAGTGATCTGTGAGGTACAAAGTGTTCTTCAATAGATGGAAAATAACTATGTAATTTTTATGACTGTAGCACTTGGATCAAAGTCTGAGAAAATATTGTTTCTGCAAATTTGTGTGACAAACTGCCTGGCTGTCTCGGTTGGTCAAATAATGACAGTAAGTCAGCAGTGTGATTTAGCTTTGACTAATTCACATATTTCTGAACTAGTATTAATGAAGCTATTTCCAGGACACACAAAAGTATTGATGTATTTGCAAATGAAAGCTAAATCTTGGGGTATTTGTGCTCCACAAGGAGACTGAGTGTAGCTTATGAAGTCTTCACTGGGTTAACTGGATGGCAGGTTGTTCCCAGAAAGTTATGATTAATTGAGTGAAATCTAGCTGGCAGCTGGTAATAAGCAGTGTCCCTCAGGTCTCAGTTTTGGGACCACTCTTGTTTAATATCTATATAAATGACCTGGAGATGGGGATTGAGAGCACCCTCAGTATGTTTGCAGGTGATCCCAAACTCTGTGGGAGTGTTGATCTGCTCGAGGGCAGGAAGGCTCTACAGAGCGACTTGGACAGGTTGGATTGATGGGTGGAGACCAACTGTAGGCCAAATGCCAGGTCCTGCATTTCAGTTAAAACAGCCCCAGGCAACACTACATGCTGGAGGATGAGTGACTAGAATGCTGCCCAGTAGAAAAGGACCTGGGGGTGCTGGTAGACAGCTGGCTTCATATGAGCCAGCAGTGTGCTCAGGTGGCCAAGAAGGCCAACAGGATCCTGGCATGGATCAGGAATAGAGTGGTCAGCAGGAGAAGTGATCATACCTTTGTACTCTGCCCTTGTGAGGCTTCCTTTTGCATACTGTGTTCGGTTCCTGACCCCTCATGATAGGAAAGACATAGAGATGCTGGCATGGGTCCAGAAGAGAGCTACCAAGCTCATGAGGTGTTTAGAGAAGAAGTTGTATGAGGAGAGGCTGAGGGAGCTGGGCAGGTTTAGTTTGTAGAAGAGGAGGCTGAGGGTGGACCTCATTGGTCTCTACAACTACCTGAAGGGAAGTTGTAGATCGATGGGTGTTGGCCTCTTCTTCAAGACTAATGACAGAACCAGGGGCAGTGGTCTGAAGTTGAGGCAGAGGAGGTTTAGGTTAGATCTTAGGAAGAAATTTTTTACAGAAAGAGTAGTGAGGAACTGGAATGGCCTTCCCAGGGAGGTGGCTGAGTCACCATCCCTGGAGGTATTTAAGAAGTGTGTAGACATGGTGCTTCATGACCTTTTATAGTGGCAGGTGTGGAGGGGGGTATTTTGTGTTTTTCAATCTCTCACATATTTAGGTTTTTTGTTGGTGTGGGTATGGTTGGACTCTGTGATCTAGGAGATCCTTTCCAACCAGGATTATGTGAGTCTGTGATTCTGAGTCTATGAAATGAAACTTGAGAAGAGTGTAGATGGATTCTATGGATTCTATGGCTTTATGGATGTAAACATCAGCATAGAAGGGGATGTAAGCATCAAAATTTCACCTGAAAGTCAAGGATGAAATTAGGAAACTGAGTAGAAACTAGCTGCAGATAAATTTAAGCTAGAAATTAGAAGGCAGGCAAGCCTAGGACAAGATTTTTCTTGCATCAGAGGGCTTGATCTTGTCATATACTATATAAAAATACTGTTTTTAAATATCAGCAGTTTTTCACAAATTTTGAACTTCTGTTTTCAACATGAGAATGAATCCATTTCTGAAACTTCTGACCACTAAATGATGTGTGGGTTAAAGGTTCAGTTGTTTTAAAATGGAATTTATGTCTACAAATAAGATTCTGTGGTGTGGTGAGCTCCAACACATTGCTGCTTCATGACCTGATATCTGTGTGAGTTCAGTGCCCCATTGCTATTTCTGTTACTGCATTAAATTTCTAATGTTTGTTGTTTTCCCTGGATCAATTACTTTCTTAAGACTTGTTTCTGAAAAATCCTGATTATGAGCAGTGGTCATGTTCCTACTTGGTGTTTATAACTTTGCTGGGATGTGTCAACAATGGATTCGCATTAAATGGTCTGAGAAAACTGGTTAACATAGATTCATCTATATTTTTCAATTCTTTGAATTTACTTCCTTGAATATACATCATAGTTTGACTTAGTCCTTAATAAACATAAATATTAGAAACATAAATTTAGAAGATAAATACAGGAGGGGAGAAGAATCTTGTTTTATGGTCTTTGTAAAGCTCAGAAATGCATCCTTTATTTGCAGTAATTGACATATATTGTATGCTTTCCCAGTTTGTTTCAGAGCCTTGTGCCAGCAACCCCTGTCACCATGGTAACTGCAGCAGTAGTGATGATGGCTACATCTGTCTCTGTAGTGAGGGCTATGAAGGAACAAACTGTGAACACTCATTTCGCAGACTTCCAGTCTTTGAACAGACAGAATTGACGTCACCAAGCCAGAGCAAACTGATCTCGTCCACCTTGGAACCTAATATTGTTCTTCCTCGATCAAGAGCCACTGTGACATTACCTACCTGGCAACCAAAAGCAGGACAGAAAGTTGTAGATCTGAAATGGGATGAGACAGAGGTGAGAATATTCTGTATAAATGAAAATGCACAGAAAAGAACTTATAGGATTTCATGCATGTCTACATGAGGACTGAATATATGACCTCTGCCCTGAGTTAAGATGCTGGTAAAATTAGAAATCTGATACTTCTTAAAAGTAATGGGCTAATTCAGCCTATATGTTGCATTGGTTGTTTCTTTGAAATGAGATGACATCATATATCCAAACGTCAAATAAATTTAGGAAAATTAGAAACTGTACCTTTCATAGATAATTTTTGGCTATTTGCAGTCACAGTAACATACTGCTTTGAAATATATGAGTCCTTGAGTGTTAAATTCATAGCTATTTGAGAATGAAGTGTTAGTCAATACATTACATAGTGCACAAGTCTAGAGATGCAATTATGGTGGAGGAAACACCTCAAATATTTGTTTTAAAATGACTGACTTTAGAATATTGGCTAAACTGCAACGTAGGATCCTTAAGAAATGTGTTCTTCGCATTCTACCATTTTGTACACTGTTTTTTAATATTTCCTAGATGTCTTGCATAGAGTAGTATATGCAAAAAGAAAAAAAATTATCAAACTTGGTAATTAAATCTTTACATGCTAAAGCCAAGTATAAAGAGGAAGTATGTTTGCTCACAAAAAAGATTATTTATCTCCTAATAGCATTTCATGTGTTAAGCTCATTCTATTGCATGACCATCCTCCTCCCTTCTTCTTTGAAGTCCATCATTGTAATTGTGAGAAACAAGCCCATGTAATTTTAAAGATTTTATTGGGGACAAATTGAGTAGACTGAAGGACATACAGCGCTGGGTACATAAAGGGGTATGCACAAAACAAAGCAGACTCTTCCAAAGCTTTATAGTGTTTTTCACCCACACACCCACTTGAGCTTTTTATACATACATAAAGCTTGAAATGTACAATCTTTTGATTTTGTCCATATGGCGGTTATCCCTTCTGTCACGTTCCTTTACAACAGATGATAGCCATCAGTGTGCCTCCAGATAAGACTCTGTCTGGAGCCATAAATTCCCCATGGCTCATCGTTCATATGTAACTGGCAACAAAAAGGGGTTAATTCACATTTGTAAGGATACTTATAACTTCTATGGAACAGAAGACAAGACAGGCTAAAATTAAATTCTTAGCATTCCTTATACTTAGCTTCTTGCAATCCTACTTTCTAAAAGCTATCAGTTTAATCACTTCTAGAAAAACTGACACAAGTAAAATGTCACATAAGGATGATTTGTAGTTGTCTGCATTGTTGGTCTCTTACTTGGAAGTGCACAAACCCCTACTACTACATGTGCTGTTTCTACAGCACTCTCCAACCTGATCCAGAAATCACACACCTGTATAGTACTATGTATGTTTGTGCAAAATGCATCCCAAAGAACAGTCTGATATATTATCTGGGGATTGTGCCTTTTCATAGAATCATAGAATAGTATTGGCTGGAAGAGACCTTCAAGATCATAGAGTCCAACTTTTTCCTAGCCCTATTAGCACTACTAAACCATGCTCCCCAACACAGTATCTTAAACAACTTCAGGAATGGGGACTCAACCCCCACTCTGAGTAGGCTGTTGCAATGCCTGACAACCCTTCCAGGAAAGTAATTCTTCCTGACATCCAACCTGAACCTCTCCTGGTGCAGCTTAAGGCTATTTCTCTTTGTCCTATCACTGGTTGCTGGGGAGAACAGAGCAGCCCCTACCTCTCTACAACCTCCTTTGAAGTAGTCATAGAGAGATGATTTGCCTGAAAGTCTGTGTTCCAAAGCCTCTTTCATAGAGGCTTCAATGATAGTAAGTATAAACTAGGAAAATAATAGCTTTACTGATAGCTTTAAAAGCCTTGCAAAACTTGACCCTTTTTTAACCCTTTCTCTGCTGTCTTGGTCTTACCAAGATCTAGAGACAACAAAGACTGCTATTTAGTACATTAGCTTTTTTTTTTTTTTTTTTTTTATAAAAGACTGAGAAGTTAAATTCTCAGTCATCCTGTTTCACATTATCCTGTCCTGATACTGCAAATGAACTAATGATTTTGCTCAGAGAGGAATTTTGATGGAATCTCTGCAAACGAGGGGTCTCATTATCTTGCAAGGATGAGGGTTCCACAGAAGCTTTTTCAGGAAGTTTTGGCAGATTAAAAAAATGAACACCTGAGACAAGTAAACTGCCTAAGAGAGGCATGATGAACTGGGCATTTTTTCTGTGTTCCTTAGATTATAGGGTTATACTTAGAAGTGCTTCTAGACTGAACCAGTCTGCACCAGTGAAGAACACAGAGGTCTTTGGATAAATTTTCATTTCTTAAGAGAGCTCTTACTACAAGAAATTAGTCTTTTTCTGATACACAGATCAAGGGCTACAAACAGATCATTGAGAGAGAATATTCTCATCTATTGGTTTCCTAAGAATAATAGGAATTTATCTTTGCTCTCAGCTATTGAAAGAGTTTTTCTCCTGCTTTGGGCAGTGAGCAATTTCTAAGGCTAATGTGAATTTGGTCATTCCGTTTACAGGACGCTTAAGTTTGAGGAAAAGTATGGTATATTTAGAAAGATGTAAAATTCTAAAGCTGTTTAAACTTATAGTGTTGAGATATGAAAGAACTGGAAATGTATATAACAGTAGCAGAAAGGTTGCTTGTGTTGGTAAGGCCTTGTACAATTACAAATGTCTGGAAAAGTCTTGGGATTTATGTCTGCTGTACTTGTTGAATTAAGTGAATATATAATTATTCTGATAATGTGTGATCATTCCGACTGATGTGTAAGTAACAGAATGCTGTACAATTCACACTATTTAATTTTTTCTGAAAAGTTATACAATGGAAGAACAGTCATTTGTTCTCTTCATAGGTGCCACACCTCATTTCTTTTGCTGTCTCATTGACTCTACAGCTATGGTCTGGTAAAGGTGATCTTCCAGCCAAGCCTTCTTAAGGTCCTGGCAGAGACTGTAGGAATAGGTACTCTTCTGGAGATTTTGCTCTTGCTTTCTGAAGTTTTACTCTTCATTTACTTTTTTAAAGACTCAGAAAGTTAAAGATGTTAAAACCTTTAAAGCAAAAATGTAGGTTTTACATATTATACTCTCTAAAACACCTCAAACCAATGGGTTTTAGATGCAAAGCTATTACTGAATATGTAAAATGGAATCTGTATTTCCTATCAGCAATTTAATATTTAGTCATTTTAAACTCTAAATAATATATTGAAGAGAAGCTCTGCAGTATACCCCAAACTGATATAGGAGCTATCTTTGTAAACAACTCCAAAACATACTTTAGTCTCTAGCAAGATTTGGTTTTCATGGTGGCTATTTTTGAAGTAGCAGCATCATTTGTGTTGTATGTATAAATCTGATCCAAAGTGTTTTTTCTGCTGGCTTAAATGTTCTTTAATATAGAACACTTCAGGGGAATTTTGGAACAATTTTATGATATTGCAATTATATGTAATGCTTTTTTAGTATTGTCTTTAAATAGCTTTAGATGGTGTGTTGGGTTGTTTTTTTTTTCATTTTTGCCATCACACTTCTTAAATTTGGAAGATTAATTAGGATAGGAATGCTTTTAATTTTACTGTTGGAAAATTATTTAAGTGTGTTTTCCAGGAAGTTTTGTTTTAAATGTCTCTTACCGATTGCAGCAATTAGCAATTTTTTGTTTTTCTTTTGGCTTTTAAGAGTGAGACTTACACAATTTTTCATCTTCCAAGTGTCTTTTCTTATTGTATTGTATTGTATTGATCATCTCTGCCTTCATTCTTCAAAGTTTTAATTTTCAGAGAGCTCTAAAGACAGGAATAAAAGGTACATAATAATCTTAATACAAATTTCCTACAGCTGTGGAAAAACTGTGTGTAATTCAGTTGTCAATGCTGCCACTTTTGTCTCCATAGTATTTGTCTGAAATGCGACACTACAGGAACCACTTGTTTACTATGAGAGTTGTAGCCTCTTCCTGTGTGTTCTGTCTGATCCAAGTATCTTTTTTCTTAATATAACAAAATTCCCATTTCAACAGTTCTTTTTTTTATGTCCTAACTGGTTTAGATGCTTATTTCATCAGATTCTTAGAGTATGAAGTCAAGGCCAACTGCAAATGAAATTTCTACAAAAAGACAAGAAACATTACATGTCTTAACAGCAGAGTCAAAATCCTGCATTTCATAGAATCATAGAATCATTAAGGATCGAAACGGACCTCAAAAGATCATCCAGTTCAATCCCCCTGCCACAGCAGGATCACCTGGACCAAATCACACAGGAACACATCCAGGAGAGTTTTAAATGTCTCCAGAGAAGGAGACTCCACAATCCCCCTGGGGAGCCTGGTCCAGTGCTCTATTACCCTCACTGTGAAGAAGTTCCTTCTGATATTGATATGGAACCTCCTCTGTTCCAGCTTGCACCCATTGCCCTTGTCCTATCACCAGATGGCATCGAGAAGAGCCTGGCTCCATTCTCCTGACACCCACCCTTCACGTATTTATAGACATTAATGACGTCACCCCTCTCCTCAGCCTCTTCCAAGCTAAAGAGACCCAGCTCCCACAGCCTTTCCTTATAAGGGAGCTGTTCTACTTCCTTCATCATCTTTATTGCTCTACGCTGTACACACTCCAGCAGCAATGTGTCTTTCTTGAACTGAGAGGCCCAGAACTGGACACAATACTCCAGATGTGGTCTCACTAGTGCCAAATAGAGGAGAAGAACCTCCCTTGATCTGCTAACTCTCCCTTCTGATTCCTCCCAGGATGCTGTTGGCCCTCTTGGCCACAAGAGCACATTGCTGGCTCATAGTCATCCTGGTGTCCACTAGGACTACAAGGTCCCTTTCTCCTACACTGCTGTCCAGCAGGTCAGTCCCCAACCTATACTGGTTCCTGGGATTGTTCTTGCCCAGACGCAAGACTCTACACTTACTCCTGTTGTACCTCATTTTTCCTATGACTCTTATTATTACTATTGAAATCTTTTTTATATGTGTTTTTCATGCCAAGTAATCCTTAATTCTTTTAAATTTGGATTTGTTTTGTTCTGTTCTGATGATTTTTAAAAGATCACTGCAAGGCTATTAGTGTTTTGGGTTTTGTTCTTTTGATGTTTTCTTTTATCACATTTTGTGGTAAATAAAATGTTTTAATTTCAGATAACCCCAGATGTGGCTTGTGGAAATGTCAGTTCCAATACCTCTGCTGGAGGCCAGCTTATCTCTTTTGAAGTTCCACAAAATACATCAATAAAGTAAGAATATTTGTCTTTTGTGGCAAAAATGTAGAAATGTTATCATTTTCATTTGCCTGGGTATTTTAGACAGCAGTTTGCTAGATAAGTGCACTTTCCAAATGGCTAAAAGTACATGATAAAACTTCAGACAGACTTCAGGCAGCTAGCAGTGCCATGAGAGCTCTGTGCTTTGTATTCAAAGTTTTAGAAAATGTAAGCAT
The DNA here is from genome assembly GCA_013397515.1 of Upupa epops. Taxonomy (NCBI): domain Eukaryota; kingdom Metazoa; phylum Chordata; class Aves; order Bucerotiformes; family Upupidae; genus Upupa; species Upupa epops. The sequence goes on from VZRI01006003.1 coordinate 9,415, forward strand.
GTAACCTGTTTCTAGACTATGAAAATGCAGTAAAATTAGGGCAGATGTGTTGAAGATGTCATGTTAGGGAAGACAGGAAATTTCCTTTCTTCCTCATGGCCTGGACACCTTTTTCATCTCAATGCACTTGATGGTAAAAAGTATTATAGTTGAATATTTATTATTTGAATATTGTGCATTTGTGTTTGATTTCTGGATTATTGCTTCGTCAGCTGTGAAATTTTTGTTTATGTCCTACAGAACACATTTTGCAAAATTTCGAATCTCTTGTTTTCAAACTGTTCAAATTCATTTGGGACTCTGTTGGAGGAAACTATTATTGCAAATATTCGGTAACTCACCAGAAACATTATAGGGTGGTTTTTTTCTCTATGGAGGTAAGATGGGGCAAAAAAAAGTATCTTGAGAGGAAGAAACACTGACATAGATTGAGTGGTCCCTCGTGGAACTGACAGCATATGTGCAGTTGTACATATTATTTCATTCAATCTAAGTATTCAGGAAGACACCATGGATTCAGTGACCTTGGAAACATTACATGACTTTATCGATTTACAAGAATAAACTGTTTTGAATCTATGATATACTAGGTCAAACAAATGGGATTTTTTACTAGTATCTATCTCCCTTGGATATTCTTCAGTGAATAAGATGGCTGGACATACTTCAACAGCAGAAAATCATGGCATTGTAGATGTAGAATGGAGGTGATATTAAAAAGACCTGAATACAATGACTGCATGAGGGTACTTCTATGTAATGTTCATGTAAAACTCTTTTTGGGCACTAAGACAGTGTTCTTCACGTATTAGAAATTGAGCCTCTGATTAAATCTGCTATTCCATATACTGTGATGGAGAGCTACTATTGAAGCTTTTTTTATTTTTGTGGACATGCTGAAAACCTTCAGGCATTTTCCTGCTTCCATACTTGCTACAGTTATGTTTTTCTTTGTTGATAAACTTTTCTACTTCAGTGAGGTACTTCCTAATAACACCAGTATCCCTTAGTGTAAAGAGTCTTATGATTTGTTTTCTTAGAATAAGGCAAGATGCTGCTACTGCTTCTCTTATCCTGCTATGGAAGGTCACAGCCAGTGGATTTAAACAGTGTTCACTTATTGATGGCCGAAGTGTCACTCTTCTCCAGACACTGGGTGGACTTGTTCTTTCTGAAGAAATGCTTGCATTAGGAAGCAACCACTTTATTGGTGAGTAACATGATAAATTTCTGTTCATCACCTCTAGATGACACCTGATGTTTTAGCCAACATTTAGAACAACAAAGAAGTAATTCCCTTAATTTAGGTAGTGCCTGAAGGTCCAAAGGTGACATTAGGACCCTGTTTTAGACATGGCTTCATAGAAAGCAGATATAAGGTACACTAACTTCTCGCACAAGTGATATCGTTCAGTTTAAAGTCTAAATGGTGATGTTTGCATTACAAGTCATTTTGTGTGTTTAGTTTAATTAAACTTTAAAAATAAAAAAAAATAAAAATAAAAATAAAAAACCGTAAAGCTTTTGATAAATTCTACAGTAAATAACACTTCATGATTGAGGGGTTTCTTTGTCAGATATTGTATCACTTTGTAAAGAATCTTAATCTTATACACTGTAAGATTAAGTTAAAAAATTTAATAAACTTACAGAAGAAATATATTAAAACCTAACTAATCTTCTAACAGATCTTGTTGCATTACTTTTTCTTTAATGATTATGTGTCTGTGAATATGAAACCTTTGAAATGCTGTAGGTTTTATTATTGAGGTGCAGTTCATAGAACTGTACCAATGGTCTTACTTATTTCATGCACTACAAGCTTTCTGAGACCTCATATTTTGCTTCCATTTTCTTTTTCATACTTTGGTCATTCGACTTAATTTCCTGATAACAGGAAATTCTTTGTAGAATTTTGCAGTTGTATAATTTGATAAATTTAAAGAAATCATAAATGCGTGTGCATGGAGAGGCAAGGAGATTCCATAATACAGTAATGCATTAATTTATAGGAACATCTGAATGCTTAGTAAAGATGAGTGCAGTGCATTTGAATTTTTAAAATTCCTATTTATTTTAGGATATAATCAAATAATGACATAAAACCTTCTGGAGGAAATTATTTTATGTGACATTTATTTAATTCTAGCTTTTCTCAGAATAATTTCCTACTATTAAAGCAGAAAAAGGGTGAAATACTAAAGGAGTAGGGAAACTGAAGTGGGAATTTGTTTATGTGACCTATCAACTTTTATTGTTAAAGAGAATTGAATGGCTTCTGGATTTTCTTCTTGGTTGTATGGAAATGTTTTCATCTTATGCAGTGTAAGTCTTGGTTGTAAAAATTAAAAACAAATACAGACATTTAGTGTGAAAACTGCTGAATTTTATCTACACTGAACTGCATAATATATAAAAATAATTAAATCTTCAGGTTTAATCCAGCTAGATGGAAATAGTATGTGAATTGGACATACCTCACTCAAGTTATGGGTTCAATAACATGAGTTTAATAAAGTTTTACTTACAGAAAACTTTCCATATGGTTCTTGGTATACATAACAAACTCATTCTAAGGCACAATAAATTGAAATGGATGATTTTATGTAAAAAAGCAGTAATATAGCATGTACTTTATCAATGATATTTCCACTAGAACAATCATGAGGACAAAAGATACTATAGGGTGCTGTAAACATACAATTATACAGTAAAGCTGTGGACCATGCCAGTTGTTACATTTACTATATATAATCTTCTTTCCCCACTCTTTCTCTGTTTATTCAAATTAGTCTTTAAGAGATTCTTCTCTTAATGGGTGAATTCTGTACAATGCATTTTTTCTAATATTTTACAAAATTTCTAATTAGAACTGTAATGAAAAGTGGAAAAAAGATGAGTATATGTGTCTTTTGGTCTGATTTGTTTGAGCCAGTTCCTGCTGTTTTTGAATGGAATGTTTGTGGGAAGAAGTGTGTAACACAAAAAAAAAATCTTAATCTGTCTGTTATAAGATTTGTAATGGCTGCTGCATACAAAAACAGTCTTTTGCAGTGGAGAAGTTTAATTCAGTGATGATGTGGTGTAGTAATGTTATTTAATTAAATATTAAAGAATTTAACCCATTAAAATAAGCTGCATCAGATCAGGAAGTGTACAAACCTGAAGAGTGGCTTCTACTTTCTGTAAAACTTTCTTGCCACAACAAAAGTGCTTAGAGTATTTTTAATGAGAAAGTCTGTAAGATGAGGTACTGCTCTTCCCAGTCTTCCAAAAGAATTTATTAAGTTTTATTAGAAAGTATATTTTTAGGTTTTGTTTTTTTTCAATTGGCTGGTATGGTTCAAGTTTAAAAGAGAAAAACACCCTGAAAGTATTGATTCACTTACTTGGTTAGGTGGGTTAGAGGTAGAATGAAACACATGGCATATCTCAAGGTGCTGGTGTCTTTTAATTACAAGTTACTGTGAGACAAATATAATCTCTATGTGGATGATCTGTAGTATGAGCCAGCTGAACTGTTATCATGCTCTGCCATGGTATGCACACTGCCAGAGATGCTATGATGGGAGCTATTTCAGAAAACATTCAGTTGGGCATTAGTATTTTGAGTCCATTTCCCTATAGGTAATGTGGTGGAAAAGTTTGTATATCTACAGTTGGTAAAAAAATGTTTGCAAATACCTTCAAATTACTTGTTTTTTGATGTGGTGTTTTATTTAGCACTTCCATCATGCAACTTTAAGAGCAGCTTTCATGATATACTGCTGTATTAGTGTTTTAGGTTATTGTCTGCTTGTAAAATAAAAGGTAGAAATCAATACACAAAATTGCTGTTTCTCAGAGGAGACATTATAGCTGGTAAGGCAAAATATTTAACATCTAATATGAATATTTTTACCCAAATAGAAAATAAATCCTCCAGCATAGCCTTTAAATTATAGATGCTAGTCTCTGGTTGTCTGCAAGATTCCCAAACTTGTAGATCAATACTAGCTGAATAACTAGATGGTTTAAACTATAATTAGAAAGTATTTCAGAAGTATTTCCTTAAATAAAACACATAACTGTACAAACACACTTGAAAAGGGATGCTATAGCATCTTTCTAATGAGATATTCCTGATGCTATTCAGATGCCTGCACCTGTAAGTCAGCTTGATTGAATTTCAGAAAAATTCTTGGAAGTTCTTCTTTAAAAGCAAAACTGACACTTAGCTCCTCAAGTACAAGATATTTGTTTCATTTTTAAAAAGTCACAAAGCATCAGTATGTATGTACAGAAAAGATGGTTTCATATCCAAAATGCTATAAGCTGCTCCTCTAATGCTACAAAGTATTTTACTATCTCTATTCTGACCAGTTATTTGCTTTCCTGCTCTTTGAGTTATGTAATTAATGTTCTTGGAACATCTCAGCATACATTAAGAAGTGGTCACCACTAAAATGATACACATATATTCATAGAATCATAAAATCATTAAGATTGGAAGAGACCTCCAAGATCATCAAGTCCAAGTATCAACCCAATACCACCATGACCTCTATTTCCTGTTCCCTAGTTTTTTAACACAGTCTTTTAACACAGAGAACTCCACCACCTCCATGGGCAACCTGTTCAAACCCCTGACAACTCTGTCAGGGACGAGGTTATTTCCGATGTCCAATCTAAACCTCCCCTGGCACAACTTGAGGCCATTTCCTCTTGTTCTGTTGCTGGTGATTTGGGAGAAGAGATCAATCCACAGCTCTCTACACCCTCCTTTCAGGTAGCTGAGAAGTGCAATAAGGTCTCTCCTCAGACTTCTTTTCTCCAGACTCGGTTCCTTCAGCTGCTCCTCATCAGACCTGTCCTCCAGACCTGTCCTCCAGACCTGTCACCAGCCTTATTGCTCTTCTTTGGACCCGCTCCAGCACCTCAATGTCCTTCATATGTTGAGGTTGTCCAAAACTGACTCCAGTATTCAAGATGAAGCTTCACTAGAGCTGAGTACAGGGGGACAAACACTTATCTTCTCCTGCTGGCCATGTTATTGCTGATACAGGCCTTCTTGGCCACCTGGGCACACTGCTGGCTCATGTTCTGTTGGCTCTTAGTCAACACTCTCAGGTCTTTTCCACTCAGTAGTTGCAGGGGGTTGTTTTGGTTGTTGTCACTTATTCTTGTTAAACCTCATGCAAGTGATCTGAGCCCATTGATCCAGCCTGTCCAGGTCCCTCCATAGAGCTCTCCTCCAGCATATTGGCACACCTGCCCACTTTGGTGTAATTGGCAAACTTGCTGAAGGCGCAGTTAATTCCGTCATGCTGTTCCTTGATAAAGATGTTGAACAGGACTGGACCCAATACTGGGCCCTAGGGAACAGCTTAGTACCATCCACCAGCTCAATTTCATTCCATGCAACTCAATTGTCTGGGTTTGACTGTGCAGTGTTTTACCCAGTAAAGAATAGACCTGCCTAAGCCATAAGCCACCAGCTTCTCTAGGAGAACCCTGAGGGGCACTATATTGAATGCTTTGCATTTATTGAATAGCTGAAATTAAACAGTGCACAAATGACTGTATTCAAAATCTATAAACTAGAGAGGTCTTTTTAAAACAAGTCTGAATGTATTGCTTTTTTATCTATCTATCTATCTATCTATCTATCTATCTATCTATCTATCTATCTATCTGTCTGTCTATCTATGTATCTGTCTATCTATCTACCTAGCTATCTCTTGAAATTCAGGTTAGGAAGCCAGTTGTAAATGTGTCTTTCAGGTTGCATGTTCTGTGTTGTTACATGTCTTTAAAACACACGTGTTTCCATAGAAAGAAAGCGGTTTGCTGTGTGTTGAAATAGGGCAATTTTATTTCATAATAGGTGAATAGTCACAGTATCAGAGTATCACAGTAATGATGAGGCTGCAAAAGACCTTAAAGATTATCCAGTCCAACCTAAAACCAGCCAAGTAAACGTAACATCTAACATTTAGATCATGCCACTCAGCACCTCATCCAGACTATCCCTGAACACCTCCAGAGACAGCAACTTGACCACCTCTGTGGGCAGCCCATTCCAAAATCTGATCACTCTTTCAGTGAAAAACCTTTTCCTAATGTCAAGTCTAAACCTCCCCCGATGAAGCTTAAGACAGTCCTGTCTCCAGTGTCCAGGGAGAAAAAGACCGACCCCCGCCTGACTGTAACCACCTTTTAGGTAGTTATAGACAGTGATAAGGTCACCCCTGAGCCTTCTCTTTTCCGGACTAAACAGACCCAGCTCCATCAGCCTCTCCTCGTAGGGCTTACCTTCCAGGCTCTTTACTATTCTAGTTTCTTCTCT
>VZRI01006003.1:16713-62855 GCA_013397515.1 Upupa epops
CAGTTTAGGTAAGTAGTCATCCTGAAGACAGTCTACCATGTTGTTGAAAACAGAGGCAAAGGAGGCATGAAGTACCTCTGCCTTATCCTCATCTCTAGTTACTAAATATCCCCCCATGCCCAGTAAAGAGTGGAGGTTATTACTACCTCTCTTTTTTTTAATTGATATATTTGTAAAAGCTCTTCATATTATCTTTAACAGTAGTGGCCAGCTTGAGTTCGAATAGAGCTTTAGCCTCCCTAATTTTCCTCCTACACAACCTTGACAGTTCCTCAATACATGACTCGATTGACCTCGCCCTTTTTCCAGAGGTGGTACATCCTCTGACCACAGTCCCTGGCATATGTGGTCATTTGACCTAATCCTTTTTCACTTCTGACTAAATCAGATCACGTTGCCTCGCATACGCTGCTGATGGAGTGTTCCCACAGTTTGCTGCTCATGTGCCATGTAGTGACATGTGGGTAAATATTTAGTTACCTTTGTGCAGATCAACCCTCCTGGTGGAGGAACTAGATGACAACTTCTCCAGTCAATGAGGCTTTTGTTGTTACATGTGCAGTTTGCGTAGAACAGCCCCACAATAGGGCAGTATTGCAGTGTTGTACTCAGCTGTGAATTTTTCTTTGAGCTTCTGGTCAGAAGAGTTACCCTTGCAGAACATGATTTTTTGATAATAAAAGAATGACCACAGAAGTATGAAGAGCAGAAGAGAACATTTAATAAAGTCTTCATTTTAAGTAATAATTTAAAAAATTCCCATATAAGGCAGAAAGTTAAGCCTTCAGTTGAAATCCATGTAATTCTGAATCATGTTGTTAGCTATCCAAGTAAGGGAATCCTCATAAATATGAAAAAAAACAGTATCATACCCTGCACTTCATGATCAAGGAACATGTACCTCATCTCATATATAAATAGAATATAAATAGATATAAACATTAAGACTATTTACTACTTTTTTGTAATGTATTATGCAAATAATTTTTACCATTTAGATTTATCTTTAATTAATCAGTAAATTATTCAGAATTAATTTGATTCACTGCTGCTTCTAGCTAGTTATAGTAAATTGTTTTTCTAGTCTATCTTTGAAAGCTTATCTGCTACTATCTATTTGCAATGCTTGGTAAAATATCTTTTCATTATTTTTAAGATTTTTTTTTTCTGTCTGACTTTTGTGATTTATTTACTATCAAGATATTTGCATTCATTTAATGACATAATGATTTGCACTGTGAGAACTTGGACAGACTGCTTTACTTGATCCCTAAAACAAAATAAGAACTTATAATTTAAGGCAAATCTCAATGCTTGTAAAATGCTTAAAATCTTCAGCTAGTAGTGTAACATTCTAAGCCGAATATTTAGAAGTAGATTAACCACTCATAAGTCTTTACGTTGAACCAGTTACTGTAGATAAAACCTATCCAACCTTGCCATCCATTCTACTGCAGTCTTCTGCCAGTCCCAACAGTGTCACCACACTTATCTGGGCTTTGGTGAAGCGTGATACCAGAAGATTTTGGTGGCCTACATTTGTGCTCAGAATAGTACACTGCCAGCTTGGCAGCGCTGTTGAGGTGCTGATAAGGGGAAATTGTTATACAGAAAATCTATTAGAAGATTAGTCCTGTCACACTTTGCTGGATTTTCACTATTATTTTGGGTGGTAAGCTGAGTCCTTGACAGAAGGTCACACTCTAAGCTACTGCTTAATAAGCTATATGCAAGTGGTTTCATAAGTGGTAGAGTGTACTCCTACTAGCAGTCTATTTCAGTCCTATCATGGGTTTTGATCCAGTCAAGCTATTAATTTGAATAATTCAGATATTGCTATTTCTTACAGAGTAAATGTAATGAAACATTTGTTTGGGGATTTTTCTATGTTAAGTGAATCCAACTGGTTTGCTCAGTTCAAAACTATGTTTTAACTGTCAGTCCTAGAAAACTGAGCTCCAGCCTGAAGGGCAAGCTGTGTGCTATTTCTTCCTAAAGTTTCAGTGAAAAACTTCTGACACACAAATTTTGCTTTCTATTACAGCTGTGCAACACTGTCCTTGTCACCTTGACTGATAGAATAGCGGTAATGTTACTAAGATGTTTATTGACACACTGGTCAAGCGCATGTATCTTTCTCACTGTAATGGTGACTGTGTCTGAGAATCAAGTATATGTTTGATTTTTCAGAGTACAGAATGAGTTTTCAGTGTTGGTAGGGAAAGAAAAAAGCTTATCAAATTTTAAATTGAATATGATGATTAAATCAATTTGGAGAAGAATAAATGCAATGAGAAATTTTAAGGTCACTTCACAACAGCAAAATTCTGTAAATTTCTGTTTAATGTGTATTTTTGAAATAATGAAGTATTTTAAACAGTTCTTGAACTGATTGTCACTAATATTTATATATATTATCAAAAGCAGTGTCTTCAGTGGCAACGCACAGTAATCATGCTGACCTATATAGAATTTGTAGAGTCATGCCACTTAAAAATAGTGCTCTTCATGGGCGAAATAGCAGTTTTGCTGCTGCAGCTGTATTTTTGTATCCCCAGATGCTGTTTTGCCTAGCAGTATCATTAGAAAATTATCTCAAATGTTCTGTACAAGAATCCTATGATACTGATGGCACAGAAGTACTGCATCGAAGATTGCAAATGTCCCTTCCTACCTGTTTCTCACTTCTTTCCTGTTTATGTTTGATAATCATCCTAAGGCAAACTAGAAAAAGGTTCCTGCCCCATTATTTCAACTTCTGTAGAACAATACATGAGACATTGATGGTGTGTAACCAGGCATGAAAAATTTAAGAGAAAGAACTGAATTTCAAGCCTCCCTTTGTCTTTTTTCTGGAGAGTACTGTAATGGAAATATGTTTTTTTCTAGCTTTCTTTCTGTTAATTATTTTTATGTCTGCAGGGTTCAATGGCCATAAAAGAAAAGGTTGAGCACATTGACCCTCCTGTTTAGCTTGCTGAATAACGTTTTCTTCTGTGATGTTAAAGATGTGTTCAGACAGAAAATTCCTCTTGGTTCTTTTACACCTTAGATTGATTTTCTGTCTGTTATCTGTGGATAAGCTAGCTGACATACTTAGGTAGCTTCTATCCTGGACTACAAAGGCTTATAAAACTGTGGCTCAGTGTACTCTGGCAACAGCTCTATTGTTTCTGGAAGCTGAAATAATGTCTAATAGTACTGCAGTTTCATCGTCTTACTGTACAACATGACCTGAAGATGCATTACACATCAGTATTACTGCTTTGCTTCTGAAGGATGGATACTATCTAGTTTTCTCCTATTTGTATATATTCCAGTTTCTGATTTTTGCTAATAATGAGTAATCAGACTGCAGTGTACACCAGGAATGAATTGGAGAATTTACATCACTTTATTCTGGGGCCCTTTTTTGTTTCCCTGCCTGTTTTTATGTAACGGTGTCCCTAGTGCTAGCGCTATATGCTGTGCAGGGACATAGTCTCTGTAGTGACTGCACTGCTTTGCAAGATGTTGAAGTTGGCCTCTGACCTCAAAAACATTTGGTGTGGGCAAGTGTTGATAAAGAAAAAGAGAACAGATGGAAACTGATAGACATCCCACTGCTGTCTCATTTTCTTGGAAAACCAGCCTAAAAATATGTTGAAAACTTGGGGGCTGATGCTTCATTGTAAGTGAATACCTAAACTCCTTGGCAGTCATTCTCTCTCATCCAAGAAACCTTGAGGGGACTAAAATACCTATATCTTTATGAACTGGAAAATTAATGTAAAGAACTATCACTGTATTTCTGCTATAAAATTATAATCTTCTCTTTCAACTGTGTGTGAATTTGTGTTGGAATGCATATATTCACTGTGTGGAATACAGAGAAATACATTTGAGCTAATTGCAATAGGTGAGAGGGTTTGGTTAATAACATTGGGTGTACTTTAAGTTAGAATTGTTCAGGCTTATGCCTTCCATTGATGTAATATTCGAAATTATAATGTTCTGAGTTGGTGGCCTATCGGATTCACTCCTCCTTATTTTGCCAGTCCACTGTGGACCAGGTTTCTGACCTCAATGTGCTGTGCATCAAAGGAAGGTAACATTCAGAAATATGGCATGCAAAGGAAGCAAATCAGTTTGCATAGCCTAGAAAATCTACAATCAATTAATGTTTGAGCACTGGTAATATGAATGGTATGATATGATTTCACTAAATGCTATGATGACACCTTGATTTCATTTTGTCATTCTTAACTTTGTTGATGTGAGAGAAACAAGAATGTCTGCACTTTGTGCTCCTAGGTATAAGTACATGAAATTGCTAGGATGGAATGAACTGTAGTGTATTTTTCGTGGATACTGACAGTGATATCATGTAGGCTTTTCTCAGACTACTCAAAGACTAAAAATGCCTCCTCTGCAGTCTAAATGACCACTCACATCCTATTATGTGTTACTAAGCTTTAAAATTATTACTATAATGTTAATTTAAAGAGTGCAACCCTGAAATCTTCAACTTAAAATGCTCTGTTGTCATTATGTTTAATCAGCTTAAGAAAAATAACCAGGTTAACTTTTGATATTAAGAGCTGTAATGCTAGTCTTCAGATCTTAGATGAAGACAGTTGTAAACATGATTCTGAAATTAGTTTCCTACCTTGAAGTTAGAAATAGAATTAAAACTTACACTAGTTCAGTTGCTGTTATGGGAATTGGAATTAATTAAGTGTTATGACCTCAATTAAATAGGGATCAAATTTAGATGATCACAGAAGCTTCCTATAGCCTTACAACCTAGTGATCTCAAAAGTTCTGTAGAGTAAAAATTAATAGTCATGTTTTTATTTTTCTAGTCTTTGGAAATAAGGTCAGAACATTAGAAATTACATGAAAATGTGGCATTCCAGTGAGAGTAATGATTTAGTTTTTCACTGGTTTGACTAAGAGCTTCTGAAACCAAAATAATAAGATTCAATGTACAAAGAAGGTTGTATTAGTATTCCTTCAGGTAACTGTCCTGAAGAATACACAACAATCTGCTTTAGACAAGCAAATGTGAACCCAAAGACATTTTCTAAACACCAGATTCTTCCAAGCATTCGCATATAATTGCATGACTGCCAATGATGATTGCATTCAGTTGTTAAAGAAATAATTCTGGCTCAATCTTTGAACGGCTGGGTAAAAATGGGGGGTGTATTAAGGCCATAATAAATGAGCTGGCATGAAGAGATCAGCAGACTACAATAGTCTTCACTAGCTGAAGCAGACCATTTGACATTTAGGACTATATCCGTTACTGTTTTTTTAGGTTTGTGGGTTTTTTAAAAATTCTGATCGTTTTGAATATTTAACTGACTCGTAGAGGCTATATTCAGGATAATGACACCTGCATTGGATATGAGATTTTCCTTTTTTGAAGGTACGATTTAGGAATCATTGTTTCTGGCACAGATGGGTAATTCTTCAAAGTATGCAGCATTTTAGCAAGTGAAATTTTAAAATTAACAAAAATTGAACCTTACATATGATTTTATATTAAAGATGTGGGATTATTCATGCTTGACACTTTCATATGTGGAATGTAAGTAGTTTTTAGCAGTGGTTCTGGAAAGAGATTTGACTTGAAGCTCAGAGGTTTATTACTGTTCATTATAAGCGTTACCTTCTAGTATTTGTTTTTCTGCTATCTTCAGTCTATAATGCGAGAAGCTAGACTGTGTCTTTGAAGCACTTTTGAGGTTTTATAAATGGATTCTAGAATTTAAAGTGGAAAATACTAGAAAAAAACACTTCATGTAATACACTTCCTGCATGCTTTGCTCTGTTGGGGTTTTTTTTCTAAATAAGCATCCATTTTTGCTTTACATTTTCTTTCTAATTTCTAAAGAAAAGTACAATCCTGCTGTTACTGTGTGTCTATAACTTTCCATATTGATACTACAAACAGTAGAAATCTAATTACGTTAAGGATAGTGAAGTCAAATATAAACTGGACAATTTGTGGAAGCATTTTTTGGATCTTTTGTGCATATATTCTTTGAACACTATGTACACTGGAGCAAAACCACTCTTTCATGTAGCTGCGCATCTATTGTGCCACAAGCTCCCAGAACCAAAGAGCTAAGTGATGCTATTTGTTTGTTTCCAAATATTCTAATTTGCATTACATTGAGATAGTTTCTCATATTTCATACACATGTATGTTCTTAGCTGACCGTTTCTTTCAATTCAGTTTTATTTGTTTGGCTAGAGATACAGAGCATTGGTATGTATTAGCGTATTTTCTCATGTAGTAAGAACAATCTGTTTCTTTTAAGGTTTTCTGAATGATTCAGTTACTAAATGCATTGTGGCTCTACGCTTGACTGTGATAGTGAAAGTCAGTACCTGCATGCCTGAGGGAAGCCATTCAGATAACCTCCAGTGTTCTGGGAAGGAAAATGTGTCACCAAACCAGATGAGGTAAGGTAAACTTAGACTTTCCTGTAGTGTGGAAATTTCACAGGGTAAATTATACACACGGGGTAAATTATACTTGTTCCTCTGAAAATGTGCATACCTTGCTGCTGTGTAATAGGCTTCTAAAGCTCACAGATGTTAGTAAACAGTAACTGGATTCATCTGCTGTTTGTAAAAATTACACACTTAAAGAAAATAACAGATGTGAGATGCAAAGATTCATACTCTGCCCTGGCAATAAAAATGTTTATTCAAATCAGGTATAAGATAATGTGTACTCCATCTTATTGTCACTATACAAGAATGTTCTTTAAGAAGTGAGGAGCACTTCAGATCCTCAATCTCCAGACCAGTGTGTTCTAGTTTAAGTCTTTGGTATTAGGTCTGATTTCATCTAGTACTTTTCTCTCCACATCTCAATAATTGTTTACTCAGAAATCACTGATCAGTGCAATAGAATCATCTGAGACTAATTATGAGAAGAAAGAGAATGAAGTAATTTGGTAATGTTTGGAAGCTTTTCTGTACAGCTTTCTCCTTTGTGTTATAGGACATTAATTACAATGGTGATAGCCATTTCACTGGCCAGTGTGATGTAGTAACATAAGAAAATAAGAATCAAATGTGCCAAACTTGTATTCTATGTGGTGCTTTTACAAAATCAGACTGGCCTTCTGTGAATGAGATCCTATATTCTCTGTTACCTTCTACACATACTGATTTTATTTCAGGGATTAAGTGTCATTTACAGCACAAATATGTGCTGTTAATCTTTTAAGTATTAGTATACATTTGGGAAATAAAAGCAATAGTAGCTGTTGAGTAAATATTAACAGCTGTGAATCTGCTGTGAGGACAGAAAATCTGGTATATTTAGGGAATTCACTGTTGGTTCATCTGCTGCCATTTTCTGATATCAATTCTTGGTAGGTCAATTCTTTGATAGAAAAATGCATATACGCCTGTAATAATAATCCAGGTTTTACAGAACTTGGAGACAATAAAATAATAGTAACAAAAGTAAAAATAATCATAAAATAATATTTAAAAATAAAGAATATTGGCCACATGGCAAGAAAGAGGAGCTACTATGTCACAAAGACAAATCATTACCTGTATGTCTCTACCTGCAATCTTGACATTGGAAGTTTTGTATGTTAAAAATAGAACCATTAGTGATAAGCAAACCCACCTCATGCACATGTACTGTGCGGCTTTCTCTTGAAGATCAGTAGACAAATATAAGTTTGTTCATCCCTTTCCACCTAGTGTTTCTTTGCACCTGGGGTAATAACTGGAAAGTGGTCTTGATGTAGTGTGCACTAGGCTGTAGCAGACTGACACCAGTGGCTGAAGCTGTGGGAAGTAGAAATCACACTGAAGTGCATTTCTGAAGAGGTGTATATCAATTCTATAATTCATGGTAGTAAGAGAACTGAGATTAACAAGATTCTCCATATCTCTTATCTTTAATTAAAAGTTTAACTTCAGATACACATTTGCTTTTATTTTCACTGTCACAAAATTCCTGTGTTTTCTAGAACTTGAACAAATGAGGACTATGTCCCCAGTGGTCCTCTCCAGTGCAAGGTGTGTGACTGGGCTGTGTCCACTCACTAAAACCTTGGATACAGTGTTTCTTAATGCAGATAATTTGTGTCTGGCTTCCTACTCCAGAGAGAGTAAAAATGTCATGTTGTCTGTTTGTCCATGGGATGCATTTGAGTCTGTTTTCCTTAGTCTTTAACCTATTAGTTACATTACAGATCTTCAGCCAATAAACTGGTTCAAGCCCAGTATAAGCAACACCGCTCATAACCATTGTGTTGCTTTCCCACAAGACACATCTTCTGCGCTTATTTTTGCGGAACTGAAACTATATTTTCTTTAGTTTTACAGCCTGCACCTTATGATTTGCAATTGTTTTTTTCTCTGTAATTCATTCTGTTTTGCACAATCTAGTCTTGCAGGATGCATAGCAGTCTCTTAGAAGAACATGTAAGAGTCCCAATAGCATGAACAAGCTTATAGCTCTGGTGGCTGTAATCATCACTTCCAATGCCAAGAAGATTTATGATTATGATAATGTTTCTATGTACTTCTTAGTTTAATACCAAATTCAGTTTAGTGTAAAAGACTGTAGTAACACATCTGCTTAAAAGGAAAGTTAAACACTATTAACAGTCTGCTGTGATGTAAGTGCTGTTGCATACTGTTATCTGTGGAGTGCATAAAACTACAAAAGAATTCTAGTCTAATGTGGAAGTCTTAGCCAATTTTTACTCATTTCTTACAGGTATGTAACTTAGATTCCTCTCAGCTAGTTGCTTTATTTAATTAACTTATTATTTAGTGTGGATATGAAAGGGAAAACTTATAATGGGAGAGTTTATTTTTCAATTATTGTGGCTATTAAAAGGACCATAGAATTCACTACTTTTAAGAGAGTTTTGTGAATTGATGCTAAGTCAAAGCAATACTGGTTTTCTCCTTTGTATGATCTTTGCACCTCTGCTTTGCTGAAGTGCTTGCATTCTTCCATAATGGAAGTGGGTATGTGCCAAAAGGACACCAGTACTGGTCTTGACACCATCACAGTCTGTATATCACTTTGATGTCCATGTACTTGGCTTTACAGACCAGTTCGGTGCAAGTTTCTGATCCTGTGTAGGATTTTAAAGTGAACTTTGGCTATCCATTTGATTTGAATGCTACAATTTTGTTTGTATACAGGCATAAAATGACTGCTCTGTTCCATACCTTCAGTTCCCCTGTGTAAAAAATGGAGGAGCATAAATGTGAAATGAGCTTGCTAGCTTTAGAACACTTGTGATTTGCACAAAAATAACTGGTCTCTGCATATGCTGAGAAATAACATCTTGATCTGCACAGCAATGATATTGTTGTTCTCTATATGGGCTAAAAGCTTTGGGATAGATCCACTTGATTGTATTTATAGAAAGACTTAATTGTATAAAAGTCTCATGTATACTTAAGACCATGCTTTCCTGTACATAGACTTAGTTGCCTAAGTACAATCTACTCCTAAATTAAAAAACAATGGTTTACTCAAATATTATAACAAGTCACTGTGCAGTGTAATAAAGTCTTTATAAGCAAGAGAAGGAGTAGACATTAATTTTGTTCTGGTCATTTTAACATTTTTTTCACTATAGTTTAGAAAAAAAAAAGGGAGAACTTATGATGTGTGTAGTCTGAAAGTAAGAATCAGATTAAAAACTTTATTAATCTGCTTACTTAAGGATAAAAGTACTGGATTACAATTCTTTTTATAATAAGGTAATTGCAAATCAGATAATAGCAAATTATTTTAAAGAATTTATTTTATTGCTGTCCAAAATGATGATTTTCTTTCCCATAATCTGGACTCCAGCCCTGCCCTTCAGGTAAAGGCTGCATCTTCATAGTGGGATTTTATTGTTCTATATTCACACATTACTTATTTTGACAGTTATTCCAGTTTACAAGTGTAACCTCTGGAATGGAAGAAAAAATTTACAATGATTTTAGATACTATGGATCTGATCCTTGCCTCATGATCTAGATAAAATTACCTGGCATCATTAAAAATTTTGGCCAAAGACTTAATGCAGGTTTAGTATTTCAAACAGTAATTTTTCCCAGTGGATGTATTTATGACAGCTACTCTTGTTATGAAGAAGAAAATGACAAAAACACCTTTTCTTATTAGAGTATTCAATGAGAACATTATTTCTGAAAATTTGTTGTGATAGATAAGGGCATATCCTGTTTGGTTTTAGGCAACGTTCTTCTGTGAATGTGAGGATGATTATCAGGGTTCCTTGTGTGAAGAATATGATGCTTGTCAGAGCCAGCCCTGTCAGAACAATGCTACCTGCACCAATGTAGCTCAGAAACATGACAAGAATGTTTTCACTTGCAGCTGCCTGCCTGGTAGGTTTTATATTGTGCTTTGCTTAATGCAGTTTTCTTTTAACATTTGCTACATATCTTTTGCTGAGCAGTGAGCTGTGTAACTTCAGACACTAGGAAAGAAGAAAAATAAAAATGTAAGGGCTATGACAACAATAAATTTTAAGCAGGTATAGGTATTAGCCTGCACAAAAGACTTACAAATGTTAATTTCAATTGCATTAAAAATAGTGATAGAATTTTTTTTTCACTTTTTTTTCTTCTTGTTACCTGCATAAGCAAAATCCTGGTCCAGGCATGTACCCTAGCTCATGTTGTGGTCTTTGTGTTAGGTACCTGTTCATAGCAGTGTATTAACAGTGTCACCTAGTCATAGCTTACTGGTTTTTAACATCAGCCATTGTGTTAAACATGGCTGTTGTGGAAGATATTTACATTTTTATACAGGATTCCTTTTAAGAAATAAGATGTCTCTGTGGGTAGTTTCTTCTCTAGTTATGCATTCAAGGTAGTTTCTTGAAGGTAAATAGAAATTGTAATGTGTGGTGTTTGTTAAGAAATTAAGGTTTGGAGTATTGGATAATTTAGACTGTTTTTGTGAGTTACCCCATTTTCTGTGGATGTGTTATAAACATCAGACATATGGAATAAAGTATGCTTATGGTCAAATAGCACAGTACACGCAATCTGGAGCTTGTGATTTATAAGATCTGATTTGGAAGAGTTTGCAAATGTGCTGAGCCATTCTTCACAGCTCCCACTTAAAAGAAGCACTCTTTTTGAAGCCCAGAAGTAGGAGCAAATGACAGTCATTCAGCATATGGACAAATAATTCATAATGTCCAGTATTATTTAAAGTCTTGCTACTGATTTTTCCCTCAAGATTCAAGATGCTTCTGAAAGCCATTCAAAAAATTACTCCTTTTTTTTAATACGGATACTGATGAATACCTAGCATTCCATTGTTCTTGTGCTAACAGAATATTCCTACTGATAAAATAAAATACATAATCTCTAGATTTCCAGTACTTATTTATGTTTTTCCTGTGAATTCTAATCTAATTAAAAATGTAAATTTTCTAAGAAATTAGAAGACTGTTTTGGAATCTCTTACTTTGGTAATTTTTACTCCAGAAATCTAATTGTAATGTTTAAATATTTAGAAGTGATAAAACCTAATTTTCGCTAGATTTTCTGAATGTTGTGTGCTGCTTTGTAGGTTATACTGGAGAGTTGTGCCAGTCAGAGATTGATCACTGCATTCAGCAGCCATGCCAAAATGGAGGAACCTGTTACACCAACATCAATGGATTCAGTTGTCAGTGCTCAGAAGGTAAACAGCAGACCTAGTACCACATACATACTAGTGTTTTGCAGGGTGTATGTAGTTGCAGTTCCAGTTTTCAGTTGCATTTATATGTATTTAATTATTCTTAACATTACGTGTTAGGCCATAAATCTGAGGAATTTAGGGTTTCAGTGTATCTGTTAATCATAGAACTGTTAAGATTGGAAAAGACCTCCAAGATCATAGATTTGAACCTAAACCTCCCCAGCACATCTTGAGGCTGGTTCCACTTGTTCAGTCACTAACAACTTTGGAGATCAACCCTCACCTCTCTACACCCTCCTTTCAGGTAGTTGTGAAGTGCAGCAAGGGCTCCCCTCAGCCTCCTTTTCTCCATACTAAACAGCCTCAGTTCCCTCAGCCATTTCTCATCAGACCTGCCCTCTCAGACTAGCCTCACCCTCCTCTAGCCTCACTGCTCAAATTGGTCAAACAAGACTTTTCTTCATAAACCCGTGCTGGCTGGCCCTGGTCCCTGTACTGCCCGGCACTTGCTTTGTGAGCAAGCTCAGGATGAACCACTCCATGATGTGCCCTGCATTGAGATCAGTCAGACAGGCCTGGACTTGCCCAGATCATCCTTCTTCTCCTTTTCGTGGATGAAGTTCACATTAGCAGCCTCCAGTCATCCACAACCACTCCTGTTAGCTGGGAGCATTGAGATATGGTAGGGAGCACCTTGGTGAGATTCTCCTCCAGCTCCCTCTGCACTTTTATGTGGCCCTACCACTGACTTGTGAGTGTCCAGGTGGCAGAACAGGTCAATAACTGCTTCCTCTTGGATGGTAGAAAGTGTCTCCTGCTCTCTGTCCCTGTCTTCCAGCCCAAAAGTCTGAACAATCTAAGGATAACTGGACTGGTCATTAAAGACAGAGGCAAAGAAGGCACCTCAGCCTTGTCCTCATCCTTGGTGATGATGTTGCACTCCAAATTCAGTCAGGGGCAGAGATTCCTGGAGATTCTCCCCAACTGTCTTTTTGCTGTTGATGTATTTGTAGAAACATAAACAACAGGCCAGGAAGAGAACACCTGATGTGGAGGACAACGGAACTCCAGTCAGTAAACCAGCTTCAATAGGGGCCGGTCTTAAATGCCTTTATACTAATTCACAGAGCATGGGGAACAAGCAGGAAGAGCTGCAGATCTGTGTGTGCCTGCAGGGTTATGATGTCATTGGTACCACTGAAACGTGGGGGGATGGTTCTCAGGACTGGAATGTAGGGTAAGTGGGTACAGACTCTTTAGGAAAGACAGGCAAGGGAGAAAGGGAGGTGGCGTTGCCCTTACATCAAAGACCAACTGGAAGTCATGTTGCTCCACCTGGAGAGGGAAGAACAGAGAGTTTATGGGTGAGAACCAAAGGGAAACCAGGGAAAGGGGAGATCACAGTGGGAGTTTGCTACAGGCCACCTGACCAGAGGGACCTGGAGGATGAGGCCCTTTATAGACAGATAAGAGCAGTTCAAGTTCACAAGCCCTGGTTCTCATAGAGGACTTCAACCACCGAAATATCTCTTAGAAGGACAACACAGTGCAGCACCAACAATCTAGGAGGTTCTTGGAGTGTGTTGAGGATAATTTTCTTATTCGAGTGATAGAAGAACTTACAAGGAAAAGTGCTGTCCTGGACCTTGCCCTCACAAACAAGGAGAGGCTCATGAATGAAGTGAAGCTCAAGGGCAGGCTCAGCTGTAGTGATTGTGAAATGGTTGAATCTAGGATTATTTGGGTACCTAAGAGGATGTGTAGTACGCTTGCAACCATGGACTTCAAGAGAGCTGACTTCACCCTCCTCAGGGATCTACTTGACAGGATATCACGGGATGAAGCCCTGGAGGGAAGAGGCACCCAAACTTCTCCAAGCCCAGGAGCAGTGCATTCCAAGAAAGAAGAAGGCGGGCAAGAATGCCAAGAGGCCATCATGGATAAACAAGGTGCTCTTGGACTTACTTGGGCACAAGAAGAAAGTCTATAGGCAGTGGAAGAAGGGACAGGCTGACTGGGAGGAGTACAGAGGACAAGAGCAGAGATAGAATTAAGTCTGGACTGGGGGATAAAGGGAAACAAGAAAGCCTTCTTTCCGTACATCCGTAACAAAAGGAAGGCTAGAGATGACACAGGGCCTCGTAAATCTTATGCCGGAACTATGGAATGAAGTAAACAATAATCCAGCAAGAAAAATAATTTTAAAAGCATCAATCTACAGATTTGCAATTAAAAATCTCAGTGTGAGACCATGTGAAAAAAGCAGGTCTTGCAGGATGCAGACAAAGAATAGGCAAGAGCCTTCTGACCTCTCCAATATGCAGTCTTATTGCTTGGATTTTTTTCATGGTCTTTACCTGCAAACCAATGTGGAAGAAAATTAGTTAAAGAACAGATACTGTGGAACCTTATTAGAGGCCTTTACTAGAAATGAAAACTGCATAACCATCTGTAATGGTTTAGGGAGAGGGTCTAAATAGGTTTGGGTCAGTGCCTGTAATTCTAGCACAACAACTAGCTCTCACCTGTTCAACAGGCAGTGAAGAATAGGAACCCTAAAATCAGGAATCTAATTCCAGCTATGGTGTGCTGACAAACTAAAAAAGCCTGTATTTATATCATAAAATCCCAGAGACATTTAATTCTGCAAGGAGTCTATTTTCAGGAGAACATCAGTCAAAGAGAAATCTCTAACTCTGGAACCAGATTGAACATAATCAGAGATCTGAGGTCACACAATGACACTGCTTCACCACAAACGTTACAATAATTTTCCTGACAAAGAGAAGCTTGACAACAGATGGCTAATGTTTCAAGTGACAAAGTACTTCAAGAACATATGCAGGTTTAAAATACACTAAAACATGTTGCCCTTTTGCTATATTTGACTGCAGTGTGAAATCTGCTTGGTTGATTCAGAGAATCAATCTTGTGCATAATGTTAATATGAACAAATACTCAAAGCAGCAGCACTCACACATATTATTTGAAGATCTATTATTTTTTGGCACTTTGAATTTACATTTAATTCTAAGTCAATAAAGTCATACAAATAACTACATTTAAGATTTTGTGCATTCATGCCAAAAGTGCATTTTATTTTGAAACTACAGATAGTTGTCCCATCTGAGCCCTGGGTCAAGGTCCTGACCCTAGAGGTGAGTGGTGGACTGCAAAAGGGAGTGGACTTCTGAATTTCTCCCCTTCTTCTTCTCCTGTCTCTTGGCAGACAGAGAGCTCTGCTGGGCTGAGAGGCCAAGTCCACTTGGGAGGAGGGCAAATAAAGGGCCCAACCCCACCACCATGGGGGGACAGCCAAGGCTCCCCCTTCCCCAAGGGCTGGAACACAGAGGGAGCTGAGCCCTTAGACTGTAACTGCACCTCCCAGTCTGGCTCTGGTATCAGTGAGACATTGGAGCAGGTTGCTGTTCCCACACACTCTTCTTGCAGCTTGAACTTTTTTCAAGATGCCAGGCCAGTGGTGAGATCTTTCCTCTTTCTCTCATTCAGAGCCATAACCACTTGGGAGAAGGAAAAAGAGAGAAAGAGGAAAGAGGGAGAGAAAGAGGCCCTATTTACAACAGGTATGGCCCCACATAACCAATGCCATGCTGCCTCGGTCCTCATCACAGGTGTGCCCTCTCATAACTAAGGCCATGGGGCTGACGCAGATGATGCGTCTCAGCTCTGCCACTGAGAGAATGTAAGAAGTTAAAATGAGCAGGAGTATAGAGGTCCTAAGGTGGGCTTCTGAAAGTTCCTACAACTTGGCCAGATGTTTTGTGCTAAAATGAGCAGATGGGATTGATCTCTTAAACCTTTGTCAAACAGAAAGAGGCTGGGGTTCTGTGTTTGATCTGTTACTGCATCTGAGATGCTGTTGTGGCCTGAAGATCATGATTATGATCTGCTGGCCATAGTCACATTGTGAGGCACTCCCAACGCGAGAGGAGTTGGAAGCAAGTCTGACATGTACAGGGGAAACTGGCATCTGCAAAGGGGCCTGAAATGGGACTTTTCCACAAGGGATGAAAAAGGGCCCAGCCTGGATTCAGCCATCCTACCATGGGAAAAAAAAATCAGGATTTCCTATCTGTGGACAAATATCCCCTGAACTTAACTTCAGCCATCTAACTAGAACCCAACTCTGCATCTAAGTCATTGAGAAAGATCTGAATGCAAAACTTACCAAAGTAATAATACTGGTGATAAAGGGGAAAAGCTATCAATATTTGAAAAGATTTATACTGCTAAAACCCACAATATATGTGCTTACATGGATCAGACCATTTCACTAGTTGTTAAGAATAAGAAAAGTATTAAATCAGGTTATATTTTTTATATAATACTACAGGCCTCCCCAGAGCAGTGGTAGAAACTAGATCAGAAAATTTTTTCACAGATAGGAAAGCTCTGGATAAAAAACAGAGTTCTCATCACGGTGGGATTTTAATTACTTGGCTATTGAAAGCAGAAGAGCTATGTAAAAAGCAAAGGAGATAAACTTTTTATGAAGATACTGTAAAACTGCTTTTTATAAATTCTGCAGAACCACCAATTTGCCTGAATGTTAGTGTAAATCTAATTCCAAGAATTACAGAAATGTGAAAAATTAAGTCTGAATTGCTGACTCAGGGTTATGAAACCTTTATAGATTTGAATTACAGGGATAAATTTATAAGAAATACAGGGGCACTGCATACTGCATGAGGTCCAACAAGTCCGAGCACAAGGTCCTTTGTCTGGGTTGGGCAATTGCAAGTACAAATACATGCTGAGTGGAGAATTGATTGAGAGCAGTACTGAGGAAAAGTGAATACTAGAGTAAATATAATGTGAATAGCAGAGGGTGGTGAGGCACTGCAAAAAGTTGTCGGGGGAGTTTGAGGATGTCCCCTCCCTGGAAGTGTTCAATACTCTGGGCAACCTGGTCTTGTCAGAAGTGTTCCTGCCCATGGCAGAGGGGTTGAAACTAGATGTTCTCTAAGGCCCCTTCAGACCTTAACCATTCTATGATTCTACAATTCTCTGACAAGGTGTGAAATGGCCTCAACTTGCAGCAGGGAAAGCTTAGGTTAAACATTAGGAGAAACATATTTGTTGAAAGAATCATCAAAGAATTGGAACAGGCTACCCAAGGAAGTGGCTTATGTTCAGTGTGTTTCCTAGCTGTAGTTACCTGCAGCTGATCACATCAAATTGTCAATAGCAAGATAAAATCAGTCCTGAAATGGCTATTTCAAGTAATCCTTGTATTAAACTGCTAAGCATAGCATTGAATCCTCTGGGTCTCCTATAGGATGGCTATGAAATCCATTGTCATGAATGACTATTTTTTTGCCTTCTTTTCTTTTCCTTTTGAGATACTTTCCATAAACCCTTGTACTTTTCTGCCTAACCACATTGCATCTGAAGTCTTTTATCATTTACAAATTCCTTGGCTACCTTTCCCCCACTGTGCTGAATTATCACTACAGAAAGAAAGGCCTCTTGTAAGAAGCAATTACTAATAAGCATAGCAGGAGAATAGCAGCAGAGCAAGAGGCCTCACTTAAATTAGAAATCTGTCAAGGGGTTTTGGTAGGGGTTTTTTTAATGTAAAAGTTCAGGACATGCTGCATTAGCAAATCTGTAAGTATTGCATCTGCAATCTTCAATTAACTGTCTTTTGTTGGATTTACAAAAAAAAACCTCACATCTCTTCAAAATAATAAAAACCCCCTCTCTCCAAACATGCACCTCTCAGAAGACAGTATCTCAAAAAAAGAAAGAAAATTCATGGGAAAGGCATGCATTAGTACATTTAGACAATATGTTTTGTTAAATCAACCCTTTCTTTCCCTACACAAAATACCTGAATTCCTGAGCTTGTTGGTATCAGAACAAGACAGAAAAGCAACATCTTATTACCTAATACAATCATTAGGGTACTCCAGAGCAATAGCACCAGCTCTCGCAACAGACCATGTCTCTTCTGTACCAGTGCTTTCCCCTCCATACAGTGAGGACATGCACAGGAAGCACAGATACTTAATTTCATAGGAAGCATTCCCTCTTTGAAACATTATTAAGAAGTCAGGAGGAATCTTTTTGGGGCTGCTGTTGAGTTATCACAGGGTCACTCCTCACTCAAGAAGAGAATGATGCATGAAAGATGGCATTTGTTTCTGCAAACCTCAGATTGATTTCCTTGTGTCTGAAGGCCTGTACAACACTGCAAAGTGATTTCTAAACTTTCTATCCCCTCCAAAGGCTTTTTCTATATTGTAGATGGTACAGGTCAATCTATGAGAATCTATTTTAACAGGACTTATAAAATCAGATAAACTATTCATCATTCTTTCTGAGGAGAACAGCTCTGGAGGGAGATACAGGTAAGGCTTTCCTCTCCTGTGTTACAGGTCTCCCATCTGATGGAAGAGAATGACATAGGGCCCTTGGCACAGGCAGCAGGTGCACTTGTAAAACCAGCACCACTGAAGCTGTTGTCAGGGCCTGTGGGCTAGGTGGACCTAGCAGCCTGTCCCTCTCACAGCCTAATTGCTGCTGGCATGAGCTTGCTGCTCTGGAGAGCAACTACAACCCTGAACAGTGAGCAAGGCCTTTGCACAGGGCACTGAAGAGCCACGTCCACACCATGTGCTGCAGAGGGTTCTTGCTTCCAAAAGCAAGTTCCGCACTGCTGTCAAAATGTCAGTGTCTGGGTTTCAACACAGTTGTTAAGTGGGTCACTCATTAAAGCATAACACTCCAGAAGAGCAAGGCATCAGTCTAGAGAATTTACAAATAATCTCCTTTATTAAGCACATGTGTATTGTTAGAGCAGTTATCAAGACAAGACTTGTACCCTTAAAGCAAGCATAAGGTGCAAAATAAAAAAACCCACAGATCAAGTAAGAACAGAAATGTAATTCATTCTGATCTTAATAACTAATAGAAGGCTTCACAATTGAGAGCTTTCAAGCCTGATAATTTGCTTTATGAGCAATTTAGGCAACTGCCATTCCAGTCAGCGAACTGTTACAAAAACACACTTAAGTGTTGTGGTGTCCTCATTTCAGCATTGACAGGGAAAGGCTTTCATGTTAAGGAGTAAGTCCAGATAGAAAGGAGAAGGAATTGGATGCTTGAAATAATTAATTTACTGTTGAATTAGACTATAATGCTTTGCAGGCATGTTTGCTGTGTAAACAACGTATTTACTTGAGACCATTTATGTTTTAAGGTTCTTGATAGGATTGCTAAAAAGGTCTGAGATAAAGCTTGCACACATTTCTTAGCCAACTGTCTCATGTGAAGAAATAGGGAAATACTACCGGGGAGGCACCATTTTCTCACACATTTACTGAACAATGGGAAAATTCAAACCATACTCTGAGTCTTCTCAGATTCACCTTCCTCACAGTGCTGGAACCTGATTTCTTCTGTAGAGGTGCCAGAGAACAAGAAAACATTTCTGCACCACAGAATTTACTGGAAATTTACTGCCATTTACTGGAAGCAGTCAGTCTGAACTCAGGAGGCTGATTGGTCAGTGGCTGGGAGTGTTGTCAGGGCAACCTCAGGGAATATAAACACGAGATCTACTGGAAGTGGCCAATCTGAACTCAAGAGGACCCTCCAGAGCTCGGTGCCCCTGGGTGGGTCCTGTCCCTGTGGTAGCTGCAGTGCACGGCACAGAGTAACAGGGCTGTGAGCTCTGCCCACAACACTCAGGAGCAACAGTTTCTACCCACCAGAGTGCCATGGTCTTTTCATATGCTGCCCCTACCACAATGGATGCATCCACTCAGACTAACTTCAGGGTAGAAGGGGAGCTACTCAGGCAGGCTGCCCAGCTGTTGCCTCCCTGGGGCTCAGGTTAGGGATATTAGAAAGAAACTCCCTGATATAATCCAACCCTCTGATTATTACCCACTATTGGTAATACAAGTAGGAAGCTATAAGGTTGAGGGGAGAGGTACAAAATCAATCAGAACTGAGAACGTTGAGGCAATTGCTTAAGTGATCGGGGTGTTTTCATCAGTCCCTTCAGAGTCAGGGAGGAACACTGAAAGGAAAGAGAAAGTTCCCCAGATTAACACATGGCTCAGAGACTGGTGTAATTAGTGAAATTTGTGGGTTTTTTACCATGGGGAGGTTTACAGGTCACTGGACTTCTTGAGGTCTGGTGGAATTGAGCTGTATCAAAGAGGGGAAAGGATTCTTGCTAGTGAGTTGGTGGAAATGATTTAAACTGGACTGGAAGGGACAGGAGATGAAGCCAAACTCAGTAGGTGTGAGCCTGGGGGGACAGTCAATTGTGGCTTAATTCAGCAGTTCCACTCAAGTCCATCTACACAAATGCAAGCAGTATGGGAAATAAACAGGAGAAGCTGGAAGCCACTATACAACAGAGTAATTACAATCTAGTTGCAATCACTGAAATGTGGTGGGATGACTCTCATGACCGGAGTGCTACAATGGACAGCTGTAAGTTCTTCAGAAATGATAGACAAGGAAGGAGACATGGTGTGGTGGCCTCTGTGTTAGGGAATGTTTTGATTGTATTGTGGTCAATGAGGATAATGATAAGTGCCTATGGGTAAGAAAGAGGTGGAAAGTCAACAAAGTAATTGGAAATCCATTATAGACACCCAATGGGGAGGTGGTTGAGACATCTAACACAACAGAGAGTATACAGGCTTCTTGAGTGTATGGAAGGTAACTTTCTGACACCACTGGTAGACAAGCATAACAGGGAAGACACCTTACTCGACCTCCTGTTCACAAATATAATCATAGAAACATTAGGGATTGGAAGGGACCTCGGAAGTTCATCTAGTTCAATCCCTCTGCCACAGCAGGATCACCTAGACCAAGTTGTACAGGAACACGTTCAGGCGGGTCTTGAATGTGCACAACCCCCCTAGGCAACCTGTTCCAGTGCTCCATTACCCTCACTGTGAAAAAGCTACTTCTGATATTTATGGAAGCTACTATGTTCCAGCTTACACCCATTGCCCCTTGTGCTATCACTAGATGACCTTGAGAAGAGCCTGGCTCCATCCTCCTGACACCCACCCCTCACATATTTATAGACATGAATGAGGTCATCCCTCAGCTTCCTCTTCTCCAAGCTAAAGAGACACAGCTCCCTCAGCCTTTCCTCATAAGGGAGGTGCTCTACTTCCTTCGTCATCTTTGTTTCTCTACGCGGGACATCCTGCAGCAGCTCTGTGTCCTTCTTGAACTGAGGGACCCAGAACTGGACACAGTACTCCAGATGTAGTCTTACTAGTGCAGAGTAGAGGGGGAGAAGAACCTCTCTTAATCTGGCTTCTATCCTGCAGCCAGTTCGCCATCGACCTCACTACCCAATCATCCAGTCCACACTGCCTCTGTTTGGCCGTGAGGATGCTGTGTGAGACTGTGTCAAATGCCTTCCTGAAGGCAAGATACATCACATCCAGTGCTCTGCCACCATCTATCCACCTGGTTATGCCCTCATACAAGTCTATCAGGGTGCTCAAGCATGACTTCCCCTTGGTGAAGCCATACTGACTGTCCCTAATGCCCCTCTTGTCCCTGATGTGCCTAGAGACAGCATCCAGGACAAATTGTTCCATCACCTTTCCTGGGATGAAGTTGAGGCTGACCGGTCTATAGTTACCTGGGTCCTCCTTCTTACCCATTTGAAGATTGGAGTGACATTTGCTAACCTCCAGTCTCTAGGCACCTCTCCTGATCCTGATGACCTAGAAATATTCATTTCTTTCTCTCTCTGATGCAGTTCATTGAGCCTTTGTGGGTCTATAAAACAGGGCATGCCTCTTCATGATGAGGTCTTCAGGATATTTAGAATAAATTTCCAGTCTGCCTTCTCTTTTTGGTGTGTGATGGAAAACTTCAATGTCAGTTATATCAGTCTTACTTGTTCTTCACATTTTGAAGCTCAGTTAAATTGACAGACTATGCTCAGTTCACTAGATCTTTTTTTGCACAGATATTCAACAAATGTGATCACCCAAGAAAATAGTACAAAGTTTAAACCTTTCAGTAAGCATTTTGGGGTGTTTATTATTCTTTGAAATGTAAATTAATCTGATCCTTTTTCAGAGACACAAACTTCTTACTTGCTTCCTAGCATTACAGTGCTAGAACTATAGTTGCACAAAGTTACAGTCTAATACACCTAAATGTGAATCATGAATAATAGAAAAAACCAAAAAATTAAAATACCCTATAGTAGCACATCTGTCAAAATTAACTGCAGACTATTTCCTGATGAACTGTATCTTGATTGAAATGTGGAATGACATTGTTTGTAATAAAAATATTACTGAATTGGTAAAGATATTGAGATGCTTTATTGAATATGGTATTTGGTTTCACTTTTGGTATTCATCATTGCCTTTATACTATGTAAGTGTTCAGTTCTAATATATCAACTGCTTTTAATCCTGCAGCAAGTATTTATAGACACATGCACTACAGAAATAAGGCAAAAAATCTGCTTCTCCCATCAGGGGTAATATTTCAATACTCAAGGTTAATCTAAAGTGTCACTTGATGCTGTTTCCATGCTCTGTGTTGTTGGCAGGCTGATAGGTAACAGAGACGTCTCCACTGTCTTTATCCTTCCTTTCACCATCAGGCACATTTTGTGCTTGTTTTGAGTTTTGTTGGGTTTTTCTAAATTTTCTAAATTCTGATTTAAAATGTTTCCAATCCTAGAATAGGGTTTTTTTCACACATGTACTTATTTTTTCTGTTGTGTGAAATGTTGCTACAGTCCCCTGGGTAGCAGTGGCAATGTGGTCTGATTTGTCTTTTAGACCAGTGTAAACTGCAATGGTCTTTCTGTTAGAGTAATCAGTGAAGCTGGTTTGCTGGGTCTTGAGTGGAAGCTGGCCTGGTTTGCTGCTAATTTCTTATTCCCAGTGATTAGCATATTTTAATGTTAAGAGTGTTTCCATAATGTAAGTTACTCCAGGAAACTTGAAGCCTGCAAAGTGATCTGTGCAAACCAGACCGAATGGGCTTAATGTGTTAGAGAGTTAGAACTTGAATATACTTTTCTGACTTGCTTATGGGTACAATAACATCACATTACTACATGTATGATGTCTATGTATGTAGAGATACATAACTGTAGTTAGCATGTCACAATTTGTATAAATATTATTCTTCTGCTCATCTGATTAGAAAAACTCCCTTGTACAAAGATCCTTTTCTTTATGTCTAATTTTTATATGGTGGTGTTTCAATAAACATGGTGGTGCTTTCTGCTGTTACAAATATGTTCTTGTAAAAGATAATATTTTAAAATATTGAACCTCAAGGAAACTTCTGTGTTGCCTTAGATGTTGTTGTTCTGAACATACACTAGCATTAATGACAAAAGGTCAGTTTTGGCTTTTCTTTTTTCCACAGGCCATTCTGTTCCTGATCTTTAGAAAACATCTGCTTTTCTTGCCATATGTGCTTCAGAAAGTGGATAAGCACTGTCATCCCAAAAGTTTGTTTCCAGTTCACTGCCTTGATCATCTGATTCTACCTGAAAAACCCTATATCGCTGTAGGAAGTCATTCCTTTTAACTTGCTTCAGAATCACTGAATGCATTGTGTTGTATGGGACCTTTAAAAGTCATCTAGTTTAACCCCCCCTACATGATTAGGGACATCCTCAACTAAAAGGCTTTGCTCAGGGCCTGATCCAGTCTGACCTTGAACGTCCCAAGGGAAGGGGCCTCCACCACAACTCTGGGAAACCAGTTACAGTGCTCAGCCACCCTTGTTGTAAAAAAAACTTCTTCTGTGTATCTAAGTTAAATCTCCCCTCTTTCGGTTTAAAACTGTTACCCCTTGTCCTGTCACAACAGACCTTGCTAAAAGGTCCTTCCTCATCTTGTACATCAGTAATAAAATTATGTGCATAGCAGAATGCTTACTACCAAAACCATTTCTTTCTTTTAGGTTTCTTAGGATCCTCTTGTGAAAACAAAATAGATCCTTGTGCATCATCTCCCTGCCGGAACAATGGAACTTGTTATGCAGACAGACTTACCTTCTCCTGCAGTTGTAGTCCTGGATTTACAGGACCTATGTGTGCTCAGTTGATTGACTTCTGCTCTCTGAATCCTTGTGCACACGGCATTTGTCGCAGTGTTGGGACCAGCTACAGATGCCTCTGTATTCCTGGTTTGTACCTACCAAACAGTTACATGTTTTGTAAATATTTTAGATTCCATGTATAGTTTAAATGTACTTTCTTTTTTTAATTGTCAGCATATAAAACACATTGAGCAGATGTTCTATCTGTTTAGAATAGTGATAAGGATTTACACGTTCCATTTGAAAAGTAAAAAATTACAGAGTGATAGGTGAAAATACCTAATGAGGGCCATTATGGCTTGGTTGATATCTACAGCAGCATAATAAAAGCTCATAGACTGCATGATACAACTTTTTAAGGCTTAGGTATCACTACCATTGAAATTACAAAATTCATTAGAGAACTCTATATTAAAAAGCTGGATTCTCTTTACAATTTTGCCCTCAGAGATTTCAATAGTCTGTGTTCCATGTGAAGTAGATGAATAAAATTTACGTGCTGCTTATTACTATCATCAAGGGTTAATACTAAAAACACCAATCCACATAAAGACATTATTTTCTTACTATATATTAGTAAGAAAAAAATTACCTCTGCCTCAACCCTGAGGCCTTCCTGACTTGTAGGCACGCAGCATCACTGTGCTAGCTTCTAGACTACTGACTTATTTGCACAGGAGTTTTTCACTTTCAGGTGTGTCTCTGATTTCCTATGATTTCTTTTTTTAGATTTATTAATGGTCACTTTATTAAATGACATTTTTAGAACTCTCTTCTATATTGGTTATATGGTATATCTGAAACACACTGTTTAAAAACTTCAGAAACTAGTGCTTTTTTGTGTTCAGCTGTAGGATGCCATGCTGCTTTTTTTGATTTAGTAGGTATTTTACAATGGATATAATTTCATACTACAGAAGCAAAGTTCTGCTGAGCTCTACTTACATGCATGACCTGAATGCTGTCCTTACTCTGTGCACTGCTTCTACTAGCAGGCATAGTGTCATGTGGATTTTCATCCATGGTACTTCTGCCTCAAAAAGTAAACAAGACAGACATTTTAAACAGTTGAAATTAACCAAATGTCTGTGAAAGTCTCCTTTCTTAGTAGGCAGTTTGGGTTCCATGTTTTTTTCCCAGTGTACAGACTTGAAGATTGATAAATTCTAATTATGTTTTATGCATGGCTGCATAATTTGCAGAATGTACATGGCCAGGCATTTACTAACCGGTTTTGTGTGTGTTTGCTTTAAGCATGGGCAGCATTATGGATAACTTACCTCATCTAATAGCTCTTAGAGAAAAGCTAATATTTATAAATTAACTAGAAAAGCACCATTTTAATACTTTTGAACATTCCTATTTCCAGAATCAAGGAAAAACAATGTATGTCTTTTCCCAGTTTAATTAACTTGTTTTTCAGATGTCTGCTGAGAGGGCTCTGTAGGATTCACAAGTTTACAAAACCATACCTACTTTATATTACGTGTGACATTTTTCAAATGCACCTAAAACTTTACAAGTCACACCTCATTTATTTATGCTTATCACCTGGCCCTTGACAGATAACAAACAGCTACCCAGTAGTTAGACATTCAATTCATAGTTTCTCATGTGTTTTCATGCTTACGCTTTGTTAAAGAACTAATTATGCTAAAAATTCTTGTTCTTATTTGTTGGATTTTTCGTCTAGAACTTGGTTTGTGAAAGCAACAGAACAACCAATTATCTGTTCATAGAATATTTCTTTCATCTCTGAATCCCAAAGCAGCAATTTTAAAACTTTCCTCTTAAACCTCTATTTCTCTTTATACTCTGTTATTTTAATACAGTTGCTGTTGTCAGTTTGAACATTTGAGTTTTACATTTGGCTTTCTTGAAGACATAGGACTATGGAATTTGAAACTACGGAGCACAGACATTAACACCTGGCCTCTGTAACTATATATGATAACATATATAGAACATCCGGGGAGAAAAAAAAAAACAGGTGTCCAAAAAAATTCCACAGAGTATGAAGAGTGTTGGCAACTTCAGTAAGAGTGCTATGGAGTATGTTTCCTCTGCACTTGATTTTTTACTTATGGAGCTTCATAGATGGTTATAGGAATGTAGGTTTTTTTAGTTTCTTTGCAGAGTTAAGTGCAAAATTTGTCAGTAGCAGTAGCAGGTTTTTTTTTATTTTCTTGGTCTTTACCTTTCATGTGTTTCAGAACTGGGATAGGAAACGCAAGGTCTGGCAGTAATGATCTGTTGATTCCCATTATGACTGCCTGTGAGCCCTTTATTGCTTCTCTTTCCTCATCTTGTTTCCCCTTCTACATTAAGACTCTATGCAATCTGCACATGGCAGTAAGCAAGTCTTCCTACCTTCCTGACAACCGGAACAGCTTTTCTCTCTTTCTTGTATTTGACTGCTGTATAAGCTCAGACTTAAACTGAACACATTCATTTCTTGACTATGTAACATTGAACTCTTCATTAGGGAGCAGTAGTGTATATGAACTGATGCTGTTCTCTGCATTGTGTCCCATTAGGTCCCCTTAAACATTTTTGTCCTGCTGCCTTGATTTGCTGTAAAGTGTGGGTGGGCTCAGGGGATCACAGTTGAGAAGTGGGTGTCGAGGAAACCCTCAAAAGCTTTCAACTTTGGTCTTTATGGATTAATAAAAGAATCTTCTTTCTCTCTCTTTTTTTAACCTGATAGAGGTTGCACTGTTAAATCGTTTGTCTCAAAGACCAAACCCGTGGCTTCTCATCACCCTGTGTAGCTGTCTCAGTTTAGGAAGACAGCTATCAGTTAGGGAAAGCTGGAGTCTCCCTCGGAATGGAGACTGTCAACCCCCTCCCTCGAGAATATTAAAATTTTCAATTTAAGGGCTTTCAGGCAAAAGATTTGGGAAAAGGAACAATTCTTTACTAAGAATATTAAAAATACCAATAGTATACACAACCAGACAAAAGGAGGTCCTAGGGACCCCGACAGAGTCAACCTGACACCCTGTTCAGTCCTCCNAGTTCGGGTTCCCCCGGGGGACCTCGAAACTGGGCCGGGCAGAGGCAGGCAGCTTGGAGCAAGGGTAGCTATATAGCTCTTTTCCTCTGCAAAATCCAGTAGAGCCACCCAGTAGTGTTCCTGAGTCCCAGTTTATGTAGGTGGGAATGGTCAGCTCCCCCCACCTCCCCCACTGGGTGAAGCGTCTTACAATGGGATGATATGAGCCTTAATGGTCCATCAGCAGAAGATAGATAAGAAACATTGCCCCACCTGGTTTTAACAATTGGGCCAGTACAAGGCATTCACTCCTCTATCCCCTGGAGTTACAAGAGACAAAACCACATAGTTTCTCAACTGTTTTCAACACATGAAAATAGAATACAAATTTTATATTCCATAACCCAAGACAGTAGCACAGATTAAATGTTCGCTTTCATGTTTTCTCCCTTTGCAGTTTTTAACATAGTCATGTGCAGAGACAGTGCATGTCAGCACGTAGCTGTCTGAAGACTGTGCCAAAGATTATCAGGAAAATAACCTGGCATCTTCAAGGTAGCCTCTCTCTTGCTTAAGAAAGAGAAAGAAGGATTTGGAATCCAGAGGACTGTGGAAACACATCTGTTTCTGCCTTTATAAAAAGCAGTAGCGGAGGGACAGTCATATAGAGGGGGAAGAGGTAATGTAAGAGCATCTTTATCTTAGGGGTTTTTCAGGTTTCCTGTCCATTTGCTAACCTCTGAAGAGAGCACATCAGAATGAGACTATCACTGGCAAGTGCTGCTTGAGTTCATGAAGGTGCTGTTATTGAAGGCATAACCACTTTCTAATGGCTTGGTTGGAAAGATACATTAGTAATATCAGTTGCTGTTTTTGAAGCTGCAGTGCTGGGTTATTGTTACTTTCCACCCTGCTCAGGACATAGCAGCTGAAGAAGGTTGTTAATGTAGGTCTTGTTTCTTTCTGAGTGTGTCCAAGGAAGTGTTATACATTACGAAATATGCAAACAGCTGTATTTAGCTTTGCTTGTAAACGTAAAAGCAGGACAATTGCAATGTTACTACCAAACTGTAAGCAACTATATTAGAATCTCTGATGTTTTCTATGAAAATTCTTCTGTTTCATCTAAGTTTTTTTTTAACAAAAATACAGAAATTATTTATGTAGTAATTTTGAAGATATAGGTATAAATGCAGTATAATACATAGCTTATGTATATATCAGTGCGGTTTAAAAGTGGCAGTATAAAGAGAAACACCTGTCAGAAGAGGTACAGTGCTTCTTAGCCTCATAGGAAGAAACATGCCTTTCTGTCGGGTGCCTCATCCCATAGCAGAGCTTTCTCCAGCACAACAGGGCAGGACCGAACTGCTGGCACCAGGGTGAGGGGCTGGGGAAGGTGAAATCATGTGTGGGCAAGACATGCCCTCTTGCGGAGACACACAGCTCTATGCACTGCAGACTGTCAGCCCTGAGGTGAAATACCAGAGTTCATACAGATTTTTGGAAACTAGACATCTGTTGAGTCACAACATTTCCTCTGTTGTCTTTGAAAGATGAGAGCTGGGAAACATTTTTAATGCAAATATCCAATTACATCAGTAATTGACACAAGGAATTTCCATTTGTTTAAGTTCTCTGTTTTAAGTTGTTTCTGTGTTCTATCAGGATGCGATATGCAATGGATAATATTCCATATAGGTCGTGTGTCATACTAATTTGTGTCTTCATACAGTTTTATTTTTAATTACCTGTAATACAGAGTGGGAGAAGGGATGGAAATGGTGTGTCAGAGGTGATTTATTTTATTGTCTATTGTTCTGTGAGAATTTGGGTCCAAGTATAGACCAGGAAAGTGAATATAGATAAACACTTACTAAGATGGGAATCAGCCCCATTGCTTCGTTTTTTTGGTCATGAAAAATGCGACGTATATTTTGCTACTATTTAGAGATTATCTAACAAAATATTCTAAGAAATAGAATCATACTGCAGGCTCTACATTCGTATTTTAGGCCTTTTCCCTGGCATCTTTATTCATCTTATTCTCATTCGTCCTTGCTTTTGTAGCTATATGTAATGAGTAAATCAAGACTTCTGTAAGTGTATAAACACTGTTACAAAGCATTGTATTACATAAAAGACAAAAATATGTATCTGTGGTCTTATATCACAGTAACAGAAAGTCGAGGAGATCAGCTATGATGATTCAAAAAGGTTAAATGATTAACTGATATAACTAAAATTAATGTACGGAAGGGTTGAGAAGAGTGTTCTTCAGTAATATCAACATAATGTTAACATGATATATCTTTTCTGTATGATTGTGAAGTATTTTGATATGTTTTGATGTTTGGTGACGTTTTAAACTGCCTTCTCTAATGCATAATACTTTCATCAGAACGAAATTTCAAAACCACTGAACAGTTGACAAATATAAAAAAACTTCTGTTTAAAATAAAATAAAAAAATCTTCCCAGTCTACATTGTTTTCGGTATAAGGCAAATATAAAATAACAGCTGAACAAGAAAAATTGTGTGCAGTAGCCAGTGCAGGCCAAGTATCTCTGGCATTACTCGGAGCTAGAATTCTATCCTCACCTTTTCAAACACGAGATGGTGCTGTAGTTTCAGAAACCAAAGCATTTGCTAAAACTTCAGGAGCATTAATTTGTTTTAATTATCCAGTCAGTTCAGGTTATGTTCTCTGCATGGTCTTGCGTTTCCTTGAGAAGTAAGTAAGCTGTGTGATGTCTCATGCTGTTACCATGTGTTAGCACGTAGCTAGCACATAGTTAGTATGTAGCAGTTGAAGAGATGTAGAAATTGTGGAAGTCTGGTCACTCAATTATTTGCTGTAAATTCCAGGAAGGGCTAAGCATTATGAAAGATAAAAATTTTAGCAGAAACGTTTGTACATTTGTATTTGTGCTTTCAAAATACAAGAGCATATTCTGTTTATTAAATTCTGGACTAATTATGAAATTAAATTCTGGCTAATTATGAAGTACTCCCAGAGAAGAGGAAACAAGTATTTAAAAGTGCTTGAGCAAAATGTCTGATAGTTTTTTCATTGGTCAAGCTCACTAGTGTTTTTGCAACCCTTTTGTGCTAATACTTGTCTGTCACGAACTAAGCATTATTACTCTGATGCATTTTCTTTCTTTCTTGTTGATGTATTAATTGCTTAGAAATTTAAACATTATTTCTGGAGATAGAAAGCTTCTACCTTAAGAAAGAAAGAAAGAAAATAAAAGCATTTAAAAAAATAAGAGCAAGCTTGTCATTAAAAATGTGTAACCTGAATCTACTGAAGAGGAGTTAAATATGGTTCTTGTTTTCAAATACAACATGCATGTGTTTCTTCGTATTTAATATCAAGTATGCAATATTATCAGGCAAACTTATTTTAGCATTAGAATCAGTTTATTTCCTCTCTTACACTGTACTAATTAATGTTACTTAGCATGATTAGGAACTGTAAGAACAGATGCATTATGTCTAGCAAGACACTTTACTGTTAAGAAAAGTACTTTTTAAAGTGAATTATTTCCTATTTCTTACCTCACAATAGAGACAACTCAGTGGCTATTAACAAATCTAGCTTTTCTGTACGCATAATCATGCTGCAGTTCCTGTTTATAGTTTGGGAGTGCTGCAAGAAATGGAGTGTCTTAATCCTTCCACAGTTGTTACAGTTTGAAAATTATCAAATTTTCAAGTATTAATTTTGATGCTTTTATGCAGAAAGAGCATTTTATTTTGAAGGTAGATACAGCTTTCCCAACAAACTCCTGGATCAGTGTTCTGACCCTACAGGTGATAGGTGGACAGTCTATAAAAGGGAATGTACTTCTTGTTTTCTTCCCTTCTTCTCTGGTATGTCTTGTAAGATATCTCCTCTGCAAGAGAGCTCCCCCTGTCCCTCTACCAAAGACTGGCAAAAGATCCTCTATACTGTGCCACAGAGACTCAGAGAAGCCTCTAATAAGAGTGAGAGACATCATAAATACGGATCTCCTAAGCTTTTGGCAAACAGAGACTGGGGATCTATTGTATTGAGATGTTGTTACAGCCTGAATATCAGCGAGTATCTGATATACTAACTTAGTCCCACTATGAAAAACTCCTGAGACAAGAGGAATCAGAAGCAAGTCTGCAATGTCAGAGGGGGCTGACATGTGCAAGAGGACTGGAAAAGGGACTTTTCCACAAGCATCACAACGTAAGAGGGTCTTGGAAATTCTATGGAGTTCTGTGAATGGAGGGGATGTCTGAATTCCCCCTCTGGTCAGTGTGTTTGTGTACAATTTCTTTTATCAGGGTTCTCATTTGAAACCAAAAACCAATGTGTTAGCCCATTTCTCTCAGAGTGTGTGTAAAGGCACTGTGATACAGTTTCTGTTTTATCTTTTTGATTCTTTTGCTTATTTAAGGATTTTTCCTTTTCTTATTGGTGATGGGTTTAATAGATTCTTTTCTTTTTAACAGAGTTGCTTCATTGCCTCTTGAACTCTCTGTAAGAGCTGGTTGCTGTGCTTGAATTACAGGCACCAACCCAAAATGATTTAGACTCTCACTCTAACCCATTAAAACAGAGTTTTCATAATGTACAAAATTGAAGTTTTCATATACTGTTTTTCTAACTAGTATTACACAATTATCGCCACTTTGATGAAAAGTAGCTTTGATGCAAGGATCCAAGCAAGCTAGGAGAGATGTTGATGCTTGGCTGTTCCTTAGAGTCAGAATACAGGTATTCTAGCAGCCTTGCTCAGCAGCCTCTTTGTTTATGACCTCACTGTTTATTTCAGGGGCAGTGTCTGGGACTTGTCGCAGAACTTTGTGCTTCCAGGAATTTTTTTTGGTAGTTTTTACCTGGGGAATAGTTGTCCTTAAAATAATTATCTTAATATCCATCTGTCTGCACAGCATGTTTGAATTAGCAAGCATCTGCTCCTAGTGTCTACTTGCCTAATTGTTAATTTTTGCTGGGAAGTGTTTCTAGCTTCTTTTATTTCCTCTTCATGTTATTTAGGTTACCATGGCCTTTACTGTGAAGAAGAATATAACGAATGCCTTTCTACACCCTGCCAAAATGGAGCCACCTGCAGAGACCTTGTCAACAGCTATGAGTGTGTGTGCCTTGATGAATATGAAGGTAGGGTTGGATTTGTCTCAGTTTTTTCAGTTGTTCTGTGTTGTTTTTTTTACCAGAGTAGACTCTGTTACAAAGACAGGCAATATCCTGTGTTGAGCAGAAATACACCCCATATCTAAAATTACTGAAAACAAATGTCCACGTATTTCCTGGTCCCATAATCTTTGTTCAAATGAATAGTTCAGATGTTGTTGGTTTGTGAGGAATTGTCCTTTTCTGACTTCTCTGTTGTTCTTAGGCATGCTTTTTCCTGCTATAATTAAGGTACATTAGAAAGTTTCGTTTTTTAAAAGAAAACCTAACTGCTAAATAAAATTTTTCATCAGTTATTGTTAGGAGCTGCTACAAGGAGGGCTTTCCAAATTAATATTTATTTTTTCATATTTTTTCCAGTGAAGTGAGTTAAAAACATAGTAATAAAATGTTAGTATTTGAAACAGTTTTGCACAAAGGAGTAAATTATATATGTCTTGTGTTAATTGTTCATTTAGAGGACCAGATGCAGTCATAGATTGGTGTCTGCCTTCCCATGTTCACTGGAGCTGTAGATACATTTGAGTGAAATCAGGCTTTGGCATTTGTTAAGCAGTTTATAAAATAATGGAGAAATATAAGTGATTTGCATACAAAATCTTTTATGTTCAAGTGGGTTTCAGCTTTCCACACAGTAGCACATATCGTCTGTTTCACATGTGCCTCTACAAAGGGTTAAAGCAATACTTTCCAGTGCATTCTGCATTTTTTATCCCAAAGCTTCAGTGGATGGGAAGAGCAAAGTGTGTAAAAAGTTCAGCCGCCAAAAGACCCATGTCTTAGGACAGTGTAGCATTAGCCTAATAGAACATGTTGGGAGTGGGACATCATGGTGCTCACCCAAGTGAAGCTGAGTTATCGCATGTGCTGATGTCAAACTGTCAATATAGGTTGTGTTAATGGCAATTACTAATGTTACCGTTTCAGGAATGCACTGTGAATTATACAAAGATCCTTGTCTTAACATCAACTGTCAGAATGGTGGCACTTGTGACAGTGAAGGCCTAAATGCTACATGTATTTGTGCACCTGGTTATACAGGCAAGTAATATGTACCTTACATAGCACATCTAGTTGTTAGTGTTCACAGCATCCAGAAGCAGACAAACACTAAGGCTGTGTCTCTTCAAAGAAACAAATTCATTTGGACTTTCAGTTGGAATCAGTCTAATGAGAATAAAAAGTTCTTGATACTACTTGCAATTGTTTAGAACTGTAAAAATTTTGCCACTAAAAAAAAAGCCTGTTACCAGAGAGAATTCCCTAAGCTAACATCTATTTAACAAGTTACAATCTGACTACTTTTTAAAGACTTCCAGAAAAGCAAATATACTAATTGGATGTTGCTGAAACTGTTAAATGTTAGAACTTTGTCCTTATTACTGTGAGCTGGAACAACTTACCTTAATAACGCATTTGTTAACTGCCCAAAAGTGCTTATTATGAATCAATTTACACTTTCAGAGTAATGGTAAGCAGCCCACTTAATCCTTCAGCCTCATATTTAAAACTGACATTATTGGTTAAATCCAAATATCTGCTCTCAAGATATTTTACCACCTGATACTGTGTTAGTAATGTAAGGTAATATCCAACCCAACAGTAATAGATAAACCCATTTATAGATAGGTTTGTAGATGAAATCTGTGATAATTAAAGTGTGTTTTCTTTCTAAACTTGTATGGTGGCTGCTTCTTGGAGGCACTAATTATCTACATTATTTAGTAGCACTTCAGAATACACATGATAAATCGTTATAGCACATTTCCTTAGGATGTCAAGCTTTCAGACTTTGTTTTCACCTGGTTGAATAGTTACTATTTCTTCTTTGGAACTATGTGAAAATTACACAGTATCACAGTATCACAGAAAAGATAAGGTTGGAAAAGACCTTAAAGATCATCCAGTCCAACTTAAATCCAAATAAACAAAATAAACCTAACACGATCATGCCACTCAGCACTTCATCCAGACTAACCTTGAACACCTCCAGGAACAGTGACTCGACCACCTGCGTGGGCAACCTGTTCCAACACCAGATCACTTTTTCAGTGAAAAAACCTTTTCCTAATGTGAAGTCTAAACCTTCCCTGTTGGAGCTTAAGACTGTGACCCCTTGTCCTGTCTCCAGTGTCCACAGAGAAAAGACTGACCCCCGCCTGACTACAACCACCTTTTAGGTAGCTATAGACAGTGATAAGGTCACCTCTGAGCCTTTTCTCCAGGTTAAACAAGCCCAGCTCCATAAGCCTCTCTTCATGGGGCTTACCTTCCAGCCCCTTTACCATTCTAGTTGCTCTTCTCTGGACTCATTCCAGCACCTCAACATCCTTCCTAAACTGAGGGGCCCAGAACTGAACACAGTACTCCAGGTGCAGTCTAACCAGTGCTGAATACAGGGGGAGGAGAACCTCTCTCACCCTTCTGGCCATACCATTCTTGATGCAGGCCAAGATGCCATTAGCTCTCTTGGCCACCTGGGCACATTACTGACTCATGCTACATTTGCTGTCCACTAGTACCCCCAAGCCACTTTGTACCTGAGTACTCTCTAAGAACCCCATTCCCAACCTATAGTTCTGCCTGAGGTTGTTGTAACCAAAATGTAGAACCCGACAGTTAGACTTGTTAAAACTCATCCTATTAGAGTCTCCCCATCTCTCCAGTCTGTCCAAGTGCCTCTACAGGGCCCTCCTACCCTCCAACAGATCAAGACGGGCTCCAAGCTTGGTGTCATCTTCAAATTTTCTCATGATGGACTCACTGATGGAATTCTTGAAACAGCTGTCGAATACTTTTTATGTTTTGAGAATGGAGGTGCTATTGAGCTATAAAGTGTTTTGCAACTGAAGTAAAATTCAATGACTAATGCTGTTCCTGTTACTTGAGGCATCTGATATATATCAGTTTGCATTTTGTTGGTTTTTTTCCAATATAAGGTGAAGAATGTGAATTTGAGGTAAATAACTGTGACAGCAACCCATGTCACCATGCTGGAACTTGCATAGATCAGCCTGGTGGTTACCTCTGCCATTGTCCACATGGATGGGTCGGTGCAAACTGTGAAATACGTAAGTTTTATAGGTTTTTTTAAATGATGCATTATAATAAATTTATGCTTGTCTCTAAATACTAATCTGCACAAATACTCTGAATCATCTGTAAATTATGAAAATTGTGTTAAATGCATTTTGTTTTTGAACATTGCATTTCAAAAGTTAGGAAATCCTGTTTCTGGACACCCTACTTTGAGATGTTTGGGACTAGATTGTCAGAGATGCTACCTCACAGTTGAGCACTAACCAGTTTGCCTTTCAGTTGCACTTATATCTCAGAGCTTACTTTTATTCTTACCTTGGATAGACACGTGGTCCTAATAGACTTACATTGTCTTCTGAGCACCTGACGTTCTAAGACGTCAGGTTCTAAGACGTTCTAAGATGTTTCTGAGCACCTGACGTGCTTCAGAAAAATAATTTTGAGCTTGCTTAATTATGGAAATAGTCCTGAGTAACTTGGCTGTGACTTATGTGTGCTTGTATTTACCAACATTTTCAGGAATAACTTTTCCAATCATAGATTATTTCCTGCCAGTTCTTTAGAATGGTAAATCTGTCCAAAAAAGTAAGCGTTTATTAAGCATTTAGTAAGACTCAGAGGTTTCACTGATGGATCTGATGAATAAACTCTTCCAGTGTAATCTTGCTTCTTGGTATAT
Organism: Upupa epops; assembly: GCA_013397515.1. Classification (NCBI taxonomy): domain Eukaryota; kingdom Metazoa; phylum Chordata; class Aves; order Bucerotiformes; family Upupidae; genus Upupa; species Upupa epops. Next base: position 52,418 of record VZRI01006003.1, read on the forward strand.
AGAAAAGCTTCACTGGGCCTTGCACCCTTACGGAGCAGTAGAGAGCCCATGAGAGAAAGAAAGAATAAAGACCAGCAGTGGAAGAGTTAAAATGGAAATCAGGCTTCTTTAGTGCTGCTGCTCATAGAGCTGCTTTGTATTTCTCTGATTGCATGTTCTTGGGCTAGCTGTCTTGTTTTCTAAGGAGTTTAGCTGTATATTTAGCTGCCTGATTGGACAGGTGGTATGGACATAGATTTCTGTAAATCTTTTGCAGGTACACAGGTTTGTGTGAAGTGATTTTCACCACTTAGCAAAACTAATGTTGCAGGGATAGGTGATAGGTAGAAAAATTAACAGAACAGTTTCAGAAAGCTACTACTGTACATTCAAAAGTCTTAAAAGGCTGCCAAAGCCAAACAAAATTAACCTAAGTACAGGTTAATTTGAAACATTGTGACCCATGCTAGAGGAGAACATATCTGAGGACATAGGCAACTGGTAGATTATCTCTTTGGGATTGATAGGAGTTTGGTCATCGAGAGTATTTATAAAGAAAGTCAGGAGTACATGAATACAAGAAGCCTCATCCAGATTGGCTCTACTTTAAGGTCTGCTTTGAGACCTCTCAGGGAAATCATGCTTGGGGAAATTTTGGGTGTGATACTGTGGCACATTATTAGATGCCCTTTTTGTCCTTGAAATGCTGGTTTCAAAGTCTCTGCAGTCTGGTGGAGGTAGGTATAATAAACCCAGTGTTTCAAATTCAAAACCAAGCATATTTAATAAACATTACATCACACATTTTACTGGAAGAATTCACTAACTGGTAGAACAGCCTGCACAAAAAACAGGTGAATTACTAGAAGATTTTGCATGAAACCTGTCTGCCTTTAGAGGGCCTACAGTATATTATAACAGAAAGCAAGGATAACTACATGACTTCCTATGATTTGGCCTCTACAGAAAATGGAAGTATTCAGCTTTGTTGTGGTGGGTATGGTGACATCCATGAAAGCCTGTGTAGGTTTAAATTAGATATTCTTCTAGCTTTAAAAGTCTCCAAAGAAGTATTGAAAGTAAATTATCATAAAAGAATTGTATTCAGCAGGAATAATGTAATTGCCAATTAATGATAACCTTTCCTTTATTATTGGCAGGTCTGCAGTGGAAGTCTGCGCATATGGCAGAGAGTCTAACAAATATGCCTCGTCACTCGCTCTACATCATAATTGGTGCTCTCTGCGTAGCATTTGTACTGATGCTGATCATTCTGATTGTGGGAATATGCCGCATCAGCCGCATTGAATATCAAGGCTCTTCCAGGCCAGCCTATGAAGAATTTTACAACTGTAGAAGCATTGACACCGAATTCAGTAGTGCAATTGCTTCTATCCGACATGCCAGGTTTGTTCTGGGGATGGTAATTTAAAAGAAATCTGCTAAAATACATAATTTCGCTCCGTGTGTGCTTCCTTTTTTTGCTGTTTTCAGAGAATGGATCCGAATACAGGATTACCAGTGTTCCTTCTTCGTCTTTTGTTTCCTAATCTGTTCTCAATAGAAGCACAGTAATACAGCACAACTCCTTGAAAACAGGGTTATTCTGAATTTATTTTGTGTAATTGGTGAATAGGGATAGGTTTTTAACCTGTAAATTCTCTATTTAGGATGTAAATACTCTTTCACTGATATGCATAAGTGATTAGAAAGCAAAGGCTAATGTACTTGTTCATTTTGTGAGACTGCCTTCAGATCACTCCTTTTTGTGCTCCTGTTTGCCTTGAAATTAGAGTGTTTCTTACTTGTTTTTCTGGAGTTAGGAATTTTGGCACTTTAATTTCAATGAAGCTCTTGCAAGCCGTGGAATTGGGTGTCAGAATAATACAAAAGAATGACTGGAAGAGATTCAAAAGGTCCAGTGTAAGTTGTATAGCACTAGTCATACCTAAGTCCCTAGCAACAAAAAACCCAAAGGCAATACCTCCTTAAATTGTTCCAGCTAGATTTTGAATGAACCATTTCATAATTGTCTATATATACTGATTGCTAAATACTTTAACATAAAGACATGTATAATTGATTTAACATAGTAAATAACATCAGTGTTTTCTTAAGTCTTCCTTTGCAATCTCCTTTGCCACTTAGTCTCTTTCAGTAGGATCGCAGCGTCTTACACCAGACACACCCTGAGAACTCCTTTGTCCTTTATTAGTGAACTGAAGATAAGCGAGTTGCATTCTGGCCCACAGAAAACTTCACTATTTTATATTTTTTGGCATGCCTGTACGAAACTGTTCAAATCTTAGAAGCTGGGCAATCTCAGATCTATATCACTACTATCAGGATCACTCTGAAGGAATCTGTTTATTACTGAAGATGGAAGTTTAGAAAAACAAGTTTTCATCAAAGTTGTCAGCATCCAAAGAAGTTCCTATATTGGGATATATTCATGATTTTTCAGATCCATATTATGCAGTTGAAAATTACTTTATTTGAACCTTTCAAGCCAATGGTAGAGGGTTTTTCTATCTTGGCAAAGGTGCTTCTGCTAAATGCAAATGAAAGTAGATGTTTTCATTCCAAATAATTCTCTGTGCCTGTCAAAGAATGGATGCCTTATAAAAATCCAAGGTAGAGCTGCCTAGTAAAGTGATTTGCAGAAGTTTAGTATGAAGATTATTAGATTATTTTGATTCCAAGAAGTTATAAAGCACTGCTTTGGTAATTTCAATCCAGAAAAAGGAGCACAACTTCTGTAGTTTTATTGCATAGGGCCTTAAATATGCATACTAAAAATACCAAGGTCTGCATTTTCAGAATCACTGTATTTAAGAGATGTACTTTTAAATAATAGATTCTCAGCAATTTCTGAAAATCATTCTCTTTCCCAGTTAGATACTGAAATTTACTAGTAATTTTAGAAAAGGCAGGTCTAAGAAAGAGCGACTAGATTATTTTCCTCAAATCTAAGTTTTCTGTTAAAGTCAGTAGGTGTCCAGAGATGTGGATGCCTATTGCATAGTCAGTAAATGATTTGAAAAATTACTCTCAGCAGGTCTTTCTCTTTATTGTTTTTTGTAATTTGGTCTTTACTACCCAAGGTACTTGCTGCAAAAGAAAGCGAATGTGCTTAAGGATCATTACTAAAAAATGTCTACTTTTAGTGAATGCTCCTAGAGTTAGCAGATAGAACCAGATAGTTTACTGACCAGGTGAAGCACAGTTCATTTTAGTATTCATTGAATAAATATTGCTTTTATGTTAAAGCCTGTACATTTCAAAGCCTGAAGAGAATGCTGTAAAATGAAACAATTGACCACTGGCCATAAGATTTCATTGAGTTGGAACCATGATCTGTTGTTAAAACTGGATCATTCACTGGATCATATTTTTCAATATCTGGTTACAGAAACTGGTCTACTGTAAAGTTTCTGTGTGTGTAGATATCATTAGTAGTGAACTTCATGCACTGTGTGATCAGAGCAACATGGTCTACCAGCTAAATGGCTCAGCTAGGCCACAAATAACTAGCACATGTGCTGTGGTCTTCTATCACTCTTTATTAATTAGGGGAATAGCCCAACCCTGACCTATACAAGATAACAGATTTTGTGCTGCTTCACTGTGTGGAACAAGGCACGTGTCCTCTACCTGTCAGATAGGACAAAATCTGACTTAAATCACTGGAGAATGATCATCATCATTTCTATCTATGCAAAGCTATTTGTAAAATTAAATCCATTATATAAATCATAATGCTTCTATGTTAGTTTTGCCAGCAATTCTGGATCACTGAAAACAGACAAGAATAAAATTCTAACAGTCAAGAAGTTGTGTAAAAATATTGGAAGATCAGTTAGTCTTGATTAAATACTATCTTCAAAATATTGATGTTCTGAATTTCACCTTCTCTTGTACACAACTTTAATATAGACTTAATATGCTACATAGGTTATATAAAGAATCCCTAATGTGGATAACACATGAATAGGTCCTTCTTTTCCTGTATTAGTATTTTCTGTGCACCAAGTTCATAAGAGAAGCAGGCTTGACCCTTTTTTGCCTCATTTTCTTTTGATGCATTTTTGTTATTTGGAATTCCTGTCATTGTAGTCAGAACACTTTAGTAATTTTTCCATTTTGGGTTGCATTTTTAGCACTATTTTAATATATTAATAAATTATAAGAAGGGCCATAAACTGTCTATGCAGTGCAAAGACACCAAAAGTTGTTCTGGATGTGCCAGCAGTGGGTCCGCAATGCTACATCCACAACCTTTCTTTGCACAGGCACTTACAGCCTGATTCCTACAGTGATGGCTGCCCAGGAGGAGCACACTGCTGGGGTGATTCTGTTGCTTGTAAGCTGTAGCTGTTTATATGGCATTGCAATATCCTAACTGCTCGTAGTTTTGCCAGTGTGGCAAGTAGTGTGCAGAATGTGGATAATTCAAACACACTTCTCAGGTGGATGTCAGGTGAGCAAAGTCTGCAAATTGTTTTTTTTTTCAAATGCTTTGTCCGTAATCTAGAACTCAAATAGAAAAGGCCCATGGTTGTCTGCTATATATTTACTATAATATATGTGACCTGACCTTATTACTGGTGGTTAGAGCAGGCTCTAGAATACGATTGCTGCAACTGTATCAGTTTCACACACGCTTTTCACCGTCTTCCCATATTCTGACATTGCTGAATTCTGCAGCAGCATTTTATTTCCTTAGAATTTCTTGTATGCAATACTTGTAATTCTGGAGTGTTGCAATGCAATTTAGGTTTTACCCAGGCTCTCTGAGTTTGTTTTTGGGTACCATAACTCAGTGTGGTGTTGCTGTTAGATCACTCACACTGCTGATTGTCACCAAAACCTTTCTTTTGTTTCCAGGTTTGGCAAGAAATCCCGACCTGCAATGTATGATGCAACCCCTGTTGCTTATGAAGATTACAGCCCAGATGACAAACCTTTGGTTACACTGATTAAAACAAAAGATTTGTAATCTAGTGTATCTTTTTTGGATTATTTTTCAAAAATATGGGCTACTAACCTCATCTAAATATTTTTAAGAAGAAAGCATACATATTTAAACCCTTAGATGCGTCAGAATTTTCTGTAGAATATTTAAGAACCAATTTTCTGCAGCTTTTAGTTTGGAAAAATATTTTAAAACAGAATTTGTGAACTTCATTAATTACATTTTAATGTACCTTGAGCTCTATAAACAATAAGCTTATGATAGTGTGTGCTTTTTTCTTGGTAGACACTATTACTAAACCCAGATGAGTTCCTTGTGGTTGTAGCAGAACAGAAAACACTACTTAATGAGAAGTTCTTTATGACTTGTCAGTGCCAGCTTTCTCAGTAGAGGTAGGAAAAATGTGAAGCATAATATGATATATAGTATATCAATTTAAAAAGTCTAAAATGTTTGTGTTGTGAAAAAGAAACTAGTAAAAATTATTATTCCTAATCTGGATTAATTAGCTTTTGCCTTATTCCATGCATGGATAGATAACCTATTTCTCAATTATTTCCTGAAAGTTGCTGAAACATACTTTTGAGTTGATATCTGACATTTTTGTAATAGTATTCAGGCTAGGCCTTGCATAATTATTAAAGTGCCTCTTGAGGCAAAGTAGGGGCACGATCCTTTAAACATTGAAATCAATGAGAAATCTGCCATTGACTTCAGTGGGCATGGGATTGGATCTTACAATTGGACTGCATCTATATTTTTCTTTAAAGATGGAAGTTTTTTTATATTGTGAGTAAAGTAAGCATATTTGAGTTGTTGAGGTTGGTGATGTACATTATGGTTTAATGCAGTATTGTGTATTTCTTGAAGTGCTTCTTCTTAAGGGTTGTTATGGGGGAGTTGTAGCTGTATTTGATTGCTTATGGGCATCATAAAATTTTGGTTTATTTCAGAAAATATTGAATAAATGTTATCAAGTGAAGATTACAGATGTTTGTTCTTTATTTTTTTATTTGGAAGTGCAGTATTATCTATAAATTTGAAAAGAAATTAGTGTAAAACATGCTTAAAAATGCCAGAAGAAGGTATTCTAGCTGCTAATTTGAAAAGGCAAAAATGTACTCTTAAAGGCACAAGAGCAGACAGTCCCCCTGTGCCTCAAAATGAACCAGAGAAGAAGAAGATTGGCCTGGCTGAACAGGGAGCTCCTCAGGAAAAAAGGGAAGTTTACCATCTTTGGAAGAAAGGGCAGGCAACTCAATTAGAGCACATGGATCTAACTAGGGCCTGCATGGAGGAAATCAGAGAGGCAACAGCCCATCTAGAACTCAGGCGGGACACTGTACTGAAGGACAAGAAATGTTTCTACAAATAACGTCAACAGCACAGACAGTCGGGGAGAATCTCCAGGAATCTCTGCCCCTGACTGAATTTGGACTGCAACATCATCACCAAGGATGAGGACAAGGCTGAGGTGCCTTCTTTGCCTCTGTCTTTAATGACCAGTCCAGTTATCCTTAGATTGTTCAGACTTTTGGGCTGGAAGACAGGGACAGAGAGCAGGAGACACTTTCTACCATCCAAGAGGAAGCAGTTATTGACCTGCTCTGCCACCTGGACACTCACAAGTCATGGGAGTCCATGGATAATTCAAACACACTTCTTTGGATTGGATTGGGATCCATCCAACAGTGCTGAGGGAGCTGGAAGAGAATCTCACCAAGCTGCTCCCTAACATTTATCAATGCTCCCAGCAAACAGGAGTGCTCACGGATGACTGGAGGCTGCTAATGAGCCCTCCATTCACAAGAAGGTAAGGAAGGATGGTCTGGGCAACTCCCAGCCTGGCCTATCTGCTACATGAGCCATTTTGGGATACTCATTTTCCTGCAGCCATGTTATCAAGGTCCATGTGCTGCTGCAACTGCTGTTTGTCTGCTATTCTGCTTTCGTATTCCTGACCTCAGAGGGGATGCAGAAGTGCAGACTTCCTGTGAAACTCTTTTTCCTGATTGAACATGTAAGACAGGGAAAGGTTTGGTCTCTCTGACGGTTCTCTGCTATGAATAGTTAACAATAATAGTTAACAAAAAGCACTTAGATGTGTTCAAACATAACATATGGGAGCATCAGGGTACTTCAATGTGTATCAGAACCCTGTCAAACCTGTTGGCTACTAAGAAAGAGAGAAATGCAATAGGTTATTTCAGGCACTCTTATGTTATAACAGAAAAGTGACTCTTAAGAGATTGTTTATTTGCTTAAAATACGTTTTGTCTCCCAGAACTTATTACACCTGTGAAATACTCTGCACAAGGAGATAAGCAGTGAGAGAAGGGCAAAGCACTTAGCTAGTGCCAAATGAGACATACAAAGCTAATACGCTTTATCTTCTCTTTGCAAGTTTGTCCTCCAAACTTGGTTGTATGGAGGTCAGAAAGGGTGTCAGAAGTCAAATTTGAGTCTTAACCACCTTTATGTCAACCTTAAATATCTCTTCAGGGAGATGGAACTGACCAGAGCAGTTAAAATACTGCTGCTACTTGAAATAGCTGGAGATTGTTACAGAGATAGGCAGAGTGCAATGTGCTCTCAGCTCCCACCAGCTGCTTCTCAGTCTGATGTGTGAATTGCTGTGGCAGCCTTGCTCAGAAGCCATCTTTGCAAGTTTTGACTCTTTTCTCTCTGTTTAAATTCGAGGTCGTCCCTCTTGGGCAACCTCTGTGCTACAGAGAAGCCTCTAAGGGGACCCATAGAAACCTTTATATCCCTTTTTTCCACCCCCTTCATATTTTGGAAGAGCTCCAGTTAGGTGGAGGTGATCCCTTCGGATGGCATGTTGGTCAATCAGTGAAAACAAATAAAACTTTAAATTAGTTCTGCTGCATCTAGCCTCTCCTGGGCTCAGCCATCTTCATTTCTAGAGTGCAAAATGGATAAAAAGAACTCTCTGGAAAAGTGATATTTTTCTGTTATTACGCAATTCCTAAGCTTAAGTCTTTATGATAAGATAATTATTTTTTATAAAAAAATAAATCATCGAATAGGCTTGCTTTGGTGAGATCTTTGGCAAAGGAATGTAAAGAAATAGACTAGCTTTATCTGATTTAGTGGGCAGGAGGAATAGCAAAGTTAATAATTTAGGAAAGTAAGTTAGTCTACTGTGATTCCTTCAGTAACACACCAGCAAGAATCTAAGATCCAGTTCCCTAGTCCTGGACTTTTCCTTAGAGTCACACAGCCCAGGAGAGATCAAGTTTATCACTCTGGGAGCAATGCTCTCTATTCAAGGAAATGACCTTTCTTGGACTGCTCTACTACCCTTCATAGGAGGCTCCTCACAACAGAAGAGAGATCTGGCTCTAATAGTGAGCCTAGATGACTTTTTAAGGTCCCTTCTAATCCCTAACACTTTGTGATTCTGTGATCACTTCCGAAGCCAGCTGTGACTTCTCTTCCACTTCTGGGGACTGCATGGACAATAATTGTAATTTTCTGTGTCTCAGACGCTGGGCTCTGTTCAAGCTTACACATGAGCAAGTGCCTATGTGTATGCCTGTGACTGTATGTGGTAATCACTCCTCTGCTGCTCAGAGTGTGACTGTTCAGATCTTCACTACAGGGGGTTTTTTTTCTTGATTTGCAGAGATTTGCACTAAACTGAAGTAAATCTCCCTAGAAACTGAGTCTGTAAGCCAAGTTTGCACAAGCTAATAAAAATGTGTTTAGCTGCTGTGGAAAGATAAAATAGCCTGATGGAATTTAGATTGGGTTTGGCATGTAGCAGCTGCATTCATCATTAGTTTTTCAGCAGAAGACTTCAGTTCTCACTCTCAGTCATAATGGTTTGAGGGGCAGTCACTGGCGTAATGTGTCTCGTCAAGGAGCTTTGGAACAGGCTGCCCAGGGGGGGTTGTGGAGTCTCCTTCTCTGGAGACGTTCAAGACCCGCCTGGATCTGTTCCTTTGCAGCTTGGTCTAGGTGGTCTTGCTGTGGCAGGGGGAATGGACTGGATGATCTTTCCAGGTCCCTGATGGTTCTATGATTCTCTGATTCTATGAAATTAACCCCCAATGAAAATACAATATAATGGAAGCAAACTGGGTAGTTAATTCTGAGAATTATTTGATAGATGCATAGATTCCTAGAATGGTTCGGGTTGGAGGGGACCTTAAAGAGCATTCTTCCCCCCCCCCGCCATGAGCAGGGACACCCCCCACTAGACCAGGGTGCTCAAGGCCCTGGACAATCTGGCCTTCAACACTTCCAGGGAGGGGGCAGCCACAACCCCCAGACCATGGCCTCAAGTGCTCTATCCATTTTTTAAACAACTCCAGTGTTGTATTAGGCGTGTGCGGGCTTGCGCGATGTGATGCGGTAGGCCCTCCCTTGCTCTGCCATGTCGGCACAAAAAGGAGGCGTACACAAAGGGCGGGTCAATGGTATATAAATGTACACCACTTGGAAACAAAGGCCATTTTGCCGTTCATCATATTGATGCGCACCTCGGTGGATGGTCAAGCTAAGGTCTCCCAGAGGAAAACGAACAGGAGATGATGTACCGCTGCAACATATGGTGACCCCGATGTGATCCTCTGGGGGTGAGAGAGCTGTCCGCAGGCAGCATGGGATCTCCCTGCGGTAGCAGTGTCTGTGGGAGCCGCGGAGTGAGGAAAGCCTGGGGCTGGGAGGAGGTAGCTATTGCTCTCAGCAAGCAGGAAATATCCTTCGGAGGACAGTCAGAGGAAGAGCCGGGAACGGTTGGTGGTGTAGTCGACCGGACGTGAAATGGATGCCGTCATAAAGGTGCTATTGATATCTTACTTGTGTAAGAACTTTTGCTGTAAAAATGTCCCTTCTAAGAAGGAGGTGGCAGCAGTTTTACTGCTGCTGCTTGAAAAGGAGGGGCTGCTGATGTCGCCTCATGGAATTTATGATCCAGGGTGTTGGGACTTAATTGCTGCCGCGTTGTCCCAGCAGACACTGGTTGCTCAGAAAGCGGCTGAACTTAAAATTTGGGGTTTGATTTTGGGGGCCCTGAAGGCAGCGCGCGAAGAAAAATTAGCGAATGAATGCTCGCACAAATTGTTGGGGCTGGCTGTTGGGGATGATAAAGGTGGAGGGGTTTGCGCAGCCGTGATTGCACCATCCGCCCCACCCCTTTGCCTGGGGCATGTCCCGTATCCTTTGCTAACTCCCCCTAGGGACAAAGGAGGGGGGGAGGTGCGGGAGGGTGTAGCCCTGGTGACTGAGAGGGGATGTTTAGGTTTAGGGGCGGTGAGCGAGGGCGGTTTTAGGACACCTGACTGCACTCACTGTGAATGCTCTCTTGCCTCGCCTCCTTGTGGGTGTGGAATGAGAAGGATGGAGGTTCCGAAGCCCGCCTCGCAGGAGCCCGCCCCGCAGGCGTTGAGCGGGAACAAAGAGACCTCCTACCATTTGCCTGTGCTCACTGATTGGGCACGGGTGAGGGAAGAGCTGAGG
>VZRI01006004.1:0-20344 GCA_013397515.1 Upupa epops
TTGCTGTGGCAGGGGATTGTTCTAGATAATCTTGTGAGATCCCTTCTGATGCCTTCTGATTCTGATTGTGAAATGCAGAGTTGAATTTTTCTGCTGTTTGTGCTTTGAATAAGTGGACAGTCTAGCCTGTCATTTTCTTCTATCGGGACGTATACTTACAGATTAGTTTTTATGTGCATTTGTATATATGTGCATTGTTGAACTTCCTATTAGGTCTATGATGATGGTAGGTTCATCTACCTTGTCACGGAGCTGATGAAAGGAGGGGAGCTGCTCGATCGAATCCTCAGGCAGAAGTTCTTCTCAGAGAGAGAGGCCAGTGCTGTATTATACACGATAACCAAGACTGTGGATTACCTGCACTGCCAAGGAGTGAGTAATGCCTTTGATGGCATAGCTGCTTCCACATCCTTTAAATTAATGAAAGCCGCTTGTTGTCTGCTTTGTTTGGTTTGTTTTTGTGGTGGAAGGGAAGAGATTTCTGAGTGTTTAGTGACAAAGGTGAATAACAAATAACCTTGTTACTTTGGTGATCCCTTTTAACTCTGTTTCCAGACTTTGCAAAACAGCAGATATTTCCTGGCAAATGGTTTTGTTAATTCCAGTTGCATTATAACCAGTAGCCTTTCTAATATTACTTGAATTAAAATTTTACTTTTAGAATCCTGAAGAACTGTAAACTAGTATATTAATTCAACCAGTGGGTCTTTATAAATTACAAATCATTCACAAAAAATGTATAGCCTCTGACTGACGCATCATGCAATTTCTTTGTGTAAAGGTAGTGCATCGAGACCTTAAACCTAGTAATATTTTATACACGGATGATTCAAATAATGCTGATTCTATCCGAATCTGTGACTTTGGATTTGCAAAACAACTTCGAGGAGAAAACGGGCTGCTTCTAACTCCATGCTATACCGCAAATTTCGTGGCACCAGAGGTATGTTAAGCTGTGTTTTTTCTGTGTTACTTTTGATGCATTGACTACTTACATTTTTTGTAGCAGTGCTTAAAAAAACCAAATTCTGCTGAAATGTGATTTATCCATACTTTATAAACACTGGTGCTTATGTTTATAATAAATCTACAATAAAAATAGCATAATCTACCCTCAAAAATAATACATAAGCCTGCTGAGACTCTTAAGAGATGATGTTCTAGGATCAAGAAATACTGTCAATACTTACTGTAACTTCTATTTTGAAAAATAAATAATGAAACCTCTGGAATTGTCCTGAGGTTGTCATATCCTTCCTTAGACCATGCAGTAATATGGGTTTGGAGTTGTTTGTTAATATAGGAAAAGACTGTTAATGTCCTTTTGGTTTTACAGGTTCTCATGAGACAGGGATATGATGCTGCTTGTGACATATGGAGCTTGGGTGTTCTTCTTTACACAATGTTGGCAGGGTGAGAAGTGTTCCTTAGCTTTCTTGTTTATCAAAAATTCTAGTCTGCTACATGAATCCAGGCTTTTGTTAAAATCCTGAGGTGTTACCTCACTGATTTGAGTGCAGAGGTACTGAAGGGGAACAGGAAGCTGCAAGTAAACATGTACATAAACTAGGCTTATCTTACAGGTAGGTTTAAGGCTTCTCTGTGCTATGGTGTGTGATCAGGGGATGCCAAAGACTGCTCTCAGTTTCTGGGATAACTTTATTCAATGCAGAGCTTTCAAAATAACAAGTGCTAAGATCATAGTAGTTGCCAGAACATGGAAATACTTTTGACATGTTTAAAGATGTATTGAAGTCATTGAGTTTTCAGATTTGCCTCTTCAGTTCCTTGGAGTTTGTCACAATAGGATTTGTAGAAAATAACCTAAATAGAGAGGAAGATCTGTAAAGTGTTATAAGGCTCCAAAACCAGTGGTTTAAGCCTCCTAAACTCACTTAAGATAAAGTGCCATGAAAATTTTCTTGCAGCTTTTCCTGAAACGATAGGTGTATGTATACTATGTTCAGTCTCTAATTAAATGCACATACCCTAAATACAACAAAATGCTGATATAAGTATTTAATGGTTTACAGTGTGTTTCTGTCAGCAGTGGGATATATACGTGAAATGGTTAATGGGAATTTACCAGTTTCTTGCAGCTTCTTGCCTACAACAAGGTGTTCTGTGGTTTTTTTTTTCAACAGCTATACTCCATTTGCCAATGGTCCTAATGATACTCCAGAGGAGATCCTGGTACGGATAGGCAGTGGAAAATTCTCATTAAGTGGAGGCAACTGGGACACTGTTTCAGATGCAGCAAAGGTGTAAATGTGTTTTGGTTTTCTTCTTATTCTTGTAAGATTCAGATAAACATCTACTGAACTTTATAAAACAGACCAACCTAACACAGTGGTTTGTTGTTAGTACCTGAAAAATTCACTGCAGTGTAGGTCATCAAGTCCAGTCTCCTGCACAGGGTCAGCTGTAAGATCTGACCAGGTTGTTTGGTGCTTTTTTTCAGCCTGACTGTAGAAATCTTCAAGGGTAGAGACTGCACAGTTTTGCCTGGCCAGCCTTTTCCAGTGCTTGGCTGGAAAGCATCTCTTGTTTAACTTGTAACCTCTATATCCCTCCCTTTGGCCATGCTGACTAACAGGTATCAGGGAAATCGTGAAGGAGTGTACCCTCCTCCTTTCCCCTGGATTCCTGACAAAGATTGAAAATAAAATAGGTCCCAGTACAGGCTTTTCTAATTACTGTTTTTTATTGGACCAAAATCAGGACTTTATGGGATTCCATTAATGGAAGGATTAATTTTAACAATTATCTGCTGGTTCTAGTAGAGCAGTTTCTTCAAAAATTGTTCAGCTCTGAAGTCATAAGACCTTTTCACTAGTGCTTTCAGCAGCTAATTATTTTAATTATTTAAAGACCACAGCTTTTCTCAGGTACTGGTTTGGTGTCACCCTGGTCTGTAGGTATCATAGAGTTACCTTTATTACAGCTGAGCATTAATATTAAATCTTTTCCTGATCCTTTGCATTCTGCACTGTTTGTTCACCCCAGCAGGAGTGGTTCAAAGTACTTGTTGGCTGCTGCTGTCTGAGCCCAAGTAATTCACTTCTGTATATCGACGAAGGCTTAAACAGTGTGTACCTAAAACAAAGGGAACATTCTGTCAGCTTGTTCATATTTTGTTTCCTTTTGTGCTCTTCCTGGCTCTGGTCTGTGCCCTTCTCTCCCAGCTCTTGTTCTGACCAACATTGTTGTAATTAGGAGCTTATTGCTAACTCTCATCAACAAGGATTCCTTTATGCTGGCTTTACTCTTTGTGTAGCAGCATTCTTTCATACTACATGAATTTAATCGTAGTAGTTGTGAACAGCCGCCAAAATGTAGTGCTAATGAGGAGAGAGGTGTTTAAAGATAACAGCTTTCTTCCGTAAGATCTGTGTGCTACATCTTAATAGGATTTCTAGTAGTTTAATGATGATAATAAAATATGAAACACACAAACAGCAGTTAAGTTTCTTTACAATGAAGGCTTGCTCTGTTAAACTGATGAAATAGTACAACACATTGTTTTCGGCTTTGTGCAGTGTCAAGGCACAGAGTGATCCAATTTATCTGCTGGCTTGTGTGTGTTTTTATTGTGCTAGTCCCTACCATGCAGGGTACTTTTTTCTTTAGTGCCACTGTTGATGCTTTAAAGTTTAAGATTATTTTAACTGACTGGGTGTTTGTGGTTTTCATTTGTATCTAGGATTTGTTATCACATATGCTTCACGTAGATCCACATCAGCGATACACAGCAGAGCAAGTATTAAAACATTCGTGGATTGCCTGTAGGGACCAGCTACCACATTACCAACTCAACAGGCAAGATGCACCACATCTAGTAAAGGTAAAACACCTGGAATGCTAAACACTGACTTCATTTTGGTTTGGTTAGGTTCTTCTTTTTGGTTTGGTTGGATTCAAACGCGGGGACCTGTGACAGACAGACTTTTTTGTGTGGTCTTTAAGTCAGTTTGATAAATTGATGATGGTGTTGCTTGAAAGATGCTAATTTTGACCCCTGTTGAAAGATTACTCCTACATCTGTGATACATGAATTAATAAGAAATGAAAAGACGTGTCAGACCCTCATGCTAAGAAACCTGAAGGATTCAGCAATGAACTTTTTCTCCAAGACAAACCTTAGAGAATGTGCAAGACCTGCCATAAGTCCTGGGGATTACTTTTTGTAATGTTAATTAAGAATTTTATATTGAATTCTTTTATTTTTTTCTGCCAGAAGTGACCTTCACAGCCTCTTTTCTGTGTTTCCTTGTTCTCTAGGGAGCCATGGCCGCTACATATTCTGCACTGAATCACAAGACATTTCAGCCAGTGTTAGAGCCTGTTGCAGCCTCCAGTTTAGCTCAGCGACGGAGCATGAAGAAGTTAACATCAACAGACTTATAGATCCACTGGGACACCTTAGCAAACAGAAGCGAGGGGAAAATCCAATAAGTGGCTCTATCTTGCCTGACCTGTGATCAAAAGGCATGAATGGTTTCCTGCTACACTACTTGAATTCTGTAAAAGTCCTTTTTTTAAAAAGAAGAAAAAAAAAAGAAAAATGCACAGGTTCATACTGTGTTTGTTTTACAGGCTGTATCTGCTACATTTATTTGAACATCAGGTACATCACGATGGATTTCTCTACACTGTCCTTTACGAGATCTGTTGCAAATATTCTTTCACGTTCTGTAAAGTTTTGCTGGTTTAATTTTAAAAAATGGATTGAGGGACCGTAGCCAATGACCAAGTTGTACATAAAGTGTCAGTGCAAGTGTCTTCACACCTTTAGACCTTGCTGTGAAGGGCAAAATGTTATTTTTTTTTTTTTGTAATAGGGCACTTAAATCATTCAATTTAATTCAACTTAATTGTCATTATGAAAAGCTGACAAATGTGTCATGCTGGTGTTAAACACATCGGTGATCGTGTGGAGGGTCTGTGTGTGCGTGGTGCTGGTGTCTGGTCAGTTCACGCGAAAATACAAGCAAAAGACGCAGGTCAGGTTCTGCTTTTCACCCATAAACCTAATTTAAATCACTTGTGACCCAAAAGAAGTGCTGCTTAGCACATGCTGCTGCACTCAACTGGAGAGAGTAAGTTTGTGTATAAATTAAAAAGAAAGCTCTTAATAACACTGATACCACTTTAAGCAACATCACACAATCCAGTCCTCTGTTACTTAGATTATCTGTCTAATAGTAAAATGACTGCATCGCTGTTTCCCTGACAATTGTTCCCACTCAACCCACCCCATATTCAGTTTGGTTGGAATATAAGGAAAACCTGACACTTTATTATAACAAACTTGGTATGTGGCTTTTATTATTTCTATCTTTATTTATTTGATTTTATAGAACATTGCTCTTATTGGACTCTTCTTGCCACATGTACAATTATTACAGGACACAAATGCAAAATTCTCTTTGCCTAACTGGAGGGGTAGCTTGGGAAAATAACTCAGCCTTGCGATGCATTCAGGTAAGGGAATACTGACTGAGAAATTCCGGTTATGGACAATAACCTGTCACCAGCGCTCGCTCGCTCCCCCTCTCTGATTTGGTGTTAGGGCTTCAACTATTGGATGAGAAAAGGAAATAAATTAATTTCAGGGCCAGGATTATCTTGGTGTTTTTCTGATGCAAACCCAGAGGAAGTATTCAAAAGTTAATAAGTGGTTTAAATATTAAATATGTTAGTGACCAGAAGACTGTGAGCAGTTAGAAAATCCAAGTGACCCATAACCACACATAGTTCAGACTGGTTTACCATTGTCCAATTGCCCATTCCGACTCCCAAGATGCCAGAGATGACAAAACTCTGCAGTCTGAGATTGGGGGGGAGGGGTATGTTTTCAGGAATTCTGTCCCAGCTGCCAGAAGTTGGTGGTAGGAGCTGAGATCTTCAAGGACAAAGAGTGCTGCTGGCTGGTGTTTGCCTATACCTGTAAAGCCCTCAGTGGCATTGGAAATGCTAGTAGAGAAGCTGCTTTTGTTGTGCTGGGGGAAGATGGAAATTATCTGGCCAAATAGTTAGGTATATGAATATCTGTAGACTTGAGACATAATTAATAGAGCCAACCTAGGTGTGCTGTTTGTATCATGCCGAACCATACCAGAGTGTTTTGATAGATGTTGGAAGCTTTTAGGGGCCCTTTGTGCCTAGTTTTGAGATGCCTGTTTGAAATGCTTGAACGCTTATCAAAGAACACAAATGCTTCCTGGAAAGTTTATTGTTCAGTACAAAATCTGCCCCTTATGCAGCTAGTTCATCCTTCCTTTCTTTCCTGAAGACCTTCGCCAGTGAGAATGTCTGGAAAGCTCTTGCCTACAGCCTATGAGTATAATTGTTCTGTAGACTTCCAAATGACTGCCAGAAGAATTGGAATTCAGGTTTTGGAGTTGTTTTTTTTCCTTAGGCTAACTGGTGGAAGTAAAACCCTTGAGCCAAGTTCAAGGTATAATGTGGGTTGATGCACTGTAGTAAAAGCCATGTTGGGGATAGATGGTAATGCAAGGCATAGAACACAAGAGAAAGGTCAAACTTGAGTTGTCTTTAGCTTTCCTATAAGGCAGCAGCTGGTGGTTAATGGCTTCATTCATGAATCATTGAACAGTGTTTATATGGGTATTTTCTTTTAGCACCACATTAAAAGCACCTTAAAAGCATTTTGCACAAAAGCAGTTGTAAGCAGCTGAAAGTACTTCAGTTCTTGGTGTTCAGTGAAGACATGGCAGGAGTTGTGCAGAAGCGAGATGGACATTCTGATTTTTAGCAAAGAATGTAAAATATCTTTACTGTCACTATCTCTGCTGGCTTATATTGTTACTGGCCTTTAGTGCAAGGGGCAGTCCTGGGGTCAAAGCAAGCTGTTGGTGACTGTGACATTACAAGCTGGTCTTACTCCAAGGAAAATGTACAACCAACCTACCTTGTTATATCTGACAAGCTCATGTTCTCTGGATGCAGCTCAATCCTTAATTTGGGGAGGAAGTTGACTTACTGTGAATATTTCAGCATATCAGGAAACATCTTGGATGTTTAAGAGTACAAGAGTTCATTTACCTGTTGTCCAGGGAAGTGGTGGAGTCGTTGAAGAACAGACTGGATGTGGCACTTAGTGCCATGGTCTAGCTGATGCTGTGGTGTCAGGTCATAGGCTGTGCTGGATAAACTCAGAGGTCTTTTCCAGCCTTGATAATTCTGTGATTTATAACATTAATTGTTAATGTTCAACATCTTCTGTGATGCTTTTGTTGGCATTCTCATCTTTTTGTCTTTTCAGACCTAGGTTTTGTTCAGTTAAGCAAATTTACAGAAGTAGCACAGTCTGTTCCTGGGTGACCACTTAAACGCTCTAGTCTTGGCTGGAGTAAATTTTTCACTTTGTATCACCGTAGCACGGTTCAGGAATACAAACTAGTTACTACCCTGCTGATTTACTTATTTCAGAGAAGCCAAAGGATTATGATTACCAAATTACCAAGAGATGGGTGCAGGTACTGTGGATTCAAAGGAACTTCTGGAGAACCCAAGTAATGATGTAGTACTGTTGATACGGCCTCTGTTCCTGCCAGCAAAATAGCTTCTGCTCTGCCACTTAGTAATGGCAGCTGCAAATACAAGTGCTGGTTCTCCAGTGCAAGCAGAGCCTAATGTCTTCTCACTAAGGAGAGGAGGTTCTCTCAGACATCAGCTATAGCTGGAGCAGACTCACGGTAGGTTTTGCTGTTCTTCTACATGCTGGCTATAAATTTAATCATAGAATGGTTTAGAGTGGAAGGAACCTTTGAAGGCAATTTCTAAATTTCTGAGCTAAAATGAGGAACTCTGCTGTATTTCTGGTGGGTATCCAGTAAACTGTGGAGAGGCCAGTGGTGTGTAATGCCAAGTGGCCATACCTGAGAGCAATGCCATGGGTGGATTCCTATCAGTCACTGGTTTGTGGCTTCTATAGAATCAGGGGTGTTAGCATGTTGTATGGTTTGGTTTTGGGTTTTCCTCATTATACTTAAAACAAGCAAATTCACTTTGACCATACAGAGCCTGTGGGGGTCTGAGTGCTCACTTGTTTGAATATTCTGGCATCCAGAGAAGGCACCCAGGCCAGTCACACTGAGCTTGAATTCTGTCTTCCATGTTCTCATTTGTTTTCCAAAGCTAGTCTTCGTATGTCCAGTAATTAAAATTCCCTCTAGCAGACCTCAGTGATTGGAGGTGACTTGGCAGGACATGTGGAAACTTGATTGTCTGTGGTGACAGATCAGTGCTTGGGTCTCTGCACTCAAATGTTAACATTAAAAAGTTAAGATCACTTGTAAGAATGAAGTTAAATGAATTGCACAGTGCTGGAATAATTACCTTGGTTGGTGTCAATGAAATCAGGTTGAATTATCAGTGCAGACACAGGGTGTGATTTACTCCTGTAGCGTTTAATTTTCTCAGCCTTACCTGGAACAAAAAGTTTGGAAATACTTGTGGGACAGAAAGGAGAAGCAGGTTTTTCTTAGGGTTTTCACAAGACTGGTCATAGTGTCTTTACAGGAGCTCTATGATGAATGAAAATACAAATTTCTCCTGGGAAGTTTATTCAGGAACTTTCTTGAGTTTGTATTTGATACCTGTTGTTAACCTGTCTGTGTTTATTGTTCATGCCATACGCTCCTTCCCCCATTAGTCAGGTGCATCCTGTATATTCTCTGTCCCTACTTCAGACTGCTTTTTAAATTCTGTTGGTGATAACCTACATTTGGGAATAGGAAATGCAGTACAATTTTGAAAGCTCCCCCGCTGGTGTAGAGCTAAAGCTGACTCAAGGATTATAAGAACTTCGTTAATTAGACTTCCCCCTACTCATAATCACTGGCTGGTTTACTTGAGGTTTTCCCTGTGTAACAGAAGCAAACTTTGAAAGCTCTAAAAGATAGAAGCAAACTTTGAAAGCTCTAAAAGATATTGGGGGGCATAGACAGTTCAGTAACAAAGATTTAGGCAGTAGCTTGTAACAGTGAGTCTGAATAACATCAAATCCTGTTTTGGGGTTTTTTTAATGTGGGAACCAAACAGAAGCTCAAGGTGAATCTTTGCAGGACAGAGCATTCCTGGTTTTGTGTGATTTGCGTTAGGCTTACGAGCAGAGGTTGCTAATTAATCGCGTTTGTAATATCGTAAGCACTTTGGTGTCTTGCACGGACCCTCTGATTAGAGCTCAGGCCTCCTTTTCTGGCATGTGACTGGCGATAAATCTCTGTATTTGAAAGGGCATTAATTGAAAGTGGTGTGCAGTGAATTACCCTGCTCACCAAGGTACTTCAAAGGTGAAACTCTACAAAAGGTCCCTGTTCTCAGATATTGTAACCGTCATTTCTTTCTCTGAGCATATTGTGGATTTTGTATCATATTGTATTTATTTCATTTAATTTTAAGGAGAAAAAAAACCCCAACCAACAAACCAACCAACAAATGTTTTCTTTAAAGCTCTGTATATATTGACATTAAAGTTTGCATTGTACTACATTCTCTTCTTGTAAGGCTGACTCTAGTAGTGCACTGTATGGTATGTTGTTCTTCGTTGCACTGTGCTGCTAAAGAGATACTATTGCCTTGAATTACGACATGCCAAAGACAACCTCAGAATTGTATTTATTTTTGTTAAAACTTTTGTGAATAATGATAAAGGTACAGTTTTAAATAGCTGGCAGTTCCTTGAGTACTAGAATAAAAAGGTTACAAATTCACAGTATTTCCTAATTGACAAAAAGCCATCATTTATGATCTGGAACTTCAACTCCTTTTTTATTTTATTTTTATTTTACTTTAAATTGAGATCAAAAAGCCCTAACAAGCCCCCATTCCCAAATTAAACATGCTGTGCATTGCATCATGTGGTAAACCTTGCCAGAAATCCCACAACCATCCAGAGCTGTTGGTTAATTTATTCTCCCAGTCCAGTGTTTCATGCCTCACAACCAGCAAATCCTCCATTCCCTGATAGGATTGATTTATCACTCCAGAGTGGGGTCGTCTGCCCTGTGTGTATTTTTCAGGTATCCACTGAGGTTTAACTTTATATGTAAAATAATCAAATTTATTTTCCTCTGCTGCAATCTGGTCTTTGGAAGATACAACTGTGAGAGTTGAGCATGTCCACCAGCGGTTGCTGTGGGAGGACTTGGGAGCTGTTTTAGGTGCCTTTGGATTTAAGATGAGACTTTGCTGCCCATTGTAGAGCTCTTCAGTCCTCGGTACTAAGTGATGGAACAGTTCAGCCCAGCTGAAAGTCCCCACCATGGGGCAAGAACAGGAGGGTTTGGTGTAAGAGAATCAATGTTCAGTTGATATACCTGGGTTTAAAATGCAGAGATAGTGGGAACTGGTGTCACTCCGTCACTCCAACTACACTGAAAGCTTTTTCCACTGTTCTCTGAAGGTTTAGTCCATGTCCGGAACGCTGTTTCTCTCACCAGGCACTTCTACAGGCCTTCAGGCCTGATTGGTGTTGGAGTCACCTGACCTTTGCTGAAGGGAGGGAGCTCTAGATGAGCCCCTTAGCAGTCTGGGGAAGAATCAAGTTGCTTTGCTGTGGTTCTGGTGGGTCGGCTTGTATTTAATATTTTCATTAATAAATTGATAAATAAGAAAAAGGATGAGCTAAATGAGGACCAAGCTCTTGATGGTATAGGGCTGTTCCTTGCCGTCTGTACCGAGGATGCTCCTAAGGCCTGGACAGGGTTTAGTGGAGCAGTGGTGGTGGTGGTGGTACAGTGATCCTGGGGACTCCTGCAATAGGAGAGCAAATGGCGAACCTGTGCCTTGATCTGGGAGGAAGTGGGTGGCTGAAGGCAAGCAGAACACATGAGAAAAAGTTTCCCGGTTGGCAGTGATTTGCTTGAATTCACTGAAGGTCAGCAGCAAAGAACAATCATGCTGGATGAAACGGTTGATTGTGAAATGACCACAGAAGCTCTCACAGATGTTTAAACTGTGCTAACTTCAGCTGAGCAGCTTTCACAGAATACTGAGGAACTGGGACGTGGAGGAGACCAGAGTGCACTCAGAGCATTCAGTGGTGGAGACCCAGAGGTAAGGACTGAGACCACAGGTAAATCCTGATAAAGCTCCTTTTTCACACTTCCTTCATCAGGTGAGGGATGAGATTTGCACTTAGATGGGGCAATTTCCTGCTCCAAACACAGCTTTGCCTGAACTCTAGAAAGCGGAGGGAAGAAGTAGCCACTCTCTGCTGACATATTGGCCAAAATAGGGGTTTAACTGTATTGATTTTAACTTGCATATAGTATTTTCTTTCCGGAACTTTGGTGGCGTTTCTGTTTGTGGACAGGGCTCCTGGTTTGCTTCTTAAAAGTCACCAACGAAGATTCTTTCACCAGAGGCGTTTCGCCATGTCAAGCACAAACGTTTAATGCCATCGTCCTGGTAGTGCAAATTACTCCTGAGCAGGTTCTTTTCCAGTTCGTGAGCCCTGCTGCTCCCCCCTTCACCAGGAGATGGCGGCAGGAGATAACGGGGAAGGCTGTGACTGGCTTCTCATTGTGTACTACTGGGTTTTGTTACCCCTTGGGGAAGGAGGAGCGGGAGGGTGGAGCTGCGAGGCTGCGATGGCGACAGAGCCTGGAGCTGGGACAAGAAGGGCACAGGACCCTCGCTCAGAGCCTAAACTGGACCTGACTCGGGGCAGTACTTGGGTATGGGTTGAGTTTGGGCAGAAAACTGTGATCTAAAGAAGAAACTTCCAATCTGCCAAATACAGATGAATTTTTCTTTTATATAAATAGAAATGTTTTCAGATCAAGGCAGAGATAGCTTTAGTATTTATTGTTAACTGCTGATCTCTTCTTGAGCCAACTGGTTGTAAAGTCACTGAGGAGAATTGGCTCTGTTCAAACTCAATCCAGGGCTGTGGCTGAGACACCTGAACCGCTTGGAAATATGGCACTGTATATGTTTACTACCTTGATTGTTGCGAGATGCTGCGATTTTAAGGTTCTGAGAAACCTGGTACAGTGGGAAGTGTCACTGCGTGTGGCAGGGGGTTGGAACTCAATGATCTTCAAGGTCCCTTCCAAGCCAAATTGTTGATTATGACTTTATTTTACTCCAGGGTTCATCACCTGGAGTAGATTCTATGATAGAGAAGCTCTTGTCTCTAATTCTTCTCTATGGTACTCGGGGTTCAGCATATGGAGTAAAGCCTACCACAGAGAAGCTCTAGTTAAATCCTGTTAGTAGGGCAACAGTGTAGCAATAGAATAAACCTGTAGGAGCTCGCCCTGCCCAGTTCAAAAAGGATGTTAACTGGTTTGCTGATGAGTGATGGATCAAGAGAGAGACACCACAGCCCTGGGTCAGCGTGCCCTGTGAGGGCTGGTGTGCATGTAATAACTCGCTGGCTAAGACTCCTCCTAGGTTAACAGGTTTCACTTTATCTCAATTTGCAACTGATATCAGCAACAGTCTCTGCCACCAAACGTCATCACTTGCTCTGGTCGTGAGGGTTTTTCTCATGCCTCCTGGGCTCTGTGGCGTGGATCAGGGAGCAGCAAACATACCGAGTGACGATCATCAGCTTCAGCAAGGAAATTCCCCCTCATCCTGAATTTGGAACACATCCTTCAGTGCTCCTGCTAATCTGTGCTGTGTGGAAGATGATCAAACCCAAAACCAGCTGAAAGAATTAATTTAAATTTGCTGGTAATGGTCTTAAGTGATGGAACGTGTCAGCAGGAGGGAAAATTTGAGGAAATCAGTAGGGTAACTGACAGTTTCCAGCAAATTCCTGCTAAGGACAATGTAAATGTGATTTCAAATTAATTACTGCAAATAAACGTGAAATGCTACAGGCCAAATTAATATTTCAGAATTCATTGCTATTTATTAGTGTGCTTCATTTTCTTCCTTAAATATGTTTTGGGCCTAGGGCTCCTGAGGGTTTAATTTTTGAGGTGCTTTAATGAATTATAAACCATGTTTTAAGCAGAAATGAATAACTAATAAACACAAAAAGTGATTAATTTTGTGGAACATGGAATGGCCTTTGTGTTTAATTAAAAACAATCTGAAAAATTACCCCAAATCATTGGAAAGTGAAGAGGAAAGTGGATCAAAGATTGAATTAGTAGCATTTGCTCTGTAGTTGTTACCTGGTCCAGTTCCCAGCATTTTGGTTGGAGCTGGGGTGCTCGTCAGCCTGTTAATTAGCATTTGGAAAAAATTATTATAGCACAATGTTCATTGTCTTGGGTTTGACGGCTGGACCTGCCTCTGCATCACTTCCTTATGATGCCATTAGGAAAGTTGTTCTACAGGGAATCTTGTACTTGGGGGTGAACTCTGCATGTGGTTTGTTTGAGCTTCAGTCAAGCAAACTTCCCACTGATCTCCAAAGTACCCTGGTTATGCTGCTTCTTCCACAGCTGCATTTGGGTTTTGGTTTTTTTCTGACAACAAGGTATTTAATATCAAAAAGTAGCTTTGAAGCAGAACTGTGTGTTTTAGGCAACTAAAGGCACTAGAGACCATGGTTTAATGACCGTGAAGGTTGGGCTTGATGGTCTTGGAGGTCTCTTGCAATCTCATTGATTCTGTGATTCTTCCTGATGCTGGGGAAGAGCCTGTCTGTGGTTCAAGCTGTGCAGACCTCCGGGGGGTGGTGATGGTGCTGAGGAAATTTTCACTCCAGAGGAAAATTCATCCATGGCTGTTGTTTTAAATGAAAAGATCTGGAAGTTCTAAAAGTTAGATAGAAGATAAGGATGAGCACAGAAGAAAAGAGGTTTTAACCTCCAGGTTGGACTTCTGTCATTAGTGATGGTGGTAGGTGGTTGTAAATAAATGCAGCAACCCTTAAAAGCTCATTTTGAACTAAATGTTAGATTTTTCTGCTAACTATCAGCTCAGTTGTTACTTCCTGTTTAATCCATGACAGCAATGCCCAGGGTGGAACCCCAACAGACCTCATCTGAGGAGGCTTTGTATCATCATCTTTGCTTCAGTGATTTATGGTCTGGAGAAAGCCATAAACTGGGAAAGGACATCTGATTCTTCCTATTTTGGCTGAGGACAGGTGGTTTCTGTCCACCTTCATTCTGCTTTGCCTTGCAGGGTTATCTTACTTCAGGAAATCTGGTGACTGGTGGGTTGTTCCCTCCATCACCCTGTGTTGGTGACTGGTGTTGCAGCTTCTTGACACTATTCAGAGGTGGTGATGCAGAAGTTGGCACAACTTTGCTCTGAAGCACAGCCAGCTAGTGAACACCAGTTCACCCTGTTTAAAGCTGGGATAACTAAAGTTTTCTTGGAACAGTACAGCATTGAGGAGACATGATCTTGTAAACCCGTATTTTTCTGACTATTTCAATGTGTTTGGGTCTTTTAAAGTAAGAGAATAGCTGTGTGAATGGAATGTTTTCCCTGTTTTAGGTTAACTTCTAATTTAACTTTTGAATCGGGGGCTTATGTGACACTTAAAATTACACAACCCTCATCTCCATGTGGGGATTTATGTGCAGAACCTCTTGCACATTGGGATGAGAATGTCTGCCATTAAATTCTATGCCTGATCCCGAGCTCTAATTTAGATGCTTTCCTCCCAAGGGAAGAGACATTTTCTAAAAACACTGCAGCCATAATTGTTTGGAGTCCAGAGCCAACTAACAAATTTCACATTAATCAATTGTGTTTGTAAATGATTGATGCCCCAGCACATGCCTTTTGATGTCCTTACAAATTATCCACAGCCAAGAACAGGGTGATTTGCTGCCAGTGGTGTTTTGTAGACTATTCAGAAAAAGGTTTCCTTGCAGCTCTTCTCACAGGAAGGAGGTCCTGCTTGTCAATGGAGTCAATCAAGCACAAATCCCCTACAAACTTTCCTATCTTGAGAGTGCAGAAATGCAGTATCTCTTAGCAGGGGTTGCTTTTGCACTTTATGGCCACCGTTCCTCCTCAGGAGTAGACCCAAACCCTTTGAGAACCTGAATTGTAGGTGTTAGAGATCTCACAAAGGGGTTCCTGTTGTTTTTGGAAGAGGTTTCTAAGATCATAGAGTCCAAACATTAACCTAGTCACCAGAACCATGTCTTTCACACACCTCTTGAAAGCTTCTTCAACCTGCTGTAGTTTCCCCCTTGTATTTTAAATGAGGACTTACAGAGATAAAGTTGGTTGGCTTTTCTTCTTTTGCTTTAAAATTTCTTTAAGTCAATTTTGCCTTGGAAATTATTTCTCCTTTGGAGCCTTTTGAATGTTTGAATCGATTTCTGTTTCTTATTAATGAAACTATTCATCCAGGAAAACTTTGGAGAAGAGAGATCTAATTTACAGACCTACCCTTGTGAAAAGAAATCAGTTGAACAATCAGCTGGACCATCCACAGGATTATTACCAGTTCAACATAATCTATTTAAGGAAGTATCTATGGGGAAATATCTGGAAATGAAATAACTTAATCCTAAATATCATGAAAACAAAGCAAATAACTGAGTCTACTGTAGACCGTGAGCAGTGATGGACACTCACTCAGGAGGTTTGGATTAGACAGGCAGAAAGTTTTTGTTTTGCTGCAGTCTGGCTCTGAAAAAAAGAATCCTGTCCTGAAGCCTGATGTGGTGGCAAGCAGGTTGCTGGTTTACTGGGGAAAAGCTTTACGTTTTCAGGTGATGTATTTTATGGGCAGAGCGATGGCAGCTGAATTCAGTAATGTTCACTGCAGCAGGTGCTAGGTTTCTGGTTGAACTGGCTGATACTGCCATATAATTTCTCTTCAGTTTAAAGAATTGGAATGTCGAAAGAGCAAGGATCCTGCATGTCCCTCTTTACAGGTACCTTACCTGATGCTTTAGCAGCGTGACCCTTCCTATTTGTGTTGTCTTGTAAATATATCAGGAATTACGTGAATCCATTACAAGTCACCTAAAATTGTGTTGTGGTTGTTAGTGTCTCACCTTTAACTAACCAACTATTTTTATCCTCTTAATAGCTCTGCCAGAGAATAGCTCCTTCTCCTAATGCATCTTGGAGGGACATAAAGCTGAGTATACGAAAGAGTCACAGATGGATGTGGCCACGCAGTGACAGCCATTGAGTCAGGGCTGGGCGCACTCAGGTTTTGTCAGCATGTGGAGGTGGCCACACGTGGGACAGAGGGTGTTTAGCTCAGGGTGTTGAGCAGTCCCTTCACCACTGATCGCTAACAGGATCATGGCAGAATTGCTTGCTGCAGAAGCAATGCAAATCTCTGCTCCTGTAGCACCCACCCTTCCAACTCACCTCTTACCGAGTTGCCCACCCGCCATGAGGGAACAGAGCCAGCTGGAGTGAAATCTGACTTTACTGTCGAGATGTCAAGAAAACCTGGGATCTGCCCATTGCCAGCCCTGTGCACAGCAATTATTCATGCCGGAGACCCAATGCTAGGAGACATGGGCTCAGCGAGAGGGAATGTCTAGTACTGCTGCAGGATGGGATCATTGCGCTGCAACTTGAATGAAAGGCATTTTTATTGTCATAACAAAGATAAGACAGGCCATGAAAGGCACTTCTTTCCAAGAAGGAAGAAGGCACTATTCTGCCTAAATGATTTAGACAGATTTTATTTTCTAGGAAAGCCATGAGTGTCTTCATGGATCGTTGTGTCCACACTGAGCTGCTCAGTGAGACCTTTCATCTATGGAAAAGAGACCCAAATCGTGTGACCTGAGCTGGTGACCTCCCACCACTGTAAGTCAGGAGCCATAGAAATGTTTGGAAGTGCTTTGAAAAGTAATGGTTGTACTGGGAATGCTTTTCTGGAGAAAAACCCTCAAATCCTCAATATGGAGCCACGACAAGGCTGGATTTTAGCACAGAACTGCCAGGACACAAGATCCTTTTTCCTCTGAAATTAAATATGGAAGTCAGCTGAGGGGTCTGAGCTTTTGGGATGTTCTGAGGAAAATATTCAATGCACCTTATTTTATCTTTAATTCAGGGGAGCTCTGCATGTTGTGAGTTCTCTAGAAGCAACACAAATACTTTTTTAATTCTAGGAGTGAAAGGGCATGAAAAATTCTCTATGGGAACTTGGTTTGGAGGCCTCCTATTTATGAGAAAGTGATGGGCACTAGATAAACCAGCCCCAGGTCCCAACTCAATCAAAACGTGGCCACGGGCTGCAAAGGTGTTTCTGCAGTAACGGAGACAGGATCTTGGCCAATGCACTTCATCACTTGTTCTTGGTCAGGTGGCACTCTAGGATAAGTGCAGACTGTAAGGAGCTCTTCTCAGAACAGAAAGCTCGGTTCAGAAGATAACACAGTGGCTTTAGCCTACAATTCACTCATGTTACATCAATGTAGATAATGGACCACACGAGAAGAAAAGCATCTTCTTTGACCATGACCCAACACCAGTTTTTTTGCATTTCTACTCCTTAATTGCAGTGAATTGCTAAGACTGAAGGAAGGTTGAGCTTTAGTTGGGCCCTACTGGTCCTGACACTATGCTGAAGTCCCGCTGCTGCCAGGCATACCAGGCATGGCTGCTTGGGTGTCCTGGGCACTGGGATTGTTTTGATTTGTATGCAGGGCTGCAGCCAGCAAGAGCATTGAAGAGTTGCCCATGGGACGTCTGGGAAATGTCTTGTTCAGAAAAATCTGTATGGAAATGGAGGAAATATGCAATCTGTATGGAAATGGAGGAAATAAGCTGTTGTGTATAATGGGATTCTTTTTTCTTGTACTTTATTTTTCATCAGTGACTTGGTTTAGTTAGAAATTGCCTCGTTTGGTTTTGTAGGAATGAACATTCCTGAGTCACATAACAATCTGTAATGTTCATTCCTCCTAAATCATCATATTGATGTTAGCAAGTCAGCAAATAATGACACCTGTGTGGTGACTCCTGACTTCTACCTAAGGCAGCAGGTGGAGGAAAATTGGTTAGTGGGGGGTTTATTTAAAGTCTTATGCCTGGAAAAAGTTCTTTAGTCTGAGGGTGGGGGATCCCTGGGACAGGCTACCTAGAGAGGTGGTGGAGGCCCCATCCCTGGAGCCATTTAATGTCAGGCTGGATGGGGCCCTGGGCAATCTGGTCTGGTGAATGATGGCCCTGCTTGTTGAAGAGGAGTTGGACTGGTTGACCTTTGGAGGTCCCTTCCAATTCAACACATTCTATGATTTTTTTTTTGTATTTTTTTTTGTGCCTTGGATCAGCTTTCCCCTGTCTGACTGCCTGGATAAGCAGGAAGTGCTGGGCTGGCTTTCACAAGAAGTGACCTTCCCCTTAGTAGTTCCCAACAGACTGAAATTAATAGTAATCTTAATCTTACTACTTTGGGTAGTTTGCAACTGTCCACGTACTGAGCACAGGTAAGAGCTGTTAGTCAAGAAGCTCTCTAACCTATCTAACCTAACATCTTCTCAAGAAGTATCAAACTGAGTGGGATGACCACCTGGTTACCTGCTCTGTTTGTCAGGGGTTGTACCCAATTTGTTCCCACGTCATAAAAGTCATATAGGGTTGGTGTTTGACACCTGTAGCAGGACCAAGTCCTTCTACAAAGGCAGATCTTTCAACATTATTGCATCACAAAATGGAAAAGTGATTTATTCATAGATTCATAGACTGGTTCAGGTTGGAAGGGACCTTAAAGATCATCACGTTCCAACCCCTGCCATGAGCAGGGACAACCCCCACTAGACCAGGTTGCTCAAAGCTCCATCCAATCTGGCCTTGAACACTTCCAGGTAGGGGGCAGCCACAACCTCCCTGGGCAACCTGTTCCAGTGTCTCAGTACCTTCATTGTGAAGAACTTCCTTCTGACTTCCAGTCATTTATGGCATCATACTTCACTTTTTGGACAATAGAGATCTACTTTGCCAGTCTCTTCTCAAATGGCAAAAGGTCTCTGGTACCTCTATGAGCCCTGGTTTGCCCTGGACCCTGTGAGCACTGGCTGGTACCTGATGCAGGTTTTATTGCATCTTTGCCTCAGAGAAGGGAAACTTTTAGAATCATAGAATGTCTTAGGTTGGAAGGAGCCTCCAAAAATCACCAAGTTCAAATGCCCTTCAGCGGGGACATCCTCAAGTAGATCAATGTGCACAGGACCTTTTCCAGCCTCACCTTGAATATCTACAGGGATGTGGGGCCTCAACTATGTGCTTGGGCAACCTGTTTGAGTTCAACCACCCTGCTGCTAAAGAACTTCTTCTGAACAGCCCATTTCCATCTGCCCTTTTGTAATGTGAAACCATTGCCCCTTGTCTTACCACTCCAGACCTTTGCAAACTGTTCCTGTCCAGCCTTCTTTTAGCCCCCTTCAAGTGTACTGACATGTTGCTATCGGGTCTCCCCAGAGCCTTCTCTTCTGGCTGAACAACGCCAGTCCCCTCAGCCTGCCTTTGTGGGAGGCTCTTAGGAGGATTTTAGGTTAAATAAGTTATTTGTATTAAAAGTTGTAAATTATTTTATGTTCCAGGTGAGGGGAAAAAATGAAAACCACCCCAACATGCTCTGTCTGATCATTACTTAAACTGAAAATGAAAGGGATACTTCATTTTGAGGAGGTAGTTTTGGCTGAGATACATGGAGATACCAAGGCTGACCCAGTGGATGGTTATGACACTGTAATAAGTTTCTTCCATTGTACATTTTTAATACCTCTAGGTTGTGATTCTTTAGGTCTCACTGTTGGATGTGAGTTTCTTTTTTGATGATTTTATTTTGGTGGTTCAGGTTTTTTTGGTTGGTGGGTTAGCTTTTTAAATTCAGCCTTCTCTTTGGTGGCAGCACTGTGAGGCATTGGACTGATGATCCTCATGGGGAGTGAACAGCCTGGCTGGGTTCCTTGAAGGTCTGGGAAGCAGCTGCATGTGTCCAAAACTTTTCAGCTGCCTCCTGCCATGACCAAAGTGTTCCCAGCACAAGTGGTCAAGGGAAGAGCAACCAATGTCATCTACCTGGACTTGTAAAGCATTCCACATGAAATCCTGGTCACCAAACTGGAAAATCATGGACTTGATGAACGGACCAGTTGCTGGATAATGAATCAGCTGGATGGTCGCACTTGGAGAGTTGTGGTCAGTGGCTCAAAGTCCAAATGAGAGCAGTGACGAGTGGCATTCCTCAAGGGTCAGTACTGGGACCAGTGCTGTTTAACATCTTTTCTGGCAGTATGGACAGTGGCATTGAGTGTCCCCTCAGCCAGTTTGCCAATTACACCAATCCGTGTGGTGGACATGCTGGATGGAAGGGATGCCGTCTAGAGGGACCTGGACAGGCTTGAGAGGTGGGCCAGTGCCAAGTGTCCTTGCAACAAGGACAAGTTGCAAGGTCCTGCAC
>VZRI01006004.1:20599-48282 GCA_013397515.1 Upupa epops
GTGGCTGCCCCCTCCCTGGAGGTTTTAAAGGCCAGATTGGATAGGGCTTTGAGCACCCTGATCTAGTGGGGGGTGGCTCTCGTCATGGCAAGGACGTTGGAACTAGATGATCTTTAAAGTCCCTTCCAACCTGAATCAGTCTATGAATTTACGAAATTTGGATGGCCTTGGCCAGACTGAGGTAGATCAGGCACCTACTAAATGCACTTATGAGCGTTTACTAGTGGTAACATTGCTTCTGATGTCATAGAATAGGCGTTATAAAGGACCCCTATTGATCATCTAGTCCAACACACCTGCCAAAGCAGAATCCCCTAGATCAGATCACACAGGGCTGCATCCAGGTGGGTTTTGAAAATCTCCAGAGCAGGAGACTCCACAACCTCTCTGGCAGCCCATTCCAAGGCTCTGTCATCCTCACAGTAAAGACGCTTCTCCTCATATTGAGATGGAACCTTCTGTGTTCAAGTTTACAGCCATTATTCCTTGTCCTATCACTGTACCACAGAAAAGAGATTGGCCCCTCCCAGTTGGTATCTGTGCGTCCACCTGCATCAGCTGGTTGTATGTGGCTGCAAACATCTGTCTTTTAGATGCAAATCCCAGCAACAGGTGACTATGTGCACAAATCAAAAAAAGCAGTAGGGGCAGAACTATTTCAATGATCATCCTTGAAACCTTGGACCCCACTGCTGCACCACAGAGCAGATGAGCTCATTTATTTTCATTGTGCCCTGCAACGAGCAACATTCATGCTGAAAAGTAAAATGAGATCTGGAAAATTACTGCATCTGAATAACTGTAAATTTTATTAACAGCAGAGATTTAAATAATGGCTTTTTCCTGTATTTTTTGATTCTTTTTTTTTTTAGCTTGATTGGGTCTCTGACTGCTTGCCCAAGTCTGTAAATCACTCACTCACTTGCTAAAACTTTATTAAAATTGATTGCCATTGTTCGCATTTTCCAGATCATCTTCATCACTTCGGTCCTCAGAGAGCTCGTGCCCTGCTGTGCTCCTGTGGTGTTGGGATGCTCTGGGGCGAGTGGCTTTCTCAGCCACAAAGGGTTCAGCACAAGCAATCACCTTCATGGTCCCTGCAGGCTGGGGTTGGGACCCCAGGCAGACATGGGGGCTCATTCCACAGCCTCTCAGTAGCCTCACTCTCTGCTATCCATGGTTAGCCAGGAGGACAAAGAAGAAGATGGGGTTATTCTGCTCACAAGCTACAGTATATATTGCATAGTTTTAATAATAATAGACAAATTGTTCCCATTTTTTAAAAAAGGAAGGGGTAGGAAGTCTGCACAAACCCACCTGAGCCCTCTAGCACTTGAACATCTGATCATAAGAGTCAACAGGCGCCTGTAGGGACAGGTCAGGTTGGGTCACAAAAGGGGAATGAGGAGATAGAGAAGCTTCAGCAACTCCTCCCTCCTCCTTCATGCGCAGAGCTGGAGGTCAGGTGTAGGAGATCTTCCTCTGTGGCCTCTGCCCAGTGTGTCAGCACCTCTACCCCGTGAAGGACTCAGCACGCGATGTTTGAAGAGCTGAGCTGCTTTGTGTTACCGCTGGTACTAAGCGTGAATCTCTGAGTGAGGCAGGACAACCTCTGATCTCCTGGAGTGCTGTGCGGGAAGGTAAAGGTATGGACAGGTAGTTGTGTATTTCCATGTGCTGCAAATACTAATTCTTGTGCGTATTTAGAAAGTAAAGCTGAAGTAGACAGAGGAGGCTGAGGATCACATGGCAGTGAGAAGTAAGTTGACTCTGGATTTGTGGTGTTCAGCATGTTTTTTGTAAGAAGGCTCAGGGTTCTGCAGGAGAAGCAGACTCAGGCTTGCACGAAGGAGGCTTTTCTTGCAAATTAGAAGATAACAATGACAATCTTTTCATTGCTAGGTGCTCTTATTTCAACAATATTTAGCTACTTCTGGTATTAAAATTAATCACCTCCATTTGCATGAGAAAGGTTTTTCGTTACCTTTTATTTTGTTGTTCTTTTTCCTCTGGGGTTTGTTTTTTCCAAGGCTGCAGGAGTCTTTGAGTTGTTGAAGAGCTCATGGAATCTGAAGCGTCTCCTTCCTTCAAAGTCTTGCTACCCTAGGTTGACCCTCCACAAATTACACTATATACCCAATGGGGGAAGTGTTTGTGTGTCTCCTCCGGTAGGTGGATGGTTCCCTGCAACACTTTTGCCTGTGAGTGAGGAGTTTCCTTCCTTCAGCAGCTATTTACTTGTTTTCTCATTTATGAGGGAACCATAAAATCACTTCCTGCACTTAAAGTCATTCTGGTAACACTCTAAATCCTCTGCTTAAGGATGCATTTAATTAAAGATTGACTATGGCATAAAGTGGAGGTTAATTAAATACCAAGCAATTCCCCTATAAAATACATATAAAGGGACTTAGACAGTAAAATGAGTCTCCACGAGGAGATCCCCCTCACAATGCTGAAGAAGTGCTTCCCACATGTTCTGTATTTGCCTTTCAGAATGCTGAAGTAGCTCTATCAAACCTCTGGTTATGGAACCAAAGTCATAGCCTACCCTGTTCCTGCTGCTCAGAGACTTCTCCATTGATTCCATTCACATCTCCACTTTGTTATGGTGATCATCGTCTCCAGATGTGTTTCAAAGTCATAAAGATCTGAAGCTCAGGGACAGGGTTTAGTAGTGGCCTTGGGACAGTTGGGTTAAAGGTTGGGCTTGATGATCCTGTAGGTCTTCTCCAACCTAAATAATTCTCTGGTCCTATGATTAATCAAAACTCAGAGGCAGAAGTGGCTCTGAAGGGCTGTGGTTAGTTTTATCCAAAGACTCTTGACAAGGCCCTCCATAGAGTCAATGCCATGAGGGGCATCAAATGACACTAGGATGTCCAAAGTTGATAAAACAAGATGACTTGTCCTGAAACAAGTTGTTAAACTGCAGATGGCCTTTTCATAGGGTGTTGTGAGTGCTGAAATACAGGTGAGCTCTGGGAAGGAGATTTGCAGGGACTGGAAGGTGAGCACAACATGGGAATAACCTCATGTGATTGTCCTCCATCTTCTGTTCCTCCCCAAGCCCATGAGGGAATGTTCCAGGGCTCAGCAGAATGTCTGTCGCAACCTCTCCAGCGATTCCTCTGGGGCACAGGTTCTCTGTTTCACTGATGGAGCCTGAATGTTAACATCAGAATTTCAGAAAGATCCCAAGAGCTCGTGCTGCTGCTCTGGTGGAAACTGAGTAATATAATTTTAAACCTGTCCATTTCTGAATACATGGTTCTATTAACAATGCTCTTATGCTCTTATTTTCCATAAACCCACTTGAATCAAAGCTGTTCTCAATAACAACAGCATGGCAGGACCTCTGAAAAGTATTTTTCCAGTTTTGCAGAGGGAGAAAGATGAGCTGAAGGACTTGCCTGGGATCTAAAAGCTCGTGAAGGTCTGGTTTTGCCTGGGATCTGTCAGCATTTGCCTTGCTGCAGACCCGACTGTCAGCTCCTTGCTCTGCTACCTTCTCCTTCCACCGTGGATCCCAAAGCTCAGTGGTTTCTACACATGGCAGTCTGTGTCCTTCTTCACAACTTGGTGGGTTTTCTAACAAGCTCTGATGGTGCTTCTTTGCTTTTTTCCCCACATTCCTTCTTGCTTTTTCCTTTTATTCTGTTTTGTCATTTCACCACCTGCATTTCCTCCCTCCTTTGTCCTTTTGTCTTCAACCCCAATACCATGTTAGCAGCTGTCCAGGGGGAGGTGCCCCTTTCAACTCCAGGTTGAAGTGAGCAAACTGATAGTGAGAAGCATAGAATCATCAAAGTTAGAAAAGGCTTTCAATATCATCAAGTCCAATCATCCACCTTACAATCCCCAACCACTGAACTATCTCCCGAAACACCATGTCTGCCTGTTTGTTGAACCCCTCCTAAGACAGTCTGCTCCAAGGCCTCCCCACTCCTTCTGGGATGAGGTTTTTCCTGAACCTCCCCTGGCACAGCTTGACCCCATTTCCTCTTGTCCCATTGCTGCTCACTAGGAAGGAGAGACAAATACCTGCCTCACTCCAACCTTCCTTCAGGTAGTTGTGGAGAGCAATGAGGTGAAGCCCTCCCTGCCCGACGGCACTCGCTGAAGTTGCACGTGACTCCTCCACCCCAGGTATGGGCTGCAAAAATGAAGTTGCTGGTTAATCGTTACTGTCGCTCAGAGGCTGGGGTTAGCTGCCATCGTTACACTAGTCTTTGTACCATCTGAGTGACCTTCCCCTCGCACTAACACTTCTCTATTATGTTAGCAAATTGCTCAGAGAGGGCTGCTTGTCTGATTGCATTCAGAAGGTCATTAATATGATAGGAAAATATTATTGTATTCTCTGCTTTCATATTTTATTAGTCATATGGAAAGCAATAAAGAGACATATTTTTTTTTTTTGCTGGGATGATCCCCAGGGAAACTTGCTCTACAGCAGCGGTGTCCCACGTTGGCTCCTTAATCCCATCTCAACGGGAAGTTCAATTTCCTCATCATTAATTATTTAGCTGTATTTAACGGCTGCAAATTCTCAGATTAATTTTTTTAACAGTCGAGTTTGATGACCTCTAAAGACATTGGTATTAAGCAACGCAAGATGAAATATAGTTGCTTCATGCAAATAGGAGCCAACCCTTCCACAAGGATTTGTGTGAAGGCATAGTAACAGCAAATTTAATTTCTCCACTCTAACGGCGGACGTTTATTGTATTTCCTTCTTTTTCTGTTGCAATATGAAGGGTGGAGGTGGTGGCGGCTAGGGCATCACTCCTGGCTCTGCACGGTGTCAGGGCAGTGGTACTGAGTCTGTCCCCAGGGGTCAGACAGGTGTTTCCTTTGATAAAATTCCAATTGCATTTGGCTGCTGATTGACTGCACCAGCGCAAAGAAAATCAGAGTAACGCATGACTGGGCTCCTCAAGTTTTATATCTCAGGTAATGTGGAGCATGAAGGTCCTAACATGTGAGCAATGTGGACCTGGTGCTTGGGAACATGGCTTAGTGGTGACCCGGCAGTGCTGGGTTAATGGTTGGGCCCAATGATCTTAAAGGTCTCTCTCAGCCAGAGAGATTCTGTGATACGGGAATTCTTTAGGTGGAAATGTTATTGGTCACCTAGCAGAGCCAAATATGAAGGCAAGACCCTCGGGGCAGTTTTCCTCTGTTATTTAAGTACGACCAAGCTTTAATCTTGCAAGTTAGAAACAATAAAACTCTAATAGAAAAGAAAGGTCATCCCTTGCAAAGACAAATGATTTTTTGAGTTGACAATACCCAATATTAGAAGGACTTTGGTCAAAAGGTTGACACTACTGTTAAGCACTTGAATGCTTTTACAGCCTCACGACCTCCCAACTCACCCTTAAAGGGACACATAGCAGCAAGTTCTCAAATGCTACCATCAACAACATCAAATTATAAAGTAACAGGGTCCAAATGTTGTTTAAGATGATTGTGCCTACTAGTCTGATGTTTAAATTTCTGCTTTTCCCCTGCTATAATATGAGGCTGCTTTGAGTTCATCGGCTTCAACAGCACAACGGCTCAAGCATAGGTGACATGTAGGACCTCAGATCCTAGGAATGTGCTTCCAAAAATAGTTGCATTTGGATTTTTTTGTGGTGAGGGGTAACAGAAGAGTTAGCCTGAGGTTCCTGCAGCCTGAAAGAAATCCCAGCAGACAGAGTGGATTGCATCATTCAGCAGGGATCAGTGCTGAGGGACACGGTTTGAATTTATAGCAAGTACCACTGTGAGGTGGCACTGGTTCTGCCTCAAGGATTCCAGCACTTCTGCTGATTTACCTTCAAATCAAAAAGAAAACCAAAGTCAAACTTCCAAGGTGGCTGGAAGTCTTCTCTGAGCAAGGAGTAAATTAGGAAGCTCAAAGCCCAACCAGAACAATGTTAGAAGCAGCCAAGTCTTAAGAGTTTCTGTGCACTGGCCCCACGTCTGCACCACACAGACTTAAAATTAGTATTTTTAGATGGCCAGAGACTGGGTATAGAGCAAGAGTGTTGCTGTGCAGTGCTGCTCGCAGTGCTGTAGATGGCAATGCTCCACCGGTGCTGCACGCAGCCTTGAAGACACGGGCCCCAGCACCCTGCACCCCAGAACTACTGGTGCACCCCTTCGTCATGCACCTGTCTGTCTATTCCTGCTCACTCACTAGTTACTCGTAGAGATGAGGGTAGCTGTTGCTGCTGGGTGGGGAGCACTGGAGGCATGTAGGCTCTGGGCACACCTGCTCTGAGGCACAGCAATGGTCCCAAGCTCCAAGGAGAAGAGGGTGGTGCAGTGGTGAAGTGCTGGTGTAGCTCCACTCCCATGTATTTTGGCTGTGATGGTGCCTCTCACCTTCCAGTTTGTGTCCAGGCCAGGGCAGGACCCAACTGGCAGGAGGTACCCTGATGATGCATCTGATGATGTGTGAAGTCCATGTTCACGCAGAATAAGTTTGTGGCACCATCTGGCCTTAAATATGGGGCTGTAAAACTCAGAACAAACCAGAGAAAATCACACTGAGCCCCAGTAGGAATTTTATTGACAATAACAAAGACTTTTGTGTCTCCTGCAGGAGAGAGGGATGTGTCAAGCATGGAACTGGTTAGCGTTGCCTGAGACAACAGTGTGGGAGCACTGAAGGTAAGAGCCTGTGGTCTGGTCTATATTTCATCACAGATCAAGCCCTTTAACCAGCAAACTTGTTCTGGGAAAGTTTCCAGTTCTGACAATCTCTCACGTGGTGGGGTGATAGACTCTCTCGTGCTACGAGCATCAAAGGAGTCTCCAGAGACATTTTAAAAGAGGACAGGAGGCTGAGAGGGAGACTTCAAAATCCTGGCAAGGGTACAAATAAAATACACTTTGCTCTGCATTCATCTCAAATATTATGGAAGTGTCTCTCGCAGCTTATTCCCAACATGGAGTTAAAAACCAAACAAGCAAACAGAAAAAAAAAAAAGCACCCCAAAACCCCAAACCCTGGCTGGTGTCCACAGAGAACAAATGCTCTGGTTCCTAACGTCTGCAAATCTCTTTGGGTTTCCTCCAAAATCACCTCTTTGGGAAGGTTCTGTGGAACCAGCAGCCTTTGTCTGTATCATCTGCTTTAAAAAAACGACCAGGTGTCCCAAGGGGGATTGTGTCCCTTGACCTAAACCACCAGTTGATGGGAAGGTTTCCACCAGTAAAGCCCAAGCTCTTCTCTCCAGGGCCTCCATATGGCTGGAGAGCAAGGCTGGGTTGTGGCTTCCCAAGGCAGACAACAGGAAAGGTTCAAAAAATAAAGACTGCGAGATAGAGCCTGAGCAGAACAGGAATGTGAAGAAAAGATAATACTAATATTAATGACACCGTTTAATTAATAGGCTGCTAATGACTTCTATAAGCACCATAAAATTGCCATAACAGCCTAATTGCTTTGATTGACCTGCCAAGAGCCAGGGAGAAGATGAAGAGTTTTAATCCCTTGGATTTCAACGTGGGAGGCAGTGATTAAGGAATGTGCTGGGGTGTCAAGGGTCTGCCTGCTGGGGTGGGCAGGGAACTGGTCCAGTCCCCAGCGAAGTGACCCACTGTCCTTTGAACACTAGAGTGTGGCTGGGGGGAAACTGTTGGCGCCGAGGTTTTACCCAAAATGCAGACATATTGACAACAAATGATTTGCAAATTAATCCCTGCTTTGCCATAAATCCGGAAAGAGGGTGGAGAAGCCTTGGTTTTGTTGCAGTTGCTGCCATGTCCTCTTTTAAAACCCCCACCCACCCTTGGAAACATTTTTTTGACTTATTGCCACCATAGATGTATTGTTTTTTAATCACAAAACCCCTCAAGTTGTGCCAGGGAGAGTTAGATCGGACATCGGGAAAAATTCTTCCCTGACAGAGAAGTGAGGGATTGGAACAGACTGCCCAGGAAGGGGTGGAGTCGCCATCCTTGTAGGCATTCCGAAATTTGTAGATGTACCCCTGAAGGACAGGATTTAGAAGGCAAGGTGGGGGGGGTTGGGTTGGTGGTTGTACTTGATATTGGAGATCTCTTCCAACCTTAATGATTCTATGAGTCGAAGATTACAGGACCAAGGAAATGACATACAGTAACTCAGGCCATGGGATTACCACGGCACCAGTTCCTAAAGCCACAGGTGTTCCCATTCCACTCTGTTGGGCCCCCGAACAGAGAAACCTGGTAACTCCTAGGGTTTCTTTAGCTGGGGTCATCAGCCACTC
This sequence comes from Upupa epops, assembly GCA_013397515.1. Taxonomy (NCBI): domain Eukaryota; kingdom Metazoa; phylum Chordata; class Aves; order Bucerotiformes; family Upupidae; genus Upupa; species Upupa epops. The sequence continues at coordinate 28,852 of VZRI01006004.1, forward strand.
CTTCTGTCCCAAAACACTGTTCAGATGGCATCGTGGTTATACTTGAAAGAGATCTTCAGTGGAATGGGTAGGTTTCCTCTGTTATTTCTGGCCATTTCACCCTTGCTGTTGTTTCTGATGATGAATTTGGCTTCTTTCATGTGAACCCCCCTTATTTAGGGGTGGGGGAGAACCTGCTGTTATGGTTGTGTCGATTTCACGAGTTAGTCCCTTCCTACAGGTGGTAATCGAGGGAGATCGCATCATCCTTTGCCATAATCTCATTGCTAAATGAGATTTCCTCTTACCCCATAATTCCTGCCGGGCAGAGCAAGTGGTTGATTTGGTCGCTATGTTGTTGGTGTGGTGTGCAGCACAAATTCTTCAGCTGCTGTTTCACATAATTCGTGCTGCTGACTTTTCCCTTCCCTTATTTTTATTCCTCTGCTTATAACAAATATGTTTTCAGCGCTTCTTTGTCATAAGGATGATGAGGATTAACTAAACACTGCCGTGAAAGAAAGGGGATGGAGGGAAAAACACACAGCGTGAGCAAACCTGATACTCTTCCCAGTTCATTAGAATTTAATGAAGAAATACTCCGTGCCCAACAGGGGAATCCTAATTCATTATGTCTTTTGAATTCTCATTAAGGATATGGACAGTGACTACCAGCAAACAGCACCCTTTCAGCTCAGTTGTCCATTATGCTGACTAATAAATATCCATTACAGTTAAATACTGGTGATAAGAGAACCTGGTGCAAGTTTTATTCCTGTAATTAATTTGCACTGGTTAACTCCTGATGCATTCCCAGTTCCGCGCTGGTGGTGGCATTGTGCTGGGGAGTTTAGAGAGAAGCTGCTCTGAATGTCAGTTTGGAAGATGGTGTTTGAGAAGAGGGGGCACCCCAACTAAACTTCCCTGTGACAGCAGCCTTCTCCTTTTCTCGAGGCTGTTGTTTTAGAGTTGAGGAATTCTGTGTTTTTTTACATGAGGAAAAGCTCGTTATCCATGGAAATGGTGTCAGCTGGTTTGGGCCCAGTGTCTAAATGGTGATAAAGTCATCTTCTGTTATCCAAGGGGTAACACTGACCATGGTTTTCTACCTCTCTTGGGTGGATGTCTTGAAAGGGAGCCTGTGTCAGCAAACATGATATTAATGCATGCTTTAGCCTTGTTATTTAGCTCAAGGCAATGTTTAAGAGCTGCTTAATCACCGGGGGCTGTGTTTTAGCTGCATTATTGTAAGCAGCAAAGGGGTTATTAATTCCCTATTGCTTCTCTGTTATTAATACCTTCATCTTTTACCTTTATTACTAAGAATGCTTGAAAGGGGCCTATAAGAAAGCTGGGAAAGGGCTTTTTTACAAGAATTTATAGTGATAGGATATGGGGAAATGGCTTTAAGCTATAAGAGGAGAGATTGAGATGAGATATCTGGGGCAGAAATCTCTCCCTGTGTGGGTGCTGAGGCTCTGGAAAAGGTTGCCTAGGGAGGTTGTGTCTGCTCCCTCCCTGGAATTGCTCAAGGCCAGGTTGGATGGGGCTCTGGGCAACCTGCTCTGCTGACAAGCATCTCTGCCCATGGCACGGGGTTAGGACTGCGTGAGCTCTGAACTTCTTTCAACCCAACCCAGTCTGTAATTCTGTGATTCTAATATCTCTCAAATCGGGCATCTCGTGGGGGTGGTAGAGTCAAGAAAAGTCTGGTTCTGTTACAGCTCCTTTCCAGAGGATGTTTTCCCCCAGTGTTCCCTGCAGCATGAGGGATGTATGGGAGGCTTTTAGCTGTCAGCTGCTCTGTGGGGGACACCAGCCCCAGCAAAATCTGCAGTTCATGATGACTTTGTTGATACAACCGTTTTGCTGCTGTCAGAGAGGACCTGGGCTTGGAGACGAGGCAGAGGTTCCTCAGTGTGGGAATTGGGGTCCATGCTCATTAAGGTAAATACCAGCTGGTTCATGGAGTGAGAAGTAGCTGATAAGCTTGAAATTACAATCAGGGTGGTGATGAACGTGACTTTCAGGAGCTGCAGCTCCTCCGAAACGTGGGATGCACCATTCCTCATGGTCCCATCCCCAAGAGAAGGGTGAGGTAAGATGAAGAGCACTCAGGTTGTTATTTACAAGCTCAGCAGAGCTCCAGCCGCTTGTTTGTGAAGAGTCGCTGCTTTGGCATTAGATCAAAGAGGGTTATTAAGGGAGCACAGCAGGAAAGATGAAAGCGGCTCCTCACAGAAGAACATTCAAGCACGAAGGCACTGAGTGAGTGCTGGGTTCCTGCCTTGATGCCGGTGCGGTACTGGAGGTCAGGGCATTAGCAAGGTACAGGTGTCCTTACAGAACAGAGAAGAGGATCCTGGCTTTCTCTGAGACCACAAAAACATCATCTACATCCTTCCATGAAATTATACCTCATATTAAACTTTTTAGCAGCCCTCCAGTATGTTAAGGGCCCTTCAGAAAAGCTGGAGAGGGAATTTTTACAGGGCTTGCAGTGCTAGGACAAGGGGTGATGGCTTTAAACTGAAAAAGTGAGGATTTAGATTGGATATAAGGAAGAAGTTCTTCACTGGAATGAGATGTGAGGCAGAAATTCCTCCCTGTGAGGGTGCTGAGGCCCTGGAACAGGTTACCCAGGGAGATTGTGGCTGCTCCATCCCTGGAAGTGTTCAAGGCCAGGTTGGATGGGGCTCTGGGCAACCTGCTCTGGTGAGAGGTGTCACTGCCCACAGCAGGTTTTTATTACTTTGTGTTAGACTTTATTTTCCTTATAAAGGTGAAAGTAAATGTAGTAAATCTGTATAAAAACAGACCATGTGTGTGGTGCCTTCTACCCTCTGGACCATCCTTGTACATATTCAAGGTCAGGCTGGATGGAGCTCTGCACAATCTGGTCCTGCTTGTTGCAAGGGGCTTGGACTAGATGACCTTGGGAGCTCCCTTCCAACCCAACCCATTCTATGGTTCTATGCCCAAACCACACAGACACGCACTGCCTACCCCAAGCTTTAGAAATTGCTCATTACCTGTGTCCTTCCAGTGACAAATCTCCCCTGTAGTGATGTTTTATCCCTTCAAAACAAAACAGCTTCTATGAATTCCTTGAATTAATAACTGAAGCCTTGAATTTAAGTGGGAGGGGGCACGTGTTCTGATCAGTAACTCACTTTCCCAGCGTACCACATAAATTGACTAAATCTCTACGATGGTGTGGGGGTCAGCATTGTTGTGTTATTAATAATAACGATAATTATATCTCTGGGAAGCTGTCAGAAATGTGTCTTTTGTACCAGTCGCAGAGGTGTAAACAGACCATATAGGCAGACGCTACCCTCTCCATCATGGGGTAAACAATCTTTGTGGAGTCCTCTCAATAGTCTTATTTTGTTGCCACGTTTTAATTACTCATCCTGTCTGTTTATATTCCGTTGCGTTTTGCTGGAGCAACGAGCTTTAAAAATCGTTGGTATTTAGGAAAATCCAAAGCTGGGGTGATGCATGCTCAGGTGCTAATTTATTTACATCAATTAATTTCAGGCCCCTGATGTAAACCAATTAGTATTCAACACTTAATGGAGTCATTATCTGTCAGATTAGCTTTTAGAAATGCTTGTCACTGCTACAGGACCAGGCAGCAGAACTTTGCTAATAAAACTAGCAGAATTAATGGAGTGAACAGCATAGATAATGACTTAATGTGGAACGTACAGTACAGAAAAGAGACTGAGCAACTGTCTTCAATGAATGAAGATATCACTGAGCTTGCTATTTTAGTCCAAATATGAGCTCAGATGGAGGTCTTCAGAAACATCAGAGGTGTTGAGCTCAGCCTTCGCAAAATTATGTGTTGTAATAAAGGATTTTCAACCTTTGTGCCCTCACAAACTCACGATCTACCTTTCTAGCTTGCAAATAGGTGCTCAGTTTTGAACCACCCCTGTGTGAACAAGCTGTCCAGGGAGGGGATTGAGTTGCCATCCCTGTATGCATTTCAAAGTTGTGGAGATCTGGAGCTTTGGGACAGGGTTCAGGGTTGGCCTTGGGACAGCTGGGTTGGACTTGATGACCTTGAAGATCTTTTCCAACCTAAACTATTCCCTTATTCTATTCTATAATTATTTCTGAAGTATCAGGAGTCAGTGGGAATGACAACACCTGAGTTACTGAGCTGCTTCCATGGGTGTCCTCTGCCTGGTGAATGGGTTCTCCAGATGAGGCCAAATTTGTGGAGGACACTCATCACCTAACTTGGGGGCTGTGGGACACTGTGCAAGAAATTATAGGGTCTGCACATAGAATCACAGCATTGTTTAGGTTGGAAAAGACCTTCCAGATCATCAAGCTCAACCATTAACCCAACTGTCCCAAGGCCACTGCTAAACTCTGTCCCTGAGGTCAGATCTCCATGTCACATGGCAATGAACTTGCAAAAAGTATCACTATAGTTATGCACGCTCTCAGCAGCTTTCCTTACAGAAAAGGATTTGTCTCTTGTATTCTTCTGGGTTAAGGTACTTGCTGCTCAACTCATCCTTGCATGGAGGGCAATCACAGAAGTTAATTCCACTTTAAGCTCTTAAAGAAGAATACAAGCACAGCTGAAAAAAATCATCCACCATGTATTTGCACGGTAATTTCTGTGATTTATGCTTCGCTGAGGACCGTGGCATGAACCTGCATCTGAGTCTGTGATAACACTGATCTTGCTCGCTGTGGGGTCAGTCTTGAGCTTCACTCTCTTGCATGTCCTGCATTTCAGGATCACAAGATGCTTTGGAGACTGGGGTCATATATCTGCTCATAAGTGCATGAGGAATTCCTCTCCCTATATAACTAAGTATATATGATGTATTTTAATATCTATTATATTTTATCCATATAAATATATGAATTATATATAAAGTATTTATATTAAAATCAAAAATATTTAAGTATTTATAAATACATATTTTAAAATCTGTGTATGACTGTTAGAAATAAACTCAGTGAAGTTGGTTATTTTCAGCTGCGGTGCCAACATCCATCACCCCCAGGTGCCTTTAGCTTTTGGATATTTCCTTGTCATGGTACCAAAACTTGAGGTCTACTATAAGGTAAGATAGAATAACAGTACTAATGTGCTATTTACTTTTTTACTTACCACAGCTTGTAATGTCTTGCCAACTCTTTCCCTGTGCTGCTCACCTGAGTCTGAACAACCTGGGCAACAAGACTAGATAGGAAACAACCACCATCCTAACACCCATGTGTCAGGTTTTAGAAATACCAGTGACAGACAATGTTAGTGGATTAATTTTTTCAGTAATCACAGCAGAAAATCCTTGGATGGGTGACATCCTCTGCCAACCATTTGTCCACGTGATGGGAGAACTTGGGCCATAAGGAAGGAGATGTTTGACCAGTCAGCCTGTGGCAGGAACCACTGGTGACAGAGGGACATACTTCATGTTTGGGTAAATAAAGCATCACTTTTGAGGCACAACACACTGTGCATCTCATATTTTTGCGAGAAAAACTCTGTTTTTATGAACTTCTGGCTCAACCAAATTTCATTTAAATATCTGTAAAGAAATTTAAACCCAGCTTAACCTCCGCTAGATTCACATTTCATTGCAAATACTTTTTACAGCTGTTCCACATTTTCTGCCCATCCATAGAACAATTAATGATGGTACCAATAATTGGCTGCTTCAGAGTGTGCCCATATGGCTAACAAGACCCATCCTCCAAAGGAATGGGGGGGTGGGTTTTTTGTGTTAGTTCAAATGTTTTTGTTTTCCTGCTACTTAGGCTTTCTTGTCAGTCTAACTAGTCTCTGCTTTTACCTCACGATGTGCCAATCTGACATGAGGTGTCATGATTCAGATGCTGCTTGATGGTTCTACCTACAGGAGATAGATGCCCCTCTGAAAGGAGAGGAAATTGCTTTTGGATCACATTACCTTTCCGTCACAGCTGGTATTGGCTGGAGCACATACATGTTTACATTTTGCTTGGAAAATGTAAACACTAATTAAGCATTAATGTTAATAGGGGCTGCCAGGCTGGAGGCACGGCTCTGCTGCTGGCTCTGCCCTGGCTGCAGGCCATCTCACCCCACTTGCTATCTGTGTTTCCTGGCAGAAAACAGGGATAATTATTTATTCCTTTCCAAAGAGGGAGGAAAAGGACATGTTAGGGTCATGTAAGGACAAAATATTGTGTTTCTGTGAGTAAAATGGAATCCTTTTACCAGCCAGCATCAGTTTGTTATCCCTGGGTTCGGCTGAGTAGAGAGGGGTCATGATGGGTTCCCCAAGCCCCTGGAGTGAGAGAACCTCCAGAGAAGAAAGAAAATCCTTTGTATTTCCTACTCATAGTTCGTACTTCCAAACTCAGCTTTCTTAGGCAGTTTGCTGCAAAAAACTCTGCAAATGACATAGTACAGGTAGGTAAGAGGTGTCTAGCAGTTGGTGTAGTGAATATGGAATCATAGAAGTCATTAGAAGGGATCTCCAAAGGTCATCTAGTTCCCTCCCTACAACAAGGAGGGCCATCCGCCCAGGGAAGTGGTGGAGTCCCCATTCCCGGAGGTGTTCAGAAGGTGAGTAGGTGTGGCACTCTGGGACATGATCCAGTGCTCATGGAGGTGTTGGATTGAAGGTCAGACTTGATCTTAGAGATCCTTTCCAACTTTAGTGATTCTGTGATGCTTATCTGGCACAGACTGCAGCATCTAGTCCTGCTGCAGTGTAGGTAGTCCAGATACAGTTTTAATTCACTAGATAAAAAAGTTTGCTATTCTTGTTCCCCTTTTACACCCCACCGTGCAACGGAAGCAGTCACTGAGGTTCCTCTGTTCTTGCCTGTCCCCGACATGGCTTTAGCTATGGCTGTTTCACATCTTTGATGGCAGATTTCTACGTCTTTCCTTTGGTGGTGCCTGCAAGAGCAGGCAGCGGCTCCTCTAATTAGGCAAGCGTAAATCCTCCCAGGCCAGTCCTTTCCCCTTTGTGAGCCCATTGATCTGCCACAAGAATAAAAAACACCCTAGCTGTCCACTCCTTTCAGCCCTGCCCCTGATGAGGAGTGTTGCTACACCTCACAAATTAAAGGACACACAGTTAATGAATTCCTCATTCGAGCTAGGTGTGGATTAGTGAGGCTGATGTAACTGACGAGCTCAGAACTAGGAAGGGTCCTACAGGGTCATTTTCCTCTTCGCTAACATCTTTTTGGAGGTTGCCATGAGGCAGAAAGGGCCGTTTTCTCTGCTGACAGCCTGTGGGCCCTGCGCTCTGTCTGCACCAGCATCGTGATTGTTTGCGTTGTTTGCTAAAGGATAAAACCAAAGGGTGATGCGAGTGACGCTGAGACAGCCCTTCTCCTCAAAGAGAAGGAGGGATTCGTGCAGTCCCACACACAACTCCAGCTCAGGCTTTTATGAAGCATAAATGGTCCCAATTCCATTGCATTCTGGCTCCACTGATTGAGCTGAAGGTTCTTTCCTCCCCAGCCTTAGCAGCATTGGGAGGAGCAGAAGACTCAAGCTTGTAAATAAAACGACACTCCATTTATTTTAAAAATAATAATTGTATGTTGTGGCCCTTCCCACACCCCCTGTCCTTGTGTCTCCCTGTGGTTGGACCAGTTCAAGTCGGGGTCTCTTGTGGTGCTGTAGGATGGTTTGATGAAAAGGAGGCTGAGGGGAGACCTTATTGCTGTCTGCAACTACCTGTAAAGGAGGGTGTGGAGAGGTGGGGTTTGGTCTCTTCTCACAAGGAACAAGTGACAGGACAAGAGAAACGGCCTTAAGTTGTCCCAGGGGAAGTTTAGGTTGGAGGTGAGGAGAAATGTCTTCCCGGAAAGGGTCCTCAGGGCCTTGGAACAGGCTGTCCGGGGAGGGGGTTGAATCACCATCCCTGGACGTATTTCAAAGTCATGGAGATGTGGAGCTAAGGGATGGGGTTCCACTCTACGGAATAAGTAAGTCGACACTGAATTGAAGTCAGTTTAGTAAGTCAATACTGAATGTGTTGATTTTGTGATGGGTTGGAGGAAGGGCAGAAATATCACTTGGATTAGTATAAATCGCCATTATACACCTAAATAGCTGTTTTATACTGGTTTTATTTACTAGAGATTGAAGAATTTGTTTTAATGGTTCTAAACCACCACTTGGGAGATAGGAGGTTCCTCCAGAGTTTGCCAACTACAAACTGCAGATTGATGGCTCAGTGAAGCCCATGATGCGTGCTGAGGATGCGTACACAGTTCAAGTTGAAACACCCCACGCAGGAGAGTGTTCTCCACTTGCTAAATAATATGGGATCAGAGCTCCTGGCACTAGGTTAGGTGAGAGTGAGCCTAAATCTGGCTTTAACTGAAATTTGTGGTTTCTGTCAAAAAATAATTGCAACAAGCTATCCATGATTGTCTAATAAGTGATTTTTATGCCCCTTGAGCAGCATGACTGATCCATCACTTTATGGATGGTTGTTAAAATAGGGTTAATACTGGTTTCCAGTGTTCACCAGCTCTCTGGTTAGAATGCAAGTCCTTTGAGAAAGCACCATTTGCGTGCAGAGGCTTGTATCAGCAGACTGATGCACACACAACACATTTTTGTTGAGTGCAACAGTTTTCTATCCCCTCATCCAGCTGTTCCTAACTTCAGCAACAGCCCTGGTGACCTCCTGTGCCACCAGCCCCAACTGGCCTGAAGTTGCAGCTTCCTTGGGCACATTGTACAACTCAACCCCACATCTACAGGAGACTGGGGTGGGGAAAGAACTGGAAACGTTTCTAAATACCTGCTTTGAACCAGAGTCTGGGTTTGATTTAGAACCATGATCCCTAGTAGAGACTTAAAGGACATACAGTTGTGGTGTTTAGGACATGGCTTGGTGGTGACTTGACAGTGCTGGGTTAATGGTTGGACTTGATAACCTTAAAGGTCTCGTCCCACCAAAGAAATTCTATCATTCTGTACAAAGTAAATTTCTGGTCTTATAAAGAAGCTTTCCAAAAGGCCAACGCAATTGGTGCTGAACGATTCTGGTGTCTTTGGGCTTGGCAGTGCTTGTGCCATAAGTTGGGTTGGGAGTATTTTGAAAACTTCCAGGGGTGGAGGAAGGTAGTCCTAGAGAAAAATATTTCTCTGAAGACTTATTTTGATCAGCTCTCACTGTGATATGCTGTATAATCTGAGGCTCTCATTAGTGGCATTATAATCAAAGTCTCTGCATCAATGAAAGCCCAACCAGCCTTAATGGACAAGAAGATTCTTCCTGCCAAAGGAATCTCCCACACTGAGAGAAACGCGTGAAAATGTTGCCCTCCTGTTAAACAGTCAGCTTCTGGGACCAGCCAGCGTTCCAGTGACAACTTTTGCTTCGTGGCAATAGTTTGCAACCCAAATACTAAGCAAATAAAGGTAAGTATGTTCTTAATGGAACCCAAACGTATCAGACAAAATAGCCAAGGACAGCCAATGGGTTTGCAGCTAAGTGGGCCTCCTCCTTTTCTCTACTCATTCAGTTCCTCCTCCTTTTCTCTATTCATTATTACACTTGCAAACAATTCATTGTTGATAATTAATATTAATTTCATACACTTAATTGACAGTATTACCAGGAGGTGACTGGATCAGGTTCCCAGCATTAAATAATTTTTACCAATTTGTACTGCTCAGCTTGCTGCTTTGCTGATTTCCCGGTTGCTTCATCTCTTCTGCATCTACAGCCAGACACAGGGGGAATCAGAGTGGCTCCAAATCAATAGATCAGCAACCAGCGAGGGGGAAGATGCTCTTTCACTGCATGCCCACAGGTCTTCGTCGGAAGAGTGATGAGCCCTGCTGTATTTGATCAGCTGCCCACGTGGTCTTTCTTGGCACCAGCACAACAGATGTTTAAACAGACTATTGCTTGGGTACAGGGCAGAGCTGTTCAGCACCGTGAAGAAAGCAACCGTGAAAGGTTCAGCCTGACAAGGAGAAGGCTCCAGGAGGGCCTTACAGCGACCTTCCAATCCCTGACAGGGTCCTGTCAGAAGGCTGGGGAAGTCTGTTCACAAGAGCAGGGAATCATAGGACCAGGGGTCATGGTTTGAAGCTGGAAAAGGGGAGATTTAGGCTGGAAATGAGGAAAAATTCTTTAATCTGTGGTGGATCCCTGGAACAGGCTGCCTAGAGAGCAGGAGTAGGACCTATCCCTGGAGACATTCAAGGTCAGACTGGATGGGGCTCTGGGAAATCTCATCTGGTTAGAGATGGCCCTGCTTGTTGTAGGGGTGTTGGACTAGATGATCTTTGGAGGTCCCTGCCAACCCAACACATCCTATGATTCTATCATTTTTGTCCCATCATGACTGTCTGCTCAGTGCAAAACCCCTGAGTCTTCAGTGCCCTGCTGTAGGCTCTTTGTCAGCTGGAGTCAGACAGAAGTTTGCTGGTTGGCCCTGGAAACTCACTGCATTAAGATTTCTGTGTTCAAGCGGGATGGTAAAAACAGATGGTCAGGCTATGTTTCTCCATGTGTCTGTGGGAGATTCCCCCAATATGTCCCAAAAAAAGTATTTATGCTTCAGAAAAGAGAGCAGAAAGGACAGGGGAAAGATGGAACTTTTTGAAACACACACACCCCCGCTATAGGATTTGATTTAGTGTTTTAAAATTAATTGTCTTTGAATAATGCTGATTTTCTCTAATACAAGATTAATTACTCTTCAAAGTACATTTAACAATGTTTAATTAACCATTCAGGTGGTGCTGAAACACAAGGACTTGTGTTAGCCCCACAAAACTGGAACTTACCTGCCTTACGTGCAGCAGCTCAGGAACAGCCCCCAAAAGTTGCTCTCTAAGACCAGCAGCCCACCTAAGTCTACATCCCACATCACTTCTGCCCACACTCTGCTTAAAGATCTTCTCTCCTCCTCTCCTTTCCTTCTACAGAACAAGCTGTGCAGAAACCCACCTGGCTGGACACAGAGGAGGCTGAAACCCTACTGGCAGAAAACGTTTTTGGCTCTCCTATTTCCATCCTTCTCATACCTCTCCTCCTCCTCCCTCAGTTCTGCAGAGCTGGAGAAATGTTCCTTGCCTGGGAGGGCAATAGCAGTTTGTCATCACAGAGTTGGGATGCCGCACACGGAGACACCCTGCGGAAAACTTGCCCCTAATTGGGAATTTCATGATATTTCAACACGAGAGGTAAAGGACGGAACAACCCAAGAAAGAGCGTTGAGTTCCTTTGAGCGGCTCTAAATGGTTGCAAAACCTTGGGTGACTGTCCGTTTTTATTATCTTGTTTTTCCAAGCAGCCGGCTTTCATAATGATTTGGGGCAGGTTTGCCATGGCCAAAGGACAATACACTGTTCTTTATCTAACAGCCCACTTCCTTCTGTCCTCTTCTCCAGGGGAGACCTTCTTGTTCTCTACAACCATTTGAAAGGAGGTTGTAGAGAGGCAGAGCTTCATTTGTTCTCCCTAGTGACCAGTGATAAGGTGAGAGAAAATGGCCTTAAGCTGTGCCAGAGGAGATTCAGGTTGGATGTCAGGAGGAATTTCTTTTCCTGAAAGGATTGTCAGTCATTGGAACAGCCTGCCCAGGAGGTTGTCCCTGTCCCTGGAGGTATTCAAGGGAAGAGTAGCTGCTACCTTGGGGGACAGGATTTAGTAGCGATGATAGGGCTAGGAGAAGGTTGGACTCGATGATCCTTCCACTCAAAACTGTGCTATGATTCTATGATTCCAGCATCAAGGTGTATCAGACCCACTAGGTACCACATATTGTTTAACTGTAACCACATATTCCTATTTAAATGTTGCTAATCCCAGTTTGGTGCCCACACAACCCATCCTTTGTGAACACATCATATTTTATGTCTCTAGTTGTTCTTTTAAGACTCTATTACAAAAGAAATAAAGAAGCCCATTAGAGGTAGAGAAGAAAGTCAAATAAATAGCAGTGACGTCATGACGTTCGGTGTCTCGGTTTGACTTTTCGTAACAGCTGTCATTCTAATGACCTCTTGGTTTCATTATCAGCTCTCAGGAGTAATTTTCAAATGGAAATAGGAACATGTTCTGCAGTAATTTGGTTGAGGTAATATTTGGATACATTCACTGGTTCCTGTCTATTTTTGTTTCTGCATCTCTTTTTAAACTGAAGCCCCTTCAAGTTGAAGTAGCTTATGAGAGCAAGCAGTGAAAGGAAGGTGTGAAATACTTAGAACAGAAATAAAATGAATTAAAAATTAAACTATAGGCACCGTGGCCTATAAACCCCACTGCTATCTGTCAAGCAAAGCAGGTAGTTCATGGTGGTTGAGGAGCTTGTGAGGAACTGGAATGGTGTCCCCAGACAAAAGAGCTCCAAAAAGTTTTGGGGTTTGCATTTTGAGCTTCAAAACTCTTGAGGACTGATGAAAACATCATTTAGAGGTTTCTTAAATTCCCCTGGAGCATCTGTTGTCAGTGTTGGAGAATGCGGTGGGTTGGAAATGGATGAGGTGGGTTGGGTGGCTGGTTTCTCCTCGTTGGGTGATCTGTCGGAATGTCCTGCTACACACAGGAAAACGGCATCATCTCTTTCTTATTTGACTCCTTCAGAGGAGTGAATTAATATTGTGCTGGTTTTGCTCTCTCTTTATGAGCACAGCCTTCAGAAGGGATTCACATGTCGCCATCTTCTTGCTCTCGTTACAGTGTTTGTTATGAGAATGAGATGTCATAATTTTAATGCCCACTATATTCTGTGGAAGACCATAAACATTTAATAGACTCATAAACATCGACTTTAACCTTTTCAATATTCCATAGCGGGATTGGCCCCTGCTGCACTGCCATCCCCACAGGTTACTGCTGCGAACACGAGGGATGGCCGTGGCAAGTGAATCAAACAGCAGAAATCCCGGAAAGGTCAGAGCAGTGCAGTTTACTATTATCTTCCTTGGGATATATGAGGCATTAGGATTCCAATACACAACTTTTGTGCCTTAGGTTGGGGTGAGAAGAAGAAACGGCATTGCATAAATCTCTTCCTGAACAAAGTTGTGGTGATGGAGATGGAAATGGGCAAGCACACAACTTAGCCCTTTTAACATTACAAGGAGTGACAGGGAAAAGTTACCTCTGGAGTGATTCCATTGGAGTCCAGAAGAAAATTCTTTACCATTAGAACAATCAAACACTGGAATTATCTACCAAGGGAAGGGGTTGATTGCCCTACATGGGTCATGCTTGACAGCTTGACAGGCTGCTGGGACATTCAATTTAAACTATATTTTTAGCTGGATAGGTTGGACCAGATAATCCTTGAGGTCCCTTCCAACCTGGAATTCTGTGAATCTATGAAACTCTCCTATGACCTTGCTGGGTGTCTTGCCCAGAGATTTTATTTTTTATTCTGGCTGGACTGGGTTTGAAGTAGCCCATAGTGCAAGTTTCTCTGAGGAGTGGTGTTTGGAAAGATTCAGTAGTGCTTGTTCCTAAGAAAGACTTCTGTAGGACAGAGAGTTGAGAGCCAACACCAAATACTAGATATGCACATTCTGGAGTGAAGTTCTGTGACCCAAATGACCAGCACCACGGAGTCAGATGCAGGAGAGTGCAGATCACAAGGAGAACCCAGGACCTGACCCAACTGTGTGTTGTATTCATCTGAACCCGATCTTGAGTTAGTTACAGGAGAACAGGGACCACAGGTTCAGCTGAGCTGGATCTAAGTGATGGTCACAAGGGTTCCCCACCATGGGGAACCAAAAGCTCCAGGCCCCCAGTTTATAATTTTCTTGTGTCCCATCCAGAAAAGTCTTTGAAGTTTAGCTTCATACTTGAAATCTAATCCTGTTAGATCTTCCCTCACAATGCAGCTGCATATTTTTCCAAGCAAACCATTGCCAGGCATATCACCCCACATTTACCTCTGTGTAGATCTCCTTACAAAGGCAGATTTTCTTGGGCTGTGCTACAGTTTTGCTAATCTGTGAAGAATATACAATAGTAAACCCTACGCTGTTACTTCTCCCTTAAAAATTTATATGGCTGAATAATCTGGGGTGCATTGTATTCTCTCCTTGCTGTGGTCATGAGAAGTTTCTAGGACAGGATTTTGTGTTTTTTAAGGTGTCGCCTTATTCCTGCCCTTGTGTTGGGTTTGTGTAGCATCACCCACTGAGAGATTTGTCTATTCCACTGAGAAACTGGGTTGTCCAGGACTGACCCCATAAATCTTTATGTGGACAGAAGCACCACTGCTGAATAGTTTTCTTCATGAGGAATCTATACCACAGGTAATAAAGTTTTAAATGAATAGCCAAATGTAGGCAGAGCTATAATCTTCCTGCAGATTTTGTAATCCCCCATGACATTTACAGGATGGTTTCTGCAAACTCCCAATTCCAGCACTGAAATAGCATTTCTTAGGTCTCAGAGATCCCCCATGCCCACAAGATGTATGTGAAGAAGGACCAGCAAAATATCATGAACTCGTGGTTGCATTTGCATGTTAGCAGCTCTAGATTTGGGATTCAGGGAAAAAGAAAAAAGGCCTGTTGCTGATTTTCCCTGTCTGCAAGTTTTTCTGGCAGGATTTTGATTTTTAACTTTTCCCCTCCTCCACCATGGAGCCTTGAAAAGCCCCTCATAAGAGCAGCTTCTGCTTTTCCTTACTAACTGCCCAGTGCTGTGGAGTCAGTGCCTGCTGGGAGCCTTTCAAGCTGCTTTAACTGCATCACTCCTTCCTGGCTGTAGATGGATGTAACAGAGATTAATCCCGTAATCTAGACAGAAGAACAAGCCCTGAACAGAGAGCAGTTCATGTTACTGACATGGCAGGAGAAGCTGAGATATCATCCCCCAACCTGGAGCTACTTTTGGGAAGCTCTGTGGGCTGGTTTGATTGTTTTGTTTTTTCCTTCCCCAAAATCTGAAGACGAATATGCAAATCAAATCTTCATGCTTTGGCCTCCAAAAAGTGAAAACGAAAGTCAGTTCAGATGCAGCATTTCTCCATTGGGTAAATATTAATTGTACTTGAGATGCAGGAGTCAGGGTTGGCATCGTTTAAAAAAAATAGAACTAAATCCAGTGGCAGAATAATGGAGCAGGGTTTGTGATTCCTCGACAGTGCCAGGGGTGAGAAGAGCTGCTGCCCAGCTTCTTGCAGTCTCTGCCTCAAGTACCCATGGTTTAAATAGCCGTTTTGCCCAAGAGATCCTCGGTCCATTCCAGTGCAGCAGAACATAGATCTGGACCCAGCAACTGATGTCACCACAAAGCCAGAGCCATGAGGAATTATATTGGCCATTTCCAGCCTGTTGCTGCTAAGCTCTTACCAGCAACAGCTCTTCCTCACTCTCCTCTTCCTACTCTTTCTAAGATTTAATAGCTTTACTATTTTAATTAAGGCTATGATTCTACTATTTACAAGCCAGCATAGGACAAGGTGTTCACTGTGAAAAATATTCACAGATCCCCATCCAAACATCACAAGCACATGGAATCCACCACCCAAAATGGAACCTTTAATCCCTCTTGCTTACCCAAACCTTAACAACTCAATGAAAAATCCATTTCACCTACCAGTCTTTAGCATAGAAATCTTTTTCCTTTCTTTTCATTCCATCAGAACTAAAGTTACTCAGTTTGGCCCTTCCCATTTTGAACGAAAATAGATGCTCAGCACTTCCATAAAGGTTTTGATTTAGGAATTATTTACCATTTGAGCTTGGCATGCTCTAATTGCTTTTGATTCCTCAGAATACGGGTAATGGAAAGCAGCTGAAGGATGGGGGTTTAGAAACAGACTCTTGCACATTTGAAGTAAATTTTATCCTGCAATCAGTCATAAAGATCTTAACTACAGCTATCACATATCCCAAATATGTCACTGCTGTGGAGCCTTTCCAGTCTATTGGTTACAGGATGGTAGAAAAAGGAGAACGTGAGTGCAAATGTCCTCTGGACCTTGGGAGTATTTGGGGGATGCTCAGCAGGACTGGTCACCTACCTACTCACTTGTATGTGTGTTTCTTCTAGGATGGACCTGGCATAGGGATAAACAAATAAATCGTTTCCATTGCATGGTGGAGCTGACCGAATTAAGCACATTGCTCTGGTGAGCAAAATGATGAACCATGTTTACATTTGGGGATCCTTCCTTGGGCTCAAGGGCTCCCAGCACTCGGAGGTAAGATTTAACATTCCAACCATGCTACAAAACTGGTTAGTATGTTGATGCAGAACCAATAGGACCAGGTGCTCTGGTCTGCTCGGCTTGAATCTATCTGGACATGCTTAAAAGTCATTTTGATCTGGAGCTTAGGGCCTTGGCTTAGCAGTGAGGTTTGGATAGCTGGGTTAATGGTAGGACTTGATGATCATGAAGGTCTTTTCCAACCTAAACAATTCTATGATTCTAAGGAATTGCTACTCAAAAACAAAGAGGGGAAAACAGGGCTCAAAATGCTTCATTTTGAGGGATTTATAATCGTTAGTGAAATTTACTCTGGATAAGGATTCAGTGGTCCATATTCTGAATGATCTACCAGGTGAGAAGTGAGACAGTATCTCTGCTTACTTGTAGGAATTTCTGCTTTCAGGTGATCCCCTTCCTCTGCTCCTGGTCCTCTCTAGGAGGAAGGAGAGCCCAACTGGGGAATTTTTTAAATTTCAATCCAAAGGAATCCATTGGTTTTATATAACATAAAAAACAAAGAAGATTCAACCTCAAAAATTAAGTTCATCAAATCAGAGAAGTGAATCAGAGAAGTAATTCATCACTATCACAGAACTGCTCCCTTTACAGGAGGACCCTGTGAGATATTTTGGTGCCAAATCAGTACCTTCCAGTTATGTGGTTGGCTGCTGTGTACACACTGTAAATTCCTCATACTGGCAGACATGTGTGTGAAGAGCCACCAAGGCCCCTTTGGTTATTGGAGAAGAGTGGAGGGAGCAGCTGCTGGGAGCCCAGAGGTGTGCAGAGGCAGCTCAGAGCACTGCTCAGTTCTAGGCAGCTTATGTAAAGGCTGGATATGCTCGTTCGGGATTTTCTGTATCAGAACAAGACCAAATTTGGAGTCTCTGGTTCTTATGATTACACCCCGTGCTTCTTTCCACCCCCTCCCCAGTTCTTTTTTTGAACTGTTTCCTATGTTCAGGAGAAACCTAATCCATGACAACAAAGACTGAAGTTTCTCCTCCTGCCCTCGCTTTGGTGGGACTTCGGGATGGCTGGAATCCCCAGCCGCCCTGCTCAGCACACTGAGACCTCCCCAAGAATAGGATGGACGATGGGCAGCCAAGACGACAACACTGATCTGGACTTAACATTAGGTGGCACAAAAGAGTTTCCTTTAGCTCGCAGGAGTATTGGAACACAGGAGCGACAACAGGCAGAGATTTTCTTTTTCTTAGGATGAAACTCTCCATCTCTACGTTTTTGGGGTTCTTTCCCAGATTTCAAGTAGCCTTTAAAGTACTTCTGTTCATAAATTGACTTGATTCCAGCTTTGATTGCAGCTTCTTTGTCTCTCAACAGAATTTGTCTTAAAAGAACCCAGAACCCTGCCCTGTTTGTTGCTGATTTAGAGAACCAGCTCTAAACAGTCTGGTTTCAGGGAAACGCCTCCTTGTCCTCCCTCCAGACCAAGGCTACCTGGCATGGATTTTGCCTCTCAGGCCCCTGAGTGTCAAGAACTACAGAGACCACCCTGGGGCTGTTTTAATGTGGAGCTTTTCCTCAGTGTAGGTGCTGTTTACAACCTGTGACTGTTCACTACTGGTTGGTACCAGTGAGTGTGGAGACACGGAACTTTTTGGGGCTACGCTTCCTTCTCCTCCTGCCGTAATCGCATCTGAAGGAGCTGCAGATTATAGTCCTGGGTGCCCCCATGTCCACGTTGTCTGTGGCTCACCAAGATTTACAAAAATCCCTAAAGTATCAGATTTATGATTAGGAAACAAAGCATCACCTGCTGTATACATCCCAGATCCCCACGGCTAACAGGTACAGGCCTGGGGAAGTGTCTGTCTGCTCATGCTCCTCCTGCTGCTGGGTTATTAAAGACAAGAGCTCCAGTCACTTCTCGAGACTCCAAGAGGTAATTTCCTATGCCCCTAAACTAATGGCAGAAGGGTTGGTTATTGTTTTCTCCTGGGTTCTGCTTCACCAGGATGGAGGGGGAGAAGAAAATAAACATTAACCAGGGCCATTCCACTAGTGATGCTGTGAAGTTGCTGCTTTCCTGCCTCTCTCCACCCCTCCCCAGCACACCCCCCCCACAGCTGCCAGGGCTGGAGCTTCCCTGTTTCACCCCATTAGATATGATTAATTGTTATTGTTCATCACCAACACACCACTGCCTGGATGGAGTGGGAGGAGATGTTAGGGTGCAGGAGCCCCTGTCCCTATGGCCCCCCAGTACCGGTGGTTATATATTTGTATATAAACATATAGTAATACATATATATATACAAATATTTTAAATATACTAACATTTTATATAGACAAATATTTTCTAGACAAATCTCTTTCTATATAAATATTTTATATATGCAAATACTCTTATATTTACAAATATTTCTTATAGACAAATATTTTATATACACAAATATTTGTATATACTATCCTTCTAGGCAGTGGTGTGTCCTGCCCACACCTATGGCCCACCACCCCTCCAAAAACCCCTCAAATGCCATTTTTTACCCCAAAAGTGCCTTTGCTTTGCCAGAGCAGGTGGAAACTCCCTTCTCCAGGAAGGGGGTGAGTCACCACCTCCCCCTCCCAAAGGACCCCCCTCAGAAGCACAAACAACGAGATGTCATCTATAAATACCTTTTTTTTTCTTTGTAAAAATGTTTATTTAAACCTTTTTTTAAATTTCTTCATTTTTCCCCTGTTACAACAATAAAATATTGCGTCAATATAAACCCCTCGACTAAAACTCAATGTTACAGCCACTCATGTGTTTCTGTACTATTATTTTGTATTTTTGTTTTGTCCGACACCCATTTAGTTGTGGTTTTTTTCCTTATTTTCTTTCTGAAATGTGTTTTTGTATGTTTTATTTCTTCTTTTTTCATCTTTTTTTTTTTTTAAACATAATGCAGATTGTATTGAAAATAAATAATCGTCGGCAACTGCAATAGGCAATTTTTTTTCTCTTTTTTTTTTGGATAAAATAGTTGAAAAAAGCAACCTTTAATGAAAATAGCGTTTATTATACATCAGTTACTAAATGAATAAACTAAATGATCTTTCTTTAAATTAATAACTTCCAAAAAACGTTTAATATACAAAACTGTACAGTTATAAAGTTGGCAGAAATAGGCAGGTCCTCAGTGTCGAGGTTTTTTTTTCTTTTTTTGTTTCGTTTTGTTTATTTTTATTTATTATTTTTTTTTAGCGCTTACTGAAAAATACTTGAAAAATATAAATGTCGAAAGGAAAACAAAA